>SSBG01000042.1:143301-163813 GCA_028220655.1 Shiraia bambusicola | reverse complement strand
GGTGTATGTGTGTGTGATGTTTTGAAGATTAGGGGAGAAGAAGAGGGGGGGGGGGGATTTACTTTATCTTTTCTTCTAGGAGTGGATAGGTACTAATAAATGATATGGGAAAGACATAGCATATACATTCGTCTTCGAAAAAAAAAAGAAAAAAAAGAGAAAAAAAAACCACACACACACACACACTTAATTCCTTAATTCTCACTACAGGAATAATATGAATAAGACCTTGACAGTTTTCCACTCTAAAAATGCTCCTTCCAGAATTTGAAATTGACTTCCTGACACGTAGCCTTTTTACACGCATTATTGATATCCCTGGCTGCTACATTGGGGCCGCAAAAGTAGACGCCGACTTCTGTCCTCAGGGTGCTTTCTAGGCCGTTCATGTACGTGCGGTCAATGATGCCGTCGCGCATGCCGCTCAGCAAGCGGTGAAAGTCTGGGCGGCCAAAGTTTGTTCTTGACTTGAGTTCGGTTAGGGGGTCCTTGTCTGTGCCGACAGAGTTGAGGACAATGTTTTGTGCAGTGTTGACGTCCATTTTCTGCGTGAGGTAGGTGTGGATGCGGAGGAATTGGTCACCGTCTCCGCCGCCCATGGACTGTGCTTCAAGGGAGGAGAGAAGTGTTTGGAACCATTCAAAGGAGGATGTGTCTTTGCAGACCCAGATGAATTCGACGCGGCGGAGTCGCTTGGGCGGGTTGGGGCTGAGGCGGAGGTGGTAGATGGATTTGAGGATCGAGGCCCAGGGTGTGACGCCGATGCCGGTTCCGATAAGGACGGCAACTTCGTTTTCAAAAACGTCCTCTGCGGGGGCTCCGTAAGGGCCGTCAATCTTGAGACTGGGCATGGTCTGGCCGTGCTGAAGAGCAATTTCGTACATGCCCATAGGGTCGAGCTCGTCGTAGAGCTTGGACTGCGATTGTCCAGCACCAAGAGCATCAGCGAGAGCGCGGGTAAAGTCGCCAACTTGGCGAACGTGGACCGAAATATATGGGTCGTTGGGGCAAGAGGTGATGGTAAAAGGATGCCACTGATGGTAGCTGACTTCTGGGCAGTTGAGGAAAAGCCATTGTCCTGGCTTGTACCTCATGCTTGGCTTGGTAAACTGAATCTCGACGGCATCTGTCTTTTGTTAGTAAAACATGCACAAATTCGGGCAGAAAACAATTTACCGTATGGATGGCGGACAACCTTGACAATCTTGGTCTCACGCCTGCTTCGAATCTCACGATAGAGACGGTCGGCGAGGTAAAGACCGCCTCCTACAAGTTCCCATCGCCAACCCTCGTACCCAAGGCAGTGGGCCCAAAAGTTCTTCTTGTCAAATGGAGAGAACGGCTGAGCAGTGTCACGGACGAAGCAGCCAGTCGCATGGGTATACATGCCAAGCAGGAAGGGGATAAACAGATGATGCGTGTACCAAAAAGTCTCAAATGATTGCTGGCGGATCCTGTGGTGAGCCGTGGTGTAGATCAACAGCATGCAAAGCAACATTATGTGGCCAGTAATGCCACCTGCTTGAGTGTAGTGAATGTTAAGAGCAATCTCCGGTCGCACTTGGGTGCGCTCAACATTGTAGAAGCTACACTCGTCAGTATATTTCGAGAGAAAAAAACCCCCTCTCAGGCAACAAATACTCACTTGACATAATGAGCGGAAGTATGCACTACAGTGAAGACAACCATGGCGTAGGCAACTTGACGATGAAACCACATGGATTCGTCGAGCGGCACAAATCGTGCTTTAGGTCGAAGCCAACGGAGAATGTTCCTGCACATGGGCAAGACAATGACCATGGTATCGACAGACAGGACGAGACCAGCACCACGAGAAATCCAAACGGAGAATTGAAGACCGTTAAGCGGAGCCAGTCGTTCATCATTTGCCTGTTTCCACCTGGAGGATTGTTAGCAATGATGATGGCTGTCAAGGATTGTTGTACTGCCTACCATCCTACGGCGAATATTGCCCAGTGGAATCCCCAGAAGAAAAAGTGAAAGATGAGTTTCCGCGGTGTGAAGAATCGCGCCAACATGGCGCGATTTCCTGGTCCAACCCCACCCATTGTGAAATCTGATATTGGAGGGGGGGGGGGTTTTCACGGCAAGCCTTTGGAAAATGTCGTAGAATGTCGAGGACAGTGATTGGCTGAGATCATACAACGTCCGGTCAACGGTGATTAGGTCAAAGATTAAAGATGGTATGGGTATATAAAAGAGGGCTCAACCGGGAAAGAGGGAAATCCAGTCGAAGTTCGACCCGGCCAGCCAGATGCGAAGTAAAGAAAAGAATGTCGGCGTCCAGGACGGAGCGGGAAGGAGTACGGAGAGAGGGAGCGGAGGTGGAGGACGACCCAAGGCTGGCAGGGCACCAAGGGTATTAGAAGACAGAGGTTTTGGAGCTGGCCAGAGGGATATTTGCAGATCCGGTGGATCTCGCGAGAGCCGAGCGATGCTGGGAGGACGGCACGGTGTGCTGAAACTGACCAGGTCTGTGCCAAACGGGCGTGGCTCAAACCAGAGCCCTGGTAAGTCGAGTGTATAGCGGATGGATTAAGACGGACGACCGTTCCTGAAATTCCAGGAAGAGCAAGGTAGCAGGCAGAAATGAGAAGCCACCAAGCCTCACGAAGCCTGGGGAGCCTATGTCGGTAGGCGCCAAGTGTATGAAGAGCGTCTCAAACCTGAAGCACCAGGCATGAAATCATGGTTTGCTGGTAGGTAATTAGTGAAGAAGTTCTGTGGAGCTTTCTAAGCCGCAAATCGATCCTTTGCTGTGGATGCGCAAATATGCGACGGAGTAAAGACACAATCCGGTATAGGCGATGCTGGATATTTGGGGGAAGTGGTGGTGGAGCAACTTTGGTGAGGGCGATTCAGTGGCGTATCCAATGTCACGAGAAGAACAGGTAAAGATGGCCAGGCAAATTTGCAATTCTTGTTGCAGTGACGTATCTATTAAGCGTGTCTGAGCAGGCGCAGCAGGCTGAGGATTTCTAGGAGGAGGAGGAGGAGGTGATGATGATGATGATGATGGTGGTTGTGGTGGTGTGTTCCTGGAAGCGTCCTATTAATGGAGATGAGGCTGACACACCAATAAGGCCTTACGAGACGGTACGTGTTCGAGGACGTAATGAACAACAGCAAAGACAACACAGAGATGGAGGTCGGTCGTTCACAGTGCAAATGGAGCAGTTAGAAATAACGTTGGACGTCGATCAAAGGTTAAGTTGGGCTGCTGGGGTGTTGTGTAGGTAACTAGTCACTGACAGAAGCACGCCGCACGCACAGAAGGCTTGCATCCAAGAGTCAAGAGTCAAGACTCTGTGGCTTTTTTTTTTTTTTTGCAAATGGAAGCGCCTGGGCGTGTCGAAAAACCCATCGTCTTTTGCAACTCGAGGTTGTGGTTGGTAGTGCCAAAGAAGCCCGCTTTGCTCGGCCCCATATCAACAGCCAATCCCCGCCTGCCGCGAAGCGCTCAGGGACGTCCCCGCGACGGCAGAGCCCTTTTCTGCGCTGTGCGAATAGCTGCAGGTGACGATATTAAGTCGACTACACGCTATTTTGGGACGGTTGCACACTGAGCGAGGCCGATTGATTCTGATTCCATCCTGTGTGGCGTCAGTCCTTGGAAGCTGGGGCAGTCATGTGGGTAGTGCAGCCATGGACGCAGTCATGGAAATTAATAGACATTGAGCGTGGCATGGCATGGCATAGGTAGGTACTAGGTACCTAGGCGACGCACTGGTTCCAACCATCGTGGACTTCCCAATCAAGAATGCCTCTCCAGCAGGCCCAGTGTCAGACGGGCAGAAAAAAACAACGTCAGGCCATTGTTTGGAGCTGTCAAGTCACATAATAGTCCATACAGCTGGCTTCTTTCGCTTGACGTGCAGAAAGCTTGTCGCTGGCCGCGAACTGACACTGAACGAGTATCGTACGATGATGTTTGTCTCGACGGCCGTCATGCCGCCTCGTGGTCGATGACGGCGTGCATAGCAACCTGAGGGAAACGCTGTCGTATGATGTTTGTTGTTTGATGGGCATGGCTAAAATGCCAGGACCCCCAGGATGAATGCAGCAAACCTGCCAGAAACCGGGACTGAGGCATCCGTAGATTGTGAGGCTGCTGTAGTACGACGGGACCGGCAGTGAATGACTGACTGACTGATGACTACGGAATAAGTGGGTAGGCAAGTATTTGGGTATTACTATGAACTAGTTAACTATTAGTTAATTAGCTGTGTGGTCTGATTTGGACAACCTTGGAACCTGGGAAGACAATATCAACGCCATGTATATTACAGAATACATATACACTCATAACCATCAAAGAATGTTGCTAAGCCTTGGAGTATGGCCCTAGGTAATCACAATGAGTGGGCACAATGGCATGCTTCTGGCGCGGTTCCAGCACCTGCAGCACGTGACCATGCCCCTTCACCCACCACGTCCCATGGGCTCGACGACATCTTGGTAGCGTCTGGACTGCTGCATTTCTCTGCGATGCGGGCGATGCAGGCGGCTGCATGTATGGCCCGCCATCTCTCTCACAGTGCATGCATCAGCCAGGGCGGCCACGCCAATCGCATGCCGCCTATGCCTGGTGCTATACACTGGGCCCGGCGGCTACACAGTCTATTACTCGTGCACACTTCTCTCGGCGCATGAACGGTCTGTACATTTACAGGCACACGCCGCCGTCCTGCCAGCGCAACTGCGACACTCTGCGTATCGAAGCCCTCTTTTCTACGACTCTGCACACAAAACCTGCCTGGACACCTAGCAAGCCTGAGACGACCCTCCGCCTCAGCCATTCTCTGTCTACCGCTGTCGATCCCATCCCTGCCCCCAAACCTGCCTGAAATTCCATCCTGAACCGGCCTCTGCACCGCTCCCCATCTACCGACTACGCTCGACCCACCTGCCATCGTGGAGCCGCTTGTATAACAAATCCCCTCTGCCCGGCCAACTCGAGACAATTGCTCATCACCATCGAGGCTACTGGTAGTCAAAGGGCAATTCAATTCCATTCACTTTTTTCCTTTCTCTACCCCGCGGGCTCGGTTTACTGCTCGTATCCTTTCTTTAATTTCGCAATGGGCAAGTTAATCAAAAACCACTGGGCACGCTTGGTCGTCCTCACAGCTGCTGCATGTACGTTTGATACTCGACACATGCACTTTTTTTGTTTTTGTTTTTCTCTCTCTCTCTTTGTACTAACAGCATGCCAGATCAAATAGCCGCTGCATTCGAAGCCTTCTTCTGGCCAAAGATCTTCTGGGACTTTGCCACCAAAAACCTCGATGGCGCCGTCAAGCCCTTCCCCACTCTGCAAATCATCAACCTGCTCCTCGGTTTCATCGGCCTGGCTTGGGAATGGCCACTCCCGCTTCTCGCCGGCACCGGTCTGCACCGATCCATTGAAGCGCGACTCATCATGTACCCTCTTAGCGCATTGTGTGCTCTCTTGATCTATCAGGGCACTAACTCGGGTCTGTACTACATTGTCGGCATGGGCGCCTACTTCTGGGCATACAGTGAGGGCGAGGTAAGATTCATACCATGCTTTTCGGAAAAAAAAAAAAAACAGTTACTAATGTACGTGTCTAGATCGTCTGTCCCGAACCATGGACTCTACCAAAGCGGGGATCAACAGTACGGAGAGCTGCCGTATAGTTGATACCCTCTCTCTTTACTTTTTTTTTCCAGAATCCCAACTTTTTACTTCTCTACCCACGACCAAACCATCCAAATCACGCAACGAATTCTATATTTTTACCTCTACAATGTCCATGCAGACGAAGTATCTCTCACACACTCTGACACAACAAGCCCAAATCCCCAAATTAGCACAGCCTCCTAGCCGTAACTGTTTTTATATCAAAAAGTCCCTCATCTCCAGGGCACACAAATGTATCATGTGTCGAAAACTAGGAATAATGCAATTCTATTGAACAAGACAGAGGGAGAAGAGAACAATTAATCAAGTCTACATCTTTGCATCATGTTGGTTTTTATGCCTCACCACACACATCATACAAAAGGAAAAGAAATAACTAACTAAACTTGCCTTTTTTTTCTTCACCACTGCGCATATATATTTCAAAGCTTGTACGTGCTATTATAATACCTATTTTCTTCTCTGGGTACCTGCAGCTTACGTAGTCTATCCACATACCGAGTACAAGTCACAATTCATGCCCGATTCCGCATCCCATCCATGTAGCTACGTGCACTAATTATACCTTGTACTCGTCACCCCCTTACGACTCACGACTCACAACACGTATACAGTATTACACCACTCTACTAACTATACAAGGTTTTGGCGACTTTTTCTGCTTCACATACATACCTACATTAGTCGCCGTAGTCGTAGTAGTACTTGCTTAATCATTGGAAGTATAAGATATATATTGTCTACAAGGATGGCATGTGGTGTTTTGGTTTGGTTAGTCTGCGATAACTAATAAAGACGTAAGGTTTTAGACCATCTGAGAAATACAGATTATGGGGATTTAGTGGTGGTGGTTACGTAGTTGGTTACGTGGACTTTGCGTATGGGGGGGGGCAATTGTTGGGATCAGTGTGGGTAGATAGATAGTTAGAATAGATAACTAGTTAGGATAGTAAGTGATTTGGGGTTTGGGGTTTATCTTTATACAAGTTTTGCGCAAAAAGGCAATGCTTGAGCTTTTGAGTTGGATTTACATATCGAGACACTTACTCTGCGGGACCTTCGATTAATATCTTAATGCCCTTGCCCTGCTTCACATCTGCGAATGCATTCTCTGCATCTTCAAACTTGGCCTTTCCTGTAATGAGTTCCTTGACTGAAATGCGTCCTCCAGCAACGAGATCAACGGCCGTTTGGTAATCGCCGGAGCCGTAGCGGAATGAGCCCTTGACATTGAGCTCTTTGGTGCACATGGCCATGATTGGGAAGTTGATATCTGGCTTGCCCATGCCACCCTATTCAAATTTAGTATGCGTTTCTCTTTTTTCTTTTTCAGATAATAATGCGAGCTTACCTGAACATATGTACCACCCATTCTCAGCGCATGTATCGCGGTCTGAATGCATGGCTCTGCACCCGAAGCATCAATGATGACATCTGCGCCTAGACCCAGATCGCATTCTTTAATCATGTTCTTTGCGTTCTCCTCGGCGCTTACTCGTGCGCTCTTGAAACTGGTTGTGGCAGCGTACTTGAGCGCAAAGTTCAGTCTCTCGTCGTTGATATCAACAGTCACAATCTTCTTCGCTCCATATGCCTTGGCCACCGCGCAACAAAGCAACCCAACAGGGCCCGCACCAAATACAACGACTGAATCGCCAGGTTTGATCGAAGCCTGGCGACTAATGTGTACAGCAACAGCGGTAGGCTCGATGAGTGCACCCTCCTCCAAGCTCATGTTCTCTGGCAGCTTGTAGCAGTAGTCTTCAGGCAGTGTGTAGTATCTTGCCAGAGTACCGTCATGTGGAGGTGTTGCTGCAAATGCCATGTCGGGGCAGAGATTATACTTTCCGTCTTTGCAGCGTACGCAGCGACGGCAAGGCACACCAGGCTCCATTGCAACGCGATCACCAACCTTGAGCGTCTTGACCTTGTCGCCAACCTTTTCTACAATGCCAGCTGACTCGTGGCCAAGGACCATGGGTGATTCAACAATAAAATGGCCAATACGTCCCTCGACCCAGTAATGCACGTCTGAACCGCAGATGCCTGTCCATTTTGGCTTGACCAGAACATCGTATGGAGAAGGTAGTTCAGGGATGGGACGGTCTTCGTAGATGACTTTATTTGGTGCCTGAAGCACAAATGAAGGATTCTAACGCTTAATTAGTCTAATTGGAACGACGCGATTGCTGTTACAAGTATGGGCGCGCATGGTGGGGTTGGTGGTGGGGTATTGGAGCTCTACCTTTTGGGTTGCTGTCTTTGTCGTCATGATTGCTTGTCAATTCTGAGGTTGTAGTGTCACAAAGCAGGAGGGAGAAAGTAGGGAAAAGTGCAATTGGAGAAGATCCGGAAAATTAGAGCCCACGCGTATCATCGTGGAATTATTCTAATGGTGGATCCGGGGCTCTATCTTGTGTTGAGCTATCCCGTGGTAGGTCAGAGACGAGCTCTTTAGCGCACCTGGGATCCAGATCTTTCTAACATTATCCGTAATTTTAGCCGGTCTTTTACATTTCGGCCTTTGAGTCGATCTTTGGTTGAATCGGCGCTGTGACCGAGTCGCTGTCAACACCGTTGCTATGCGCGTGACCAAACACCGCCAGGCGAATTATCCGAACGCTGAGAACTCTGAGTATGTTGAATGATTCGGCGTTCTTCAGGGTTTCCTTTTCGACCAACGTGACCACCAACAAGTCACAAGTGCATCTTCACCTCGACTCTCTCCAGCAGATCCCCAGTCATCAAAACCTTGCTCTTCACTCTCCTCCTGCACATGCAGTCCAAGCATCTCCATTCGACCACGGAAATCTTTAATTTCTGACAGATATGCTGTTCGATAAGGAAATTCAACGACCACCTGAGCATGCTCATCCTCGGAAAGCCAAGCACTGATGGTATCAGCCAGTAGGCGAGGGTGCTCCGCAGAGTACAAACTGTCGGCGGCTAGGATCAATGGAAACTTTTTGGTCATATTCTCCCTTTTGCCGTGATCTAATGGATCCGGAAAGACCTCACAGACGGTAGGTTTCGTCCAGTCTAGGATGCCTGTGCAAGCCGACCCGCCATTCTTGCCTATCACTTCTGAATTGTTCTGTGTGTTGTGTGCTAGATTTGCATGAATACTGGGTAGATCGGTGAGAACCACATCTGCTCCTAGGCCTGCCATGGCCAATCCCACAAGGCCAGTGCCTGAGCCCAGCTCGAGAACTTGGAGTTGATTCAGCGAATCTTGCTGTGCAAATTCAAAGGCGTGCAGACGCTTAGCGAGCAAGTATGACGCTGCCCAAGTCTTCAAGCCAAGATCGTCACCTGTCAAAGCAGGCTCGTGAATGCTGAGCTCGAACGAGCCGGAGCATGTTGGAATTCGAAAGCTTCGTGACATGGCACCCATGGCTGCGCGGCCAGACCTTTCGCTGAGCCTTTGACTGGCTTGGTTCCAGATCTCTTCTTTGATATCCTCGTCTTGTATCCATCGCAAAGGGCTACTCACAATGCTTGTGAGGTATCTGGTCACGCCTTCAGGATTCACTTTGACACCGCTCACAACATTGCATGTCCCATTCCCGACATCGCTACGGTCCCACGACGGCGGGGCGGTCTTGAAGACTGCGAGCGTTTGGAGAAGCGTCTCAGCAGAGGGTTTGGTGTAGAGCTGAGGAAGATCGAGGACTGGGGGAATCATCAGCGATTATTTTTCGACAAGTAGACATGATTCATACCATCCAATAGCGTCATGGTCCACTGACAGCTACCCGATCACGAGCCTACTGAAGATTGCCTCAAGTACAAAGTATACTCACAAAAAGTTCCCAGCTGGCCCGTGCTTTCACTAACCAAACACACCAAACTGGCGGGGCACCACCGGGGCAGTTCGAGATGCCCTGGCGACATTTTTATACTCGTTTCTCAATCTCTCTTCAATGTGGACTTGAACCCATGGTACGCTTGCTGCATATCAAACTCAAACTCTCGTGCTTGTTCGTCGTTCAACTTCTCTGCAGCCCTCATCTGGTTCAAGGTGATGAGCCACTGCACAATCTTGCCCTTGCTCTCAAAATCTATATCAGTGACTTTATTGACTGCTTGTATAATCTCGACCAGGAGAGGATGCAGGGTGTCCTTCTCTACTAGGCCTATTTTGATTGCATCTAGCAAAGTGATGAAGGTTTCGGTTGCATTGACCACGAGCGTTGCGTCGGCAAAATCTCCCTGCTGAGACGGCTTATGTGAGGGCCCTTGTTCAACAGTGGCGGGTATCCCAACACGTAATCGTTCGGTGGCTCGCGGGCATTCCATCTGGAGCAGTGTAAGCAGGACGCAACAGCTGTGGTAGGTGCTTACATGCATGCCACTCCTTTGTGAACGAGTCCAGGTCGCCAAATGCCCGTGTTACTGTCTCGTTTGCAAGATTCGATTTGTACTGCTTTAACAGTCTGCTGCATGTCTCGGTGTAATCGGCTTCGCTGATTGAATCCTTGAGATAGGCCTTCTCGAGGGCATCGAGCGTGATGATGATACTATATATCTCGGCTAGGGAGTCATTGAGATCCCTTTCTGCATTTGTTGTCGAGAGCTTGACCTCCTACGCGTAGGAATCAGCATTTGGCATTACATGGCGTGGATTCATCGTACTTCGTCGGGATTGATGGTTGCAGAGAGCGCTGATCGCGGTATGTAAGGTGTCGGCGCGTACGCCAGCTGTCGATTGCCGTACATGGTGTTGGGACTGGATGCGATTTTGTAACTTGTTTAACAGATACAATGGCGGAAATAGGTGAACCCGTAGCTAAGTGCTAATTAATTAGGCTCCTGTCCTGTGAAGCGTGGAGGCTGGATGTGTCAGCATCATGTGGGGCTGGGTAGTTATAACTTGGACCCTTGCGCGGCCAGTTAGTTAGTAGTTAACTAGCGCCCGTGAACTTTTTTCGAGGGTTGAGAATTTGGTGCAATACTTCAACGCCTCGTCGACCACACCACTCTTACGCTGAACAAGCGCCCAATACCGTTGCCATGGCTCAATCAAAGGCGACTAAGAGGTTTGAGAAGAACAAGCTGGGCGACGTGCTCAGGAAGCGAAAAGATGTTGCCAAGATTAAGCAGAGGAAGCAGATGGACGTGAAGAAAAAGGAGCGAAAAGCCAGAGACAATGCGCGCGCGGACGATCTGGAAGGCGAAAAGAGTAAAAAATCTACGCCCAAGGCAGACAAAGGCGCTGCATTGGACGAAATGTCCATGGACCAATTCTTCCAGGGCGGTTTCCAAATACCAGAAATGTCAAAAACCAAAGCCTCCAAAGCCTCCAAAGCCTCCAAATCGAAGACGGGCAAGCGAAAGCGCACTCCGATCGAAGAAGACGACTCTGATATGGATATGGCAGGAGCGAACGACGGGCCAGAAGAATCTGCATCTGACAGTGATTCGGGCGACGATGCTGAAGCGCACAAAGAGCAGCTTGCTGAATTGCAGAAGAAGGATCCTGCATTCTATAAGTACCTCAAGGACAATGATGCAGAGCTGTTGGATTTTGCAGAAGACGCAGATCTGGCAGAAATAGATTCTCTCAGCGCCAGCGAAGACGAGGCTACTCCACGGAAAAAGAAGAAGAAGAAGGCGGAGGTAGACTCGGATGAGGAGGAACAAGACGAGGAAGATGATCCAGCGGACGGTAATGAACTCTCCCTGAAGCTCATACAGAAATGGAAAGCTGCCATGGAGGACAAGTCATCCTTGAGAGCGATGAGGGAGGTCGTCCTGGCCTTCAGGACTGCCTCGCACTTGAACGATGAAGAAGGCAAAAAGTACAAGTACTCGATATCTGACCCAGATGGTATGTTGAACAGCTATTTGTCCTAGATGGTAACTGACACGCTGCAGTATATCATCAAGTTCTTGTAACCGCTCTTCAGCTTGTGCCAAAAGTCTTGCAACATCATCTACCAGTCAAAGAGAGCGCTGGCGGCAAGATGTTAGTAACCCACTGCAAATATTCCAATCCAATGCTAATTAGTCTAGCCGTGTACCAACGGACTCGAAGAAATTTCGCACCCTCACGCCCCTGCTCAAGTCGCACACTGTTTCCACGCATCATCTTCTTGAGAACTTGTCTGATGCTTCGACCCTGAGAATGACACTCGACTCGCTGTTGGCTTTGCTTCCATGGATGCTTTCTTTCAAGAAGGTGGTGCGCGAACTCACAAAAGCCGTTGCTGCTGTTTGGGCCGATTCTGCGAACAACGAGATGACCAGACTATCTGCCTTTCTTGTTCTACGACGACTTCTTGTAATCTCAGACCCAAGCATCCGCGAAGCTGTACTCAAACAAGTCTATCAAGGTCTTGTCAAGGGCGCAAGGAATAATACGGTCCACAACATCCAAGGTATCAACCTAATGAAAAACACTGCTTCAGAGCTCTGGGGGCTCGATCCAACTGTTGGCTATACCACAGGTTTTGGTTTCATTCGGCAACTTGCAGTTCACTTGCGAACTAGCATTACCAACAAGACCAAAGATTCGTACAAGAATATCTACAACTGGCAATATGTCCATTCACTCGACTTTTGGTCGCGAGTAGTTGCGGCACATTGCGAATCGCTTCGTGAGGCAGAAGCTGGCAAGCCGTCCCCACTTCGACCGCTCATCTACCCCATCGTTCAGCTCACCCTCGGTGCCATGCGGCTGATTCCAACCGCGCAATACTTCCCTCTTCGCTTCCAATTGATCCGATCGCTCTTGCGGATCTCGTCGGCCACGTCAACATACATTCCACTTGCGCCTGCGCTCGTTGAGGTGCTGAACTCTGCAGAAATGAAGAAGCAGCCAAAACCCAGCACTCTCAAGACACTAGACTTCAACACCACCATCAGAGCGACAAAAGCATACTTGCGAACACGCGTATACCAAGATGGCGTTGGGGAGCAAGTCGCAGAACTACTGTCCGAATTCTTCGTCCTCTGGGCTAAGAACATTGCATTCCCTGAGCTTGCGCTTCCTGTTATTGTCATGTTGAAGCGTTGGGTCAAGGCCATGACCAAGAAGACTGGTGGCAACCGCAACTCGAAGATCAATTCACTCATTGCACTGCTCGTGCAGAAACTCGAAGCAAATTCAAGATGGGTGGAGGAGAAGCGTGCAAAGGTCGACTTTGCGCCTAACAATCGCGCAGGCGTGGAAGGCTTCCTCAAAGATATTGAATGGGAGAAGGCACCGCTTGGCGCCTATGTCGCAGGCCAGAGGAAATCAAGGGAGTCCAAGGCAAAGATGCTAGAAGAGGCGCGTAAAACAGACGATAAGAAGCGCAAGGAAGCCGAGAAGGCGGATGCTGAGGAGGGTGGTGAGGAGTTTGAATCTGATTCTGGTGAGCAGGAGGAAGATCAAGAACTTGATGAGGAGTCTGAGGATGAAAATGAGGACGAGAGTGAGGACGATGAGTGACTGTGTCAAGGCTAAAGTGTATCTTTAAAAATGGGATACTACTAAAGTGTTTGAATACGGCTCAATGCAGTGCTTCTGCAACTCCAGCGTTAGATACTTGCAAGGCTTTCCATTTTACTTTTCTGCCATCTTCCCAGTGCTACCAGCGAAGCTATCACATCAGTATGCTATCAAAAGATTCGATACATTGCTACACAGTTTCAAACCTAAAGTCCACGTTACCCAAGCCAAGCCTACCTCTCATCACTCCTGTCACCCCCGACAATCACCTCAAAGTTCTCATCTTGCCTTACCTACGTTCTCAGCCGCAAGATCCGATCGAGATCCCAGTGTCGGAATCTGTCGGTTCCGCACGGTTAAATCGAGGCTGTGTTGCCAGTGACAGGATATATTTATTGATAGCTGGGGTGCAGTTAGACGGTCCTATCAAGGGCGATGATGCGCTGACGTGGCACGGGAGTCGGGAGGATTGTGAGATGCGGGACCAGCGGGGTTGATGCGTAGGGCTTATGGTGGGTGTATGATTATTCCGTGTGAAGCAAGTTACTTGAGTGGGAAGATTGGGTTGTCTGGGGTGAAAGTGAGTGTCATCATGATGAGATTTCTTGTTCAGAGTCTTTTGATTGTTTGAATAACGATGTCCTACAGACTAGAGGCTGAGCAGTTTTTTGAGAAGTGATAGGGCTGAACGGTGCACCCGATCGATTCATGCTCCTCGCTGCGGTTGTCATAGGATAGGGAGACTACATAAAATGGCCGATTGAAAATAGTCAGCATCAAGCAACTAGGTAACGTTGTGTAGGGCTGAAGCTGGAACGATCGGCTTGAACGGTCTGCAAAAGCCTCCGTATTCCTACAATCGACATGTAGCAGGCCAACTCGAGCCCGAGTTCGACGTCCTTGCAGGTCTATTCAAGGACTGACCTGATCATGTATCCACTACCCAGGATACCCAGCGATCCGAAAAGTAGTTAAGAATGGTATACAAGCAGAGCCTCTTGGTCGCTTGTTTTCTTTAGGTAACATAAGCTACCTAACCAGGTTGTCGAAGGATGCCAGTAGAGACACGTGAGAACCCCCCACCACACCTTCGGTGTAATAGCATCCTATATATATCACATAGACGCAGTTAGCTAAGCGGGCGCTGAGCTGTCCAATTAAGCACTGCATAACTATGCCCCGGGAACATAGCCGGCAGCGGGCGAACTTTCTGAGAGATGGATGAGCGAATGAGCGAATCGGGTACTAATGCGGGGACCAAAATGGATCAAGGCGCAGTTGGATGCTGCTGGATGTACTCGCCGTCATGGTTCTCGCAAGATCGGGTATATCGTATGGCTTGGGAATTGTGATGGCTTGGGAATTAGTCTTTTCAATAGTCTAATGCAAAGTGTATGTAGCCAATGCCTAACTAAGCCTACACACTAACGCGGCGTAGGGTGAACGTTGAAGCGCGGGACTTGCCCAGTTAGCGTACGCTACCTAGGTATTAACTATGTCTAGTTCAAACCATCAACCTTCACCATCACCATCAGTCTGGGAATCATGAGCACAAGCATCGATCAAAATGGGTCTCTGTACCTGTCTCAGTGTTCCATTCTGGCACCGAGTTGCCAATTCCCGTACCACCACCCCACTACAAAACCCGCACGATCATATATGCACCACGTCTCTGCGTAAGCTCGTCTAGGTAGGCTGGCAGTGCCTCGATCTGTGCCGGGCCTTATTGGCCCATCTCATACATCTGCAGCTATATGTACTATGCATAACAACAGGGCCGCCATCCAATGACCGTCACACCATCTGCATATAGATGCAGTGCACAGACTTTGGGTTCTGCAAAGAAGTCTCACGAAACACCAAAACGTGTCTACTAAGATTAAGATAGACTTCCGCTAGCTTTGCATTTTTCTAGCCAACAACCAATCAATGAGGACGCTCACCACACTGTTGGCCGCGAGAACCAAAAACGTTGGTGGGGGGGATATGCATCGGTGGCTGAGGTCTGCATGTGTGCAACTAAACGTGGTACTGATGCAGGTGGAATTGGATACCAAGGTGAGGTTGGCGCTGACTACCCTACCAAGCACAATAATATCGACGTTTACATATAATAGCTCTGACATCTCGAGCTAATTATGGGCATTAAAAGTCAGGTAAATTTATGCTCAATAACAAAGTCACTTGCATGTCCTCCAACGCTCTGTACGATACACTATCCCTGCACTCATAATGTCTTTTGTACATCAAGCCGGATCATGGCAAAACCCTCTTATGCTTGACAGACCAACGCCTGTTCCATCTTCATCTCCAAAAATGACCTTGCCTACCTCAGCACCCCGGGAACCATTCAACAAAGAACGACGACTAAAACTTCGAGCCTCTTGCGATGCATGCGCGGCTTCCAAAGTCAAATGCGACAAACAACATCCAGAATGTGGCCGTTGTTCTACAAACGGCTCTAGATGCCACTACGGAGTCTCGAGAAAGCATGGCAAGCCCGGCAGAAAGAAGAAGTGGAATGCAGATGGCACACCTTTTATAAGAGCCCCCAAACGACCTTCCCCAAACGGTGAATTTGGAAAGTTTAGGATTCGACCTGAACCAACTCCTAAGCCGCGACGAGACACTCCGGAGACAACTCTGACGTTGTCATCCAATTGGTCACCAACTCCTAGTTTGCCAGAGACTCCCGCCTTTGAGTTTGGTATGACACCTGAGCCACCATACATCGAACCAGGGGAAGTCCCTTTCATGGGCTTTACCACCAATTCAAGTTTTGACCCAGACTTGATGTCAGCATACGCACCTGAAAAGAATCTCCGGGAGTCCCTAGCAAAGAAACAATCGATCCAGCTCGACGTACCTGAGGTGCAGAATATCGGGAATTACAGCGACTCAATGAATCCAATGGCCTATACATACCAAGACACATCAAACCATCCGTATTTCTCGACGTCTGCATGCCCAAACTCCTCTCCACAAAGCATGAGGAATCAATCTACTCACAACTTCAGCCCCGGGCGTTGCAGCGTCTCAATGCCTTTGTCACATTGCTGTTACACTGAGGCTTACTCTACGCTTGAGAGCCTACGAATTGCTGGCACCAACGCACCACAAGCCTACCCAAGCACAGAAAAAATGCCCCTAGATTCAGTTTTGAGCATTACTAGGCTCGCTGTGCAATCAATGTCACATATGCTGGCGTGTCCTTGTGCCTCAGATCCGCACCTTGCGATGCTTTTTGGGAGCATCACGAGTAAAATCTTGACATGGTATCAAATAGCTGCGGGGGTAAAGACCGCTACTTTGGCTACCAGGCCAGGATATTCGAATAGCGGATCCAACTCTCCAGGGTCGTCGGGACGTTCGTCTGCACTGTCTAGTGCGGTCTCTGAGCATGAACGGGCTTTTAGTACTGCAAGCCAACAGCTACAACCAAACCTTTTCCAGTGCAGCGAGATGGAGCAAGCGAGGCTCAGACGGGAGGCGATTCTTACGGAGATGAAGGCTTGTGAGCAATTGGTCAACGCCTTTGTGGATTGGACCGGGGATGAGCAGACAAAGTTCTTGTACAATTTCCTGGGGACGTGGTTGAGCCCTGAACTGCTCAAGACATTTAGACAAGTGGAAAACGCATAAGCATTATAATTGGGGGCATTGCATAAGCGGGGAACATTCTTTGGGCTACGATCAATATTTTTAGCGATGCATTGGGGGTCGGGTAACTACCTAGGTATCTTTTCCTGCTTGGGTGGTATAGTTAGTTATAGTTATTCGCTTTGTTGTCTTATTTGCCGCGTAGATGGAAAGGCGTACTAGACAGCTAATGTTTTAATGAGTGTAATGATCATAGGTATCTATTAAAATCTGCATCTCCTTTCACACACAATCCATGGATGGGTCACGTTCCCAATTTTGAACAGCACCCGCACGTGACGGTGTCAGCTTTCACATGCCTCGGCCCAACGCATCCATCATGCTGATGCATACCTAATCATAGGTACATCATAGAGCCTCACAATCTCACATGCAACACACAAGCTTCCCACTGCTTGCCTACAGGCTACTACCGTCAACGGCCACCTCAAACATCTACGACATGATACTCACTCCCGAGTGAATCTAATGGCCCAAGATGGCCGCACAATCTACCCTTCGAGAACATGATCCACTACTCGCCCTCTACAATCACTATGCGACACTACTCAAGAGTCGCGTCCAAAACGCCTCGAAGCTTACAAAGCTCCTGTCCACCATCACTCTGCTGCTCACCATCATAGGGACTGGATATGGGAGCCGAAGATGGTTCAAGAATCGGCGGAAAGAGCGCGAGACGGGACGGCGCCTTTTACGACGAAACTCTGGCCTGCAGAACAAGGACGGCTCGCGAACCATATACGTCCCCAACAGCGACTCGACCTCCAAAGTGGTCATTCACCCTACCAAGCCCACCACCTTTGATGCCCATCGCAGACTCTTTCTCCAGCCGCCACGTGCCGCGCGCATGGCAGACACGAGCAATCCACAGGCTCCGCCGCCGCAGACCAAGCCTGGCTTGAATCTCGCCTTTTTGCATCAGTTCCTGAGCTTGTTGAACATTATGATACCGCGCTGGAATGGCAAGGAGACTGGGCTGCTCGTCAGTCACGGCGTTTTCCTCATGTTGCGAACCTATCTGTCGCTGGTCGTTGCCCGGCTCGACGGAGAAATCGTCCGGGATTTGGTCGCAGGCAATGGAAAAGCATTTCTGTGGGGCATTTTCAAATGGCTTGGAGTGGGCACCTTCTCGTCCTACACAAATGCCATGATCAAGTTCCTGCAAAGCAAGGTGTCGATTGCTTTCCGAACGCGTCTCACACGATACATTCACGACTTGTATCTCAACGACCACCTGAGCTACTACAAACTGCACAATCTGGATGGTGGCGTGGGCCAAGGTGCAGATCAGTTCATTACCCAAGACTTGACATTGTTCTGTGCCAGCGCAGCATCGCTGTACTCGAGTCTTGGAAAGCCATTCGTTGATCTCTGTGTATTCAATTACCAGCTGTTCCGATCACTTGGTCCTCTGGCTTTGTCTGGAATTTTGAGCAATTACTTCCTCACTGCAACCATTCTTCGTCGACTGTCGCCGCCTTTTGGCAAGCTCAAGGCTGTCGAGGGTCGACGAGAAGGCGATTTCCGTGCGCTTCATGCTCGCTTAATCGCCAACGCAGAAGAGGTTGCGTTCTATGGCGGCGACCAAATGGAGAAGCACTTCTTGGAACGAGGTTTCAAAGATTTAAAACACTGGATGGAGGGCATTTACAGCTTGAAGATCCGATACAACATGCTCGAGGACTTTGTTCTCAAGTACTCATGGTCTGCCTTTGGTTACTTGATCACTTCTCTTCCAGTCTTCCTACCAGCCTGGGGTGGTCTCGGTGGTGTATCGGAGATCTCAGGAAGTGGCAACGAGAAGACGTTCAAGGAGAGGAGCCGTATGAAGGACTTTATCACCAACAAGCGCCTCATGCTCTCTCTTGCGGATGCTGGAGGTCGCATGATGTACAGTATCAAGGATCTCTCTGAACTTGCTGGCTACACATCGCGCGTGTACACATTGATCAGCACACTCCATCGATGCCATGCAGATGCATATTATCCACCACCAGGCACTCGCTCCGAGCTATATTCGCTTTCAGACGTACAAGGCACAGTACACAAAGGTTTTGATGGCATACGTCTTGAAAATGTCCCCATCGTTGCACCAGCGTTGCATCCCATGGGCGGCGATGACCTTATTGAATCGCTTTCATTCATTGTGCACTCTGGGGAGCATTTACTTATCACTGGTCCTAATGGTGTCGGCAAATCCGCTGTCGCACGTGTTGTTGCGGGTCTCTGGCCTACGTATCGAGGCCTTGTCTCACGGCCCCGTCATTCGGGCCAGATGGGCATCATGTTCCTGCCTCAACGCCCATATTTGTCTACTGGCACCTTACGCGATCAGGTGATCTACCCGCACACTGCAGTTGACATGTCTGAAGCCGGATACACGGATGCAGATCTCCTCACTGTCCTAGAAGAAGCGAAACTAGGATACCTAGTAGACCGTGAAGGCGGCTGGGACACTAAGAAAGTGTGGAAAGACGTCTTCAGCGGCGGAGAAAAGCAACGCGTAGGAATCGCACGGTTACTCTACCACGAGCCTAGCTATGCCTTTGTAGACGAGGGTACAAGCGCAGTTAGCAGCGACGTCGAAGGCTTGATGTATGAGCGATGCAAAGCTCGTGGAATCAGTACGTTCCCTCTTCCCTCTGCTTCGATATCTCATAGCCCCATATATACTAATCTTCCAACCCAGCTCTAATAACAATCTCCACTCGCGCATCTCTCAAACGCTACCACACATTCACCCTCACTCTGGGCACCGGCAACCACGGTGACGAATGGGAAATGCAGCGCATCGGCACCGAGTCTGAAAAGACTTCTGTCGAAAAAGAGCTTGCTGAGCTGCGCGAGCGCCTCGCCAAAGTCGACCAGTGGAAGCAAAGACGAGCGGAAATCGAACAGGAGCTCAACAAGGTCTGGGTCGAAAGCGAGCATCCTGGTGGTGAGGCGGAGGAATTGCCGCCGCCATCGTATATGGAATCTACAGCCGGTCTCGACTTGTCGCTCGAGCATGCTCAGCAGCACAACGAGGAGTCTGTGCTATTAGGGGATCTTGAGCATATGGCTGAGTCTCAGCTTGAGGAGATGCACTCTGAGAGTCAAGATTTGTCTGCGTCTACGGCTGAGGTTTTCCAGGCCGAAGTAATGACTAACGAGTCTACTGCAGATGGCGGTGAGAAGACGCAGTAAAGTCAAGTTTTCTCTCCCCCCACTATTTTCTAATCGCCATATCCAATTTTCACTGTTAATGCAGTGGGAGATTGAGAATTTTAGGTGATGTGATGGGTATTTTTGGGGCAATGTGGTGGGTCGCAAGAGCAAGAAGGAAGGGGTTGGTGGATATGGAACAAGATTATTTTGGAAAACTTTTTGTTGTATAGGAAGCTGTTCAAACATGGAAATACTGGATAAGTTATAATGAAATGAAAAGAGTTTGTATACTACTAACTATACTCAATCAAGAAAAAGAGCATGATGGGATTAGTTACATTTACCCCAACTCCAAAACCATCCATTAACACCTGACTACCAAATCTCAATAAGCACGCTATCTTTAATAATGCCTGGGCCGAGATTGAGGTCGAGGCTGAGGTTAGTATAGCCTATAAAGTCTGCTTAATTAGAAATTAAAAGCTGGGGTCGGTGGCGTAGTTAAGGGCGGGGGCTAGGTTTGTAGGAGTTTCAGTTAGACTTTGGGTTTTGGTTTGGGATGAAGACTGTTATTAGATTAAAAG
>SSBG01000042.1:115013-131798 GCA_028220655.1 Shiraia bambusicola | reverse complement strand
GTACCCGAAATAGCCTCTACTATCTCTTCTTTGGTGTTTCCTGGCAAGCAAAGCGCTATCCTATCTTGGTCAATGTTTCGCGACAGGAGCTCGTCCAGCTGCTGGCGAGTAACAAAGACCTTGGCAGCACCTGCATCGAGGAGTGAAAGAACACTGTCAATGGATGTGACTGGAACAACGTCCAAGTAGTTGGCATAGCGGCCTACAGCCTGCTCGAGGTGTGCAAGTGCTTGGTCGACAGCATCATCTGTAACGTGAACAAAGACGTTACCGACATAGGACAGAGCCTGAGTGTTGAGGCCATTGGTGGCATTATTGGACCCGGAGAGGTTGATCGCAGCAAGCAGTGCGGGCGCCATGATTACCTACGAGATATCCTCAGAGTCAATTGACAGAGAAAGGATTACCGTTACTTTGGAGGCGATATGAGTCGTCGTCGCATGAAAAAATCTCGACGACTAACTAATTCGGAGATCGCGGGGCTCCCCTCTCCGTTCCGTAACTAACTAGTTATATACTGCCCCGCCAATCTACCTAATATTAACTAATCCATGGATATCTATGACGCCGCTTCGAGACGTGTCGGGAATCGAGACGCACTTAATTACCAAGCTGTGTCTCGTGATCCTGCTTCATCTTACTCACTACCCAGCTCTGCAAAACCTTTCGCTCTCCCCGGGCCCGAGCAACATGTTTCCGAGTGGCGCCAGCTCCTACAGCTCTCCAAAATTGGCCCCATAACCTATGAGAACCAGCAAACCGAGAAAAACTTTGGTGTATCACACAAATGGCTGCCTGAAGCCAAGGAGTACTGGCTGAACAAATACGACTGGCGTGCACACGAAAAACACATCAACTCGTTTGATTTCAAACTGCAAATCGAGGGCATGGATATGCATTTCATTCGTTATTTCTCCGAGAAAAAGGATGCCATCCCAATCATCCTTATGCACGGCTGGCCGGGCAGCTTCGTCGAGTTTATTCCTCTGTTGGAAGTCGTCAGGAAGCAGTATGCCAAGAAGGACTTGCCATACCACGTTGTAGTACCCTCGCTGCCAGGATACGCCATGAGTACTGGCGCGCCACCTGACAGGATCTGGACCATGTTTGACAGTGCTCGAATCTTGCACCAGCTCATGGTCATTCTGGCTTCAACAAGTATATTGAGACTCACCAGCTAACATGAGATGCAGTCAACATGTTTTGGCAAGATCCTGAGCCATCAGATGAATTAACACCTATCGAGCAGAATACTATAAAGAAGGCCGTCGATTTTTTTTTGAAACAGGCGCTGGATACATCTTCGAGTACGCCAGAACACTGGTTATTTCACCATCTCGCATAAATACTAACTTTATCACACAGACAGGCAACACGCCCAAGTACCCTTAGCATCGTCCTATCTTCAAACCCACTTGCTTATCTTACATGGTAAGTAGCAACAACTGAACTCATTTCCCTTATCCCTGCTTTATGACACCAAATTAACTTGTATCACAGGATTAGTGAAAAGGTGATTGAATGGTCTGACACGCCCCCCTCTCTTGATGAGATGCTCACAAACGTCTCTCTCTGGTGGTTCACCAGTTGCTTCCCTACTTCTGTCTATCCATAGCGTCAACTTTACGGACCCGGACGTACACGGCTACCAAAGATCATAAAACCCACTGGTTTCTGTTCATTTCGGTATGAGATCATTTCCCCGACAAGGAGTATGCTGGAGCGGCATGCCAACCTCGTCTTTTATCGAGAGCACGAGCGCGGCGGCTATTTTGCAGCCTGGGAATGTCCGCAGGAATTATGGACTGACATTGAGGAAGTTGCGAGCTAGGTATGGAAGGTATGATTATAGTCACGACAAATGCCTAGGGTCTACATTGACGTGAGCCAGGAATCTACCGGATCGAAGTCAAGGTTGTAAAACAGACCTGTATCTTTGTAAAAGCCAATAAATCAAAAATCATATTTGCAGAACTTGGCGGTAATGGAGATACGGATAAGTCAAACATTAATCAATCACAGACAATATGTAACAGCATCTTTTCCAGAGGAACTCGTCTTTAAATCCGCCACACTACTGAATCCTCGTACAACACATGCAAATCGAATTTTTTCAAGAAATAACAAAATAGTATTACACACGTTCCCCATCTTTCTTCTCTTCTCCTGCCATTCTCCAATATCTGCTTTTTCCAGAGATACCTTTCACATCCCTCTTTATTACCCGCAACCCCGCCTTTTATCTCGCCGCCTTCCGCACCTACTGGATATAACCATGTCTCGCTCCCAAACTGGCCCATTCTTTCCAATGGCCCCCACACGGCACTGCGGTTTTCGCCCTGTTGCTGGCCCTACTAACAATGACATATGGCCTGCTGCCGTGTTAGTGGGGACGCAATAGGATTACAGGGTTAGGTTTTGAAGATAAGAAGTTCAGGGCGTTTACGGCGAGGTTGGAGGAAGAGAATTGCGGAGGATGAGCGCTGTTGTCAAGGGTAGTGAAAGTGTTAGTAATAGAGATTAAGAAGGAATTGTGAGGGAAGTGGTTTCTATGGTTTGTTTAGCGTTTTTTCTTTCTTTCGATAGTGGATGTTTGTTTACGTTAAAAGGGAGGCAATCGATCTGTGCTTAGAGCTAGATGAATGAGCGAATAGCTGTGGAAGATCAGTCCTGAAAGACAAGGTTCACATGACTTGACCTACTCACTCGTATAATAGTAGTTCCGGGATTAACCAACCCTTTTATCTTATTCTTACCATTTCGACAATGCAACGCAGGATGAAGTCGCTAGCTACGAAAGTAGTCGACAAGGAAGTATACAAGGCTAGCCTTAAGAATTTCCGAATTGGTCAATTAACCCCGAATGTGACTCGCGATTGGCTACCCGGAAATTCAACACGTTTCTTTGCAATCCTAACAATCCAGTGTTTAAACAGAGGTGCTGTCATTCCTGACCCGCTGCCTACAGCAAGTGGGGATCGAGGAAACATGCCGTGTCACGAAACGATGTATTGGATTGAGACACGTAAGATGAGCTTAATAAACTAACTATGGGTCAAACCCCCCAAGCATAAATGAACCGCGATGCCAACGACACCATCATCTCAATTGCTTTTCGAACACACCAAAACACAAGATGAATTTCAGCTTCCTTCTCTTCCTCACTCGTAGGCCAGATCTTACTCCCACTGAGTTCAAGACGCATTGGGATACCAAGCACATGGAGCTCGTCAAGTCGATTGTTGGAGAACATTTCCCTTTGACACATAGTCGCCGCTACATTTCTCGACCGGCTGAAGAGAATGCTACTTGGCCGGCACAAATTCTCGTCGGTGCCCAGGAAGATTTCGCCTACGACGCCGTTGCAGAGCTCATATTCGAAGATGAGAAGGCTTTTCAGACCTTCTTTGCTCTTGTTTCTGAACCCGAAGCTGCTGCCAAGATTGCTGCGGACGAAGAAAAGTTTACTGTGAGAGAGAAGTTGAGGGCAGTCGTGGTGAATAGTGGGACTTCGGTCACTTCACGAGACTGATTTCTTGTTCGTTTTCAAATCTCGGCTTGGACGCTTTGGAAACTAACGAAAGTAGCTTCTAGTTGGATATAGCTGCAGAACCATGAATCAAGAGAGTACTCATGGCTTATGCTGTGCTTTCGCTGTGCTTTCGAGCCGGATCTAAGATAAGACAGTTGTCTTAGCTTTGACTCTATAACTAAATACATGCATTAAATCATTGAATCGTGTACGTTATCTTTTTTTGAATAAAGGTACTCTGTAAGGTCTCTGTTTCAGGCGTCCTGCCGAGCATTTGCTACGACAACCAAGATCTAACTACGGTCCCCGAGGCGCATGCACCACAATATAAATCGCAGTCCGACAAAATTAGCTAACCGACATACTGTCAGCTCGAAATCCGAGCAAGACTTTGCATTGTCTGGAAACGAAATGCAATCTACATTTTCCAAGAATCGATGCTGTGAATCCCTTGGCAGATGTTTTGTGCTGGACCACTGATGTGGACTCGGGAGTGTTGAAATGTGGATTCCAAGGTTGGATTGATGATGGACAGTTGGGCTCTCCGCCCATTATATATATCCCATATCAGCCAATGAGCTCTTTCCTAGCTCATTGGAGACTTTTACTAATATTGATGCAACATCATCACCCATCCACGCAGCGCCACTACTCCTTCCATCAGCATCGCTTCTTGCAGCATCGCAAGAGATACATCTCCTACAAAGATTAGAAAGAATATAGCTCACAAATTAATTCCCGCAGCTGGGGAAACAGTCTCAAACTGATCTTGGGCTATTTTCTGAACTCGCGACGAATCACCTAGGTATTCGCTGTTTAAAATAGATTTGCGCATTCGATCCATGTCTCCTGGGCAGGTACCTGGGTAGGCATACTACGCGTTCGCATGCAAGTAAGATGTCAATTCCACTCACTCATGCTAGCAGCTAATTTAATAATTGAATTGTTATTAGTTGCGACATCTTTCACACGGGCGAATTCCAATCATACACCGTCTCTCATGCGCCTGGAGAGCTCTTCCCCGAAGCCGATCTCACCGAGATATGAATGTCTGTATCTACTCTGATTTCGTCTGAGACATGGTTCTTCACCGTGCTTTTCGAACTCTTTCGCACAAGCTCCGGCTGCGCCCAAGCGTTGTGGTCAATATGCGTTTTACCACCAGGGCGGAACTGGATTGCATCCCAAGCAACATTCAGGTCGTCAATCTCATGCAATTCATCAGTCGAAGCAACTTTATTGGATTGCAATTTTGCGCTCGGCTTTCTCGCATTGTCGCCAAGATTGGCGTAGTCTGAGGTATCTGGCGTTTTGTAGCGGTCAGGGTAGAACAATGGCCCGAGAAGAGGAACACAAGTGACGATGACTCCGACAGCCATTTCAGGAATGGTAAGTAGTATAGCGCTGTGCGTGCAATAGGTAAAGTCTTCGACGTTGCAGACTTTTACTTGGATTATGCGCCCCAAGTTGATGGCGGATATGCTACGTGTATGTGTCAGTAATAAGACCACGTCATTGTAGTGTCTCGGAAAGGGCCATACAGCAAACCAAGTGCAAAAGTCACGGTTAGTGCAATTTTTCTTTCCTTTGTTATGTGTAAGCGCCAGACCAAGGGCAGTGGAAGCAACACAATGACAATGTCCAAAACAAGATTGAAGGATGCGGCTGCCAGCTCTGCGGTTGCAATGTTTCCACACGTCCCTGGGATCGCCTTACTCCAAGATGATTCGATGGGCTGGCACATTCGCAAAGGAGTCGCCAGACTCGCGACGTAAAATAGGCACACGACTCCAATCATAGCGTAGTTGTAGTAGCGGAAGCTGCCAAGGTTGAATATCTCGAGGTAGACAAGCAACATGGAAAGTCGAAACATGGTAATCGAAGGTCCCCAGAGGAATTGTGACGCGAAAAACGTCTGTAATCATCAGAAAGTCTCCCATTGACTTGTGGCAAACAACTTACCTTTAGAGCAATTGTGAGACGCTCGGGTGGTACGTCAGCCATATGCTTTCCTACATGTCCATACGCAGTTCCTGCCATTGTCAGGCTTCAAAAAGGGCAAACTAAAGGCGAATGGCATGTATGCTTACCGATAATCATGTCAACTGAAAACCCTATACAAAATATCTGTGAGAGTAAGTCACACAGCTTCATGGTAGCATGTTGCCTTGTAATACATACCAGAGAACCTATACAAAGCCAGTCGTGTATCTTCATCGGCCTGCGAATGCGGCGAATCGCCAGAAGTCGGAGGCCCACCGCAATGATGCATGCCAGTATGAAGCTCGCGGAAAGAGAAATGATTTCAATGGTAGGTTTGATATTAGTAGTCATACTAGATACACAAAGCAGTACGTCTGTAATTCGAGCCGGTGAGAGTATTGTTGGGGTTGAAGCGATATTACCGCGGTCTTTGGCTCGAGTAGTACATAGGTTTCTAGGTAGAGGAAGATGTAAGAACCTAGCATTCTGCGGGTTTTGAAGCTCGGTTTTGGCGATGAATTTTGAAAGCAGCCCATCAAACGCCCGAAAACATGGTACTGTTGGTCTTCCGCCAATGAGATGTGAATGTTTTGGCGTTGCTGTGCAGCTGTTGTGAAACCATCCCCGCTCTGATAATTGTGTACGTAGTCAAGCTGTCATCAGCATCAGTGGAGTAATTACCTCATAAGCCCGAAGAGTGAGATGGAACGAACCGAGCTGACTCAGATATCATCTTTCCATGCGCCAAGCCCGGTGGCGTAGTCACACGAGAAGACATGCATTGTTGGGTACAAGGCAAAGCACGTGCAATGGCCTTCCACGCATACAGTGATAAGCAGTAGCCCCGTATTCACTGCAACAATTGTAGTGGTGAAGTTTGGGTCGACATGCTGCGGAAGAAGCTGACCACAAAACCCGCCGCATCAGTGCAGACATATCAATGCTTGTTTACTCTTCGTACCTAGGTATTCATCAAGGGGTGAATGGCATCTTCATGGCCCCCAAATTGTGTTGGCTTACGCTCTGACCTTGATCCAACATAATTGATCGCTAGGTCAGATCAATCGTCAACTATAGTTGTGATTTACTACTTACGATGGCCACGGCATACCCCAATGTACTTGTAGATGGCTTCGAGATGGAGCAGTGGTGCAGAGCCGACTGAGTTTGGCGAGGAGTGTCTTTATAACAAGTGCTGGGTAAGTTCAATCTGCACTGCAGAGAAAGGTTTGTGCTCGAATTGCCAATTCTGCGAGGGAAGTTGCAATCGGCGTTGTAAAACTAAACTACTTTTGGAACCTTCTCTCAACCTCACAACATGCCAACACCTGCTTCAAAGAGACGGAAACCTCTCAAGCTCGAAAAGAGCTATAGAATTCGAAGCTGGTAAGAAGGTGTAAGAAGTACATGGCAGAAAATGAACAAACTATAGCCAGTTATGCGCGACAATGCAGCAGTGTAAAGAAGCTTGCCTATTAAGCGCAGTACTAGTTGAAGGCCAGACAGAATAACTAGACAGAATATGCATGTAATAGAGCAGAAGATTTGATCTCTATTCATGTGTATGTGTTGCGAATATCAACTTGTCCTCGCAAAGACGCAGACGAAGCCATTGCACTGTTTGGCGTAGGTGAGGATGCTTTCTTTTTCCAGTTGTTATTTCTAGTCTGTGCCTGAACACAAAGCAGCTTCTTGAAATGCAATTCTGCATGCAATTGATTAGTTGGAGAAATGACAACCAACTAATAATACGAATTAGTTGAAGAAGTGGTCCTGGTTAGTGCTACCTACCTACCTACCTACCTACCTAGGTAGAGAGTCATTGCAAGCAGGTACACACGGTACACAGACACACAACTACCATGGGTATCATGGGTATCATGGTGCAGCATTTGTGGTCCAAACTTACATTAATTAATAGGACCTAGGTACTCCGTAGGGTATTAGGTACTAAAAGCATTGGGCCTAAAGCTTGGTTGGCCTGACACTTTCAACGGTGAAACGTCGACGAGCGTCTAGTGTTAAGACGCGGGGCAAAAAGCACCAGCCAATCAACCCAAAGGCAAGCCATGTGCTCTCCCACCCATTTCCCATGTCGTACCTCGTGGCACCCCCCCCCCCCCCAAGAGTCAACCCAGCAGCGGCATCTCCATGTCCGCAGGGCCCAAAACAGACGAGGAGACTAATCGGCGCTTTTTGTTGTCGTCAATAAAGTGAGAGGTACAGGTTAGATGCATGCGCAAAAGACGGCACGGACAATGGTCGCAATGCCAACTAATGGCTAGCCGTGGGAGCCAGGTGCATTTCGTGCATGAGAAAATCAAGCAGCTAGGGCCAATGGTGGGTGAATTGCTGGAGAGTTTAGCTGCGGGCGACCGACGGCCTGGGAGCAGTGGTGTGGTACAACGCATCGGAGGGGTAGACAACTCAGACGAGCCATGGTGCCCATGCATGGATTTTGCCTGGAGCCTGGGCAGCAAATGTGCTCATTGTTGGGTGAAGGGCCATGGTGAATGGCGGGAGGCTTCTTGAGTCTTGACGAGAGGGCTTGCCCGGTAGGTAGCCAAGTACATAGGTAATAGATGGTGTACTACTACTGCTCGGTATTGATTCTTGGTGGCAAGCTCTTAACAAGTGTCCCCCTCCCCCCCTGCTGACATGGGATTCTGGCAGCATCGCAAAGGACTAGTCGTGGATTGCATGCATGTGGAAGACTTAGTCAAGGAAGGTCAGTCAGTCCGTCCAGTCGCGAGATATGGCGGTGTGAACAAGCAGCAGAGCATGAGCATGAACATGTGCGTATATATAGTCGTCGATGGGCGGAGCAGCTGAGTCTAGGGACGAGCTGCTGGAAGAAGGTCTTTTCCCTTTTGTGCGTGTGCATTGCATTGCATTGTCTCGTCGCGGCCTGGCGCAGAGCAATTTGAGAGCAGCAGAGGAAGCATATCCGACCAAACCAGACCAGACCAGACCAGACCAGAAGCTCAGTCTTAAGGTTGAACATCCGCCCTTTGGAGCCGTCGAGCACACCCGGTGCAGCGAATTTTTATTTTATTTTTTACTTTTATTCTGGTTTGATTTGCTGGCCAAGGTCGAAATCTTTGTCCCAAGACCGAGTGTGACTGGGCCGTCAGTCACAGGGAGGGCTCACGGCTTTGCACGCGTCTGACTAGTATTTTAGCCTTGGGAAGAGGCCAAAAAGCGGTCACGCTCGAGGCGGCGAGAGTCAGCAGCAACCAAAGCAACACACTGGCTGAAGAGGAAGAAGAAGACGAAGAAGAAGCACGGGGTCGGGGAAGCCTGCTGCTGCTGCTAGTTTCATCTTTCCGCGCCGATCTGCACTTGTACCTGACAGTCCAGAACCAGATTACTTGGGAACAAACTTCATCCTCGCCAGACTCACTTACTACTACTACTACTACTACTGCTACTACTGCTACTGCTACTACTACTACCACTACTGCTACTATTACCACTACCACCGCCCAAACACGCCTTTTGGCCAACTTTCTGCCTGCTCTACTCTGCTCTCTCCACACACCCACACACACCCACACCCACACCCACACCGACACACACACACTGCCACTCTACCCTTGCCGCACCACTCGACCCAGCAGCAGCAGCAGCCATGCATCGCAAAAACCCAATTTCCGTCCTCGTCTACAACACTCTGTTTCCCACCCCTTCTCCCACCGACCCGCCGTCCTTTTCCGCCCACCTGTCCAAGAACCTCGTGGGCGAAGTTCGCATTGAAACGGCAAACTTCTACGGCTCGCTCGACACCATCGAAGCTCGCTACCCCGGGCTCAACTACGCCTCGGCACCTCATCGAAAGCGCCTGGGCCGATTCCCACACCACCGCCGGCTGTTTGAGGCTTTTGACCGCCTGGCTCTCACCGAGGCCGAGATCCAGGGCTTCTGTCGCTGGGAAGGCACGCTCTGGGCCCGCGAACGCTACGAGCGCGATGAAGGCGTCCGCGTAATCGACACGACGGGCCAAGAAATCGCCGAATGGGTTGACAAGCGCACCTTTTCCAAATCCACCTCGACAGACGCTGCTTCCTCGTCACAAATCAACGTCAAGACTGATATTGAAGTCGAAATCGCCCAGGCCTCTTCCACAGCATCCAATAGACTACAACAACAACAAGAACAACAGCAGCAGCAGCAGCAGCAGCGAGATATGGACACCCCCATGCCCGACAACGACTCAGCATCTTCCTCTTCCTCTGAAGAAGACGACGACAACGATGACAACGAAGAAGAAGAAGAAGACCTCTCAGCCTCAACATCCATCGGCTTCAGCCTCAACGCTCGCCTCCTCCAAGCCGCAGCCCTCCGCGACCAGGGCGCAGCCGGCATCAGCATGGACCCAGAATGGGAACAATACCTCAAAGAAGCCCAGGAGCGAGGCGAACTCAACATCGACGCCGCAAGAGAAGCCCTAAGGAATATTGCAGGCCAAGTCGCTGCTCAGCAAACAGCCTCCACCACCACCACCACCCAGGGACTAGCGGCCCTCTCGCAACAACACCCCGCCGCGCCAGCGTAGAACCCTGCTGAACGAATATCATAATCTCGACAATGCACAACTGATCATTCTCATTCTCCCCGTCCAGTCCAATCCTCAACCCGAGAATTACCCATGTTGTACGCATTTGACGGCGGGGGAAAGTAGCAAGACGATGATGGAACATGCATACCCAAGGCGTTTTTTTTTTCCTTTTTCCCTTGTTCCATGACTATTGTCAGAGGTAATAGGCGTGGGCGTTTTTTTTCTCTCTCTCTCTTTTTCCTTCTGTTCCTCTCTTTAGGAGTTGTTACAAACACTATTCCCATGTACTTACTCCCTCTCTCTCTCTCTCTCTCTCTCTCAAGAGTGAACCCACCCCTTTGTTTTTACTATGAAATGCTAGCTAGGTAAGGTACTACTACTACTACTACACGTAAGATTTACTTTACACTACGGTTATTTCCCCTTGTACCCTTGCTTTTACTCTCTTTGCCAAAGATGCTTTGTGGATTTCGGGGGGGGGGGAATTGTTGGAATGGATTAAGGGAAGGGATTGGTTTTTCTTCTTCTTTTCTTTCTTATTATTAGGGATCGGGCTGTTTGGTTGGTGTGTGCTGGTGTTATAGATGGGTTTCTCTCTCTTTTTTTTTCCTTTTTTTTGGTCGTGGGTTGTCGGTTGTGTATTTTGTTTTTGCTGTTTTGTTCGTTTTATTTTGAGCGATTGCATGTGGGCATGTTGTGTGTAAGTCGGAGAGGCAGAAAGGTAGAAAGGGAGAGAATGGGATCATTTTTATTCATTTGGGACCACTAGCACTGGCATTGGTTTTGGGAGGGGGGGAGAAAGCTATGGATATAATTATCATTTATTACTTTATTTGTCGACAAGTTTTGGTTTGGTCGTGGGCTTTGTGGCTTCTCATTTCATTTCTCGTCTTCATTGCCCTGCTGGGCTGGCCCGTCATAGACTGACCTTTCTTGCACTATTATTTCTTTCATCTTCCATTCGATCCTGCTGTCGTTCACCATTGGATCGCTTTCCGTGTTCCACACATGGGTCCCGGCGAACAACGCCAGATTGCTACTCTGGTTTTTCGAAGCAGCATATTCACGCAATAAACCACCCAATCCAAAATTCTAATTCAAAATTCTACCCCAAACGTCTGCCCATGCCACCAAAGCCAAATGCCCCAGGACCTCTCTTGACTCCTCGAGTCTGCCTGCCACTTCCACCCTCGTCGTCAATCTCCATGGCATCGTCACCGCCACCAACGATACCCTGCAAACCGCGCTTAGCAGTTGCCTTGTCTTCGTTGGCTACCATGGCTGCTTCTAGAGCACGTTCCCTCTTCCGCCGTATCTTTTCACGGTCCACAGCTTCCTTTCTCACCTTCTCAGCCTGAGCCTCTAGATCTGCCAGAGCCGCATCGCAGCGTTGTGACCATGCCTGCAATGTCGTTTGGAGTGCGGGAAGCGAACCTGGAGCCAGATCGCGGAGAGGCGCAATCGATGTGACCGAGACGAGTGAGTGTGCGGGGTCGAGGGTGGCATTGATGAGGCCAGAGTATATAGCCGTGGTAATCAGTTCTTCCAAGGCGCGGGGGGTGGGGAGGTCGAGGGCTGAGAGGAGGTGTTTGTAGGTTAGGGTAGAATGTGAGCTCGAGAGCGGCAGGAGCGAGAGGAGCAGGAGTTTTTGGTGCTGTTGTGACGAGAGCTTTGGGAGATTGGACTGTGCTACAGATTGTCAGTCACTCTTCTGAACCACACGTTGCAAGTCTCTTGTGATCCGTGTCATGTGAACTTGACATACCCTTGTAGTCCTCCCACGTCCCCCATGCAAATATCTCAAGTAATGTGAGGTACGATGCATACTCGTCCGAAGTCCGTAGATTCTGAATATTAGGCGCCTGCAGCAGTTCGGCAAATACGTATGTATTGGGTGCACTGGTGGCTTGAACAACCAAGTCCGAAGCGGCTCGTGGAGAGGTTGCGGACTTGCTGAGAGCAAGGAACGGCTCAAGGGCATTGAGAGCTTTTGTCTGCTCCATGACGATGACCCGGCCTGGGAGGTGTGATGGAAATGTCTCCAAGCAGACTGAGACTGAGGTTGTTTAGAGCCGCTCATTAATTAGTGTAGAGCTCTGTAGGCAGCTTACGACCCGGTGGTTGTCTTGGCGTGGAAGTCGCGACTGCCCCGCGGTACAAAGTACTACACTCGACGACATGTTTCAACTTTCAACATCACCACGGTCTCTTTCTTTTTTTTTTTCCTTTTCTTCTTAGACGCCGCCGTCTTGCAAACGATGAAACGTGCTCAACGCTGCTAGCTTTAGCTTGGTTTCTGGATGCTCAGGTACTCCGTACACTGACTATCATGACGGATGCTTTGCCAATAACTACGCCACACGAAACGACCTTGAATTGATATGCCAAAACCGAGTACCTACCTACAGACCACATTGATTAAACTCACTCTCAAAGAGATCGACTACATGCTCGTTTACACATTGTCTACTGGCCCTGAGTCCTGACGCTCCGCACGTCTCATGTAAAGATTCATCGTCCCAGGGCCTTCCTGTTTCGGATGCCAAGCAGACGAAACATCATCTAATGAATACGTGAAGTGTGCTAATACCCGCCATAAATACCTAATCGGTGCCACGGCTTACACGATAACCTAATCATCTCTCATCGTCTTCCTACAAGCAATTCCTTCACTTTCCCGCGGCTCTCTCCCCTTGCGCATCACCTTCCATCATACATAAGCTCTTGTGGCGTTTGTGTGGACCTTGATTAACTAACTCGCCAACCATCAGCCCACTTCTGTCCCGCAAACCCAAGCCGCTTCGTAATCCGGACAAAGTGGCTACTAATAATAATTCACTACTCGATTTCGCCCATATTAATCCTCGTTGTCTGACACCCATTAGCGGAAGCTGGACTTCCCATTTCTGCGCTTTAGTCTTCTTTTCCTTTGCAGATCGCCTGCGACATTTACATAGTATTGTTCGTTGCATGGCGCGATAGCGTACTTGTCTCCGCTCCTCGCTTTCCGAGACTCGCAATCTCTCGTACCACCGCGCTTGGGCGAGTACACACGCCTGGAAGGGCTTTTTGTTATCCATCGCCGTCGCTCGTAGTGCTCTCGCCACACCATGGCACCCTCGAACGCTTCCGGAAACGGCCCAACGGCGCACATGGCGACGACGACATTAAAAGTCGAGGGCATGACTTGTGGCGCATGCACTTCTGCCATCGAGTCGGGTTTCCAGAGTGTAGCAGGAGTAGGAAATTTGTCGATAAGCCTGGTCATGGAGCGGGCAGTCGTACAACACGACCCGGAGACTATTTCTGCCGACCAGGTCAAGGAGATTATAGAAGACCGCGGGTTCGACGCTGACATCCTCTCCACCGATCTACCCTCGACGCGCACCACTAAAGACCACTTCCTAAGTGATTCGGAAGATGAGGATGAAATCCCTGCGGCTGGGCTTTCTACAACGACCCTATCCGTTGGCGGCATGACATGCGGCGCATGCACATCTGCCGTCGAAGGCGCTTTCAAAGACGTGGCAGGCATCGAGTCATTCAGTATATCGCTGCTCTCTGAGCGCGCCGTAATTGGACATGACCCTGAGATAATATCACCGGAAAAGCTCGCAGAGACCATAGAGGATGTGGGCTTTGATGCGGCAGTGCTAGACACTGTAGCAGCAGCGTCGTCAACGCCAAAGAAGAGCAGGGCCTCGAAGAAGCAAAAAACTTTGACGACCACGGTTTCGGTGGAAGGCATGACATGTGGAGCTTGTACGTCAGCAATTGAAAGTGGCTTCGAGGACGTAGAGGGCGTTTATCAGTTCAACATCAGTTTGCTCGCGAACCGAGCTGTGCTTGTCCATGATGCATCAAAACTTTCAGAGGACCAAATAGTAGAGATTATCGAAGACCGGGGATTCGATGCAAAAGTCGTTTCCTCTGTAGACGGCAGCATCCACCAGGGCTCAGCGAACAACGGTCCTATTCACCTAAAAGTATATGGACTGCCCAATAGAGGCGCTGCCCAAGAGCTCGAGGCACTGCTCAAGAAACACCCTGGGGTTATTTCTGCAACCATCAATTTCGGCACATCACGAGCGACTATCCAGCGGAATCTTCAAATCATTGGTCTCCGAGCACTGGTCGAAATGGTGGAAGCAGCAGGGTACAATGCCCTCGTGGCTGATATGGATGACAACAACGCTCAGCTCGAATCATTGGCAAAGACAAAGGAAATTCAAGAGTGGAGACATGCTTTTGTGTTCTCTGCTTGGTTTGCTGTTCCAGTTTTCGTCACTAGCATGTTTATTCCAATGTTTCTGCCGTTCCTCAACTATGGTGGTATTCGCCTGATACCTGGTCTCTATCTAGGCGACGTTATTTGCCTTGCTCTGACAGTGCCCGTGCAGTTTGGTGTTGGCAAGCGTTTCTACATCTCTGCATACAAATCTCTCAGCCACGGCTCACCTACTATGGATGTTCTGGTTGTTCTTGGAACATCAGCAGCGTTCTTTTTCAGCGTTGCCTCCATGCTGGTGTCATTACTAAGCCCACCACACACCAAACCAACGACTCTGTTCGACACGAGCACTATGCTGATTACTTTTATTAGTTTGGGGCGGTTCCTTGAGAATAGGGCTAAAGGCCAGACTTCGAAAGCGCTTTCAAGACTCATGTCATTAGCTCCGTCCATGGCCACCATTTACGCGGATCCCATCGCGGCTGCCAAAGCGGCCGAGGGCTGGGACCTTGACAAGAACGATCGTACCTCCATGGATGGGCACGCTGCCGAAGAGAGAGTTATTGCTACGGAGCTCATCGAAGTAGGCGATGTTGTTATACTGCGACCCGGAGACAAGATCCCAGCCGATGGCACCGTTACGCGTGGCGAGTCGTATTTGGATGAAAGCATGGTGACGGGAGAGGCCATGCCGATCCTGAAAAGGAAGGGAGCCAATCTGATGGCTGGTACTGTGAATGGCGCTGGTCGTCTGGAATTCGTTGTTACTCGAGCAGGTCGCGATACGCAGCTCAGCCAGATTGTCCGTCTCGTTCAAGAAGCCCAGACAAGCCGTGCACCCATTCAACGTCTTGCTGATACGGTGGCTGGCTACTTTGTACCCATCATCGTCACCCTAGGTCTGGCCACCTTTGTTGCATGGATGGTCCTTAGTCACGTGCTCCCATACCCACCAAAGGTCTTCCTTGACCATGCTAGCGGTGGGAAGCTTATGGTCTGCGTCAAACTTTGCATTGCTGTTATTGTCTTTGCTTGCCCTTGTGCCCTTGGTCTTGCTACTCCTACTGCCGTCATGGTTGGCACCGGTGTCGGTGCTGAACAAGGCATCTTGGTCAAGGGTGGCGCTGCTTTGGAGACTGCGACTAAGATCAATCACGTTGTCTTCGACAAGACAGGAACCCTTACCGTCGGTAAGATGAGTGTCTCAAAAGTCGACATCAAAGGCGAATGGTCATCAACACAAAAGAAGAACCTTTGGTGGACACTGATTGGTCTCGCTGAGATGGGGTCTGAACATCCAATCGCCAAATCCATTGTCGGATCTGCAAAGGAGCATCTGCGCCTTGGGCCTGACGGTGTTCTTGATGGCTCTGTGGGAGACTTTGAAGCTACAGTCGGCAAAGGTATCTCGGCCCACGTCGAAGCCGCCATTTCCCCAGAGCGCACACGTTACAAAGTCCTCATTGGTAACGCCTCATTCCTCATGTCCGAGGGCGTGGATGTTCCTGATTTTGTTGATGAGCCCCTTACACCAACCGCGGCATATGCCGGTGTCTCTCGTTCTGCTGGCATAACTACCATCCACACCGCGATTGGCAAGACCTACACGGGCACGCTCAGCCTATCTGATACGATCAAACCCTCGGCTCGCGCCGCTGTCCTCGCTCTCCGCCGCCTCGGAATAGCAAGCTCGATCGTCACCGGCGACACTTCTGCTTCAGCACTGGTAGTCGCAGCAGCCACTGGCATCGACCCTGCAGACGTCCATGCATCCGCCACTCCACAAGATAAGAAGGCTATCGTCGCGGACCTTCAATCCCGTGGCCAAGTCATTGGCATGGTCGGCGATGGCATCAATGACTCTCCCGCACTCGCCTCTGCAGACATTGGCATTGCTCTATCCACTGGCACAGATGTCGCCATGGAAGCAGCCTCAATCGTCCTGATGAGCAACACAGACCTCCTTGCCATCCCAGCCTCGCTCGTTCTCTCCCGCGCAATCTTTCGCCGCATCAAACTCAACCTCGCATGGGCATGCATGTACAACTTCATCGGCCTCCCCTTTGCCATGGGCTTCTTCCTCCCTTGGGGCCTTTCCCTGCACCCCATGGCCGCCGGTGCTGCCATGGCATGCTCTTCTGTCTCTGTCGTTGCATCATCGCTACATTTGAAATTCTGGAATCGCCCATCATGGATGAAGGTCAGTGTCCTCGACCCTGGCGCACCTGTCAGCGAACAGGACCTCAAGGCAGAGAATCTGGCGCACAAGGGTGTTTTCAGCACTTTGGCTGATTGGATACGAGATGCTTGGACAGCATGGCGGCGAAACAAGGAAGAAGCAAAGGGACGATATGTTCCTCTGAGAGATTTGAGTGAGCAATAGATGTGCTTTTGGAGTATGTGAAATTATGTCACTTTTGCACGATTATTTTTATTTCATTTTTCTTATTGTTGTAAATAGAGTAACTACCACATGTTTTT
>SSBG01000042.1:74463-111721 GCA_028220655.1 Shiraia bambusicola | reverse complement strand
AACTTTGCTGGGCGGGTGAAGCGTACTACGCTACAGCCCAGCTGCATTGCCATGTCATACTTGTCGAGCCAGAATGGGTGACTCCAGTCTCTGTCGGAATGGAGGTGTCCAATAATTTTAGTCGATCCTCTCGACCGCGTGATGGCGAGGGTGGTTTCTTCATCCAAGGTCAGATCAATAGTGGCAAACTCGGGTGCCAGGCGAAGGCCATGTCGAACGTTTGCCAAGTAATTGGCTGCAGAGTACTCTGTACTTGTTGATGCAGGCATAACGTGGTAGATGATGGGAATGACTGTGCTTCTCCGGACCTTGAAGACGCTTTCAGTGATGTCTTCTGCTCGATCATTGGTAAGCTGTTCTGGCTCTACAACCATCTCAAAAGCGTCACAGCCAAACTCTAATTGCTCTATATCAACATCTTCTGGGGTGAGATCGGAGAGCAGGACTTGGACAGCGCACGTATAGCTCCTTTTCTCGGTAGCAATGTAGGATAAGGGAAAGTGGCCGGGCTCAATTCGAGGCAGCATGCTCTGCATTTTACCGCGAGTGTTGTGGCTCGACAGGACAAGGGAAAGATATTTGAAAAAGGTCCTCTCGGCTCTCTTGAGGGTCAGGAAGGCGGGCACGGGGGGATGGTTGGTGGGAGTGACAGAGTGATGGCCTGGCCTGGTCTCGTCGAGGTTGTAGAACTCGTAGTTGGAGCACCTCCGAAAGATGGGCGTGGTGAGGGCCAGGACATGTTGCAGTTTTGATTCTTCAGCCGTGTCCAGATACTTGTGCAGCGTACGTGGGTCGCGCAGGACATGGATAACCGGATGAGTCTTTGCAAAAGCATGCAGGAGAGCTTGACTCGTTGCATCCAGACGGTAGCCGCCATTGCAGACTATAATGGCGCCAGTGTCGTGGGCGTGCAGGGCATTGCGGAGCACTTCTTCATGTCTCAGGTTGCGGTTTGACGAGCCAAACTGGCGTTGATAGTCGAGCATAGAACAGCCCGTGGCTTGGTGGAACAGGTTCTCGATGTCGACAACGCGTCTCTGGCAGGCAGCGGCCGCCATCAACGACAGCGTCGACTTGCCAGCGCCGGGGATGCCGACCAGGACAATAGAGGCGCGGGCATCGAATATGCGGCGGCTTTCACTGGGCGTGGGGATTGGTGGGCCGGGGGTGACTGCACGCAACCGAGGAGAAGACCGGGCACTCAAAGGCCCCGAATCGTCCTCATCACGCAGCGAAGCATACGGCCGTTTGGTTCCGGCGACAGAAGGCATGGCAGCAGCATCGCGAGGGGCACTGGGGACAAGGCATCTTGAGGACATGTCGTTGGCGTGACATGTCACATGTATTGCCGAGTAGTATGTGTAGTTAGTAGGTAGTAGTAGTAGTAGTAGTAGTAGTTGTAGTTAATTGCCGGATAAAGAATACTCCTCAGCCTTATCAACCATGCAATTAGTTAACTAGTTAATTGTTAGTTAGCAACTTGTTTCTCCAACCGGGCCGATTGCCACCCGGCTTGTCCACACTCACACTCACACTCACACTCACACTCCACACTCCACACTCCACACTCCACACTCCACACTCCACACTCCACAAGTCCAACCCCATGGGCCTCTTGTCTTGCCTTTTGCCGCTGCTGACCTGTGAGCAGCATCATGCCTTCACAGGGAAAACGCCGTTCCGACCCTCTTGAAGGCCCTGTCAAGCGCTTTCGCGTCTCAAGAGCCTGTGACCAGTGCCGCAGTGAACGCTCCAAATGTGACGGCAACCAGCCACAGTGCGCCCCCTGTTTTGAGGCCCGGCGCACGTGTACCTACACGTCCAACCCCAGGAAACGAGGCCTTCCTCCAGGCTATATCCGGACCATTGAATTGGCGCTGGCCCTGGTCTTCCAGCAGCATGCTGATCTCGAGGCCTTGTTGATGTCCAGATTGACTCAGCCAGACACGCTCCTGCTTGCCAGGGACACCAAAGACTCCAATCGGCTGCACAAGACTTGGAGAAAATCAAAGTTCTGCACCTCTCTCAACAGAGCTCTGACGGGCGACCTGGCCGACATTGATGACCAAAAGGCCCCGAGTCCTGGTGGTGAAGACAGCGATGCCGATGCTCCTGTCAATGATCCTGGTCTGGCACAAGTCGATACCACCAGCACTGCATTCCAACAACAGCCATCAGCCTCGTTGCCTCCTGACAGTTCTCCAGAATTGCAGAGACCAAAACCATTGCTTGAATTGACACCGTTACCTGCTAACAGCTGGAACCTCATCGAGACATACACCACTTACACACAATGCTGGCTCCCTATATCCGAGAAGCTCGACATGCTCAAGCTCTCGTACTCTTACCCGCCTCAAGGGCTCGCGCTATCTCATGCTATGCTTGATGCAGGCCACCATGCTGAAATGTGGAGCATCTTCGCCCTGGGCGCTGTCCAAGACGCTGCTAGAAGGCCTGGTGATCGAGACGCCCTTACTGCCCTCACCCCCAAGAGGCTCTATGCCATCACCCAAAACCTGATTCCTGACGAGCTTGGCAAGTTCCATCTGGGACACGTCAAGGCCCTGCTGAACTTGGCTCTCTTTAACACAACCATCTCACTATACAACGCCGCCTGGTTACTTGTGGGCGCTGCCTCTCGTGTCTTACTCACTGTAGAAGAGCCACCAGGTGTGTTTGGGTCGCGTCGCCCTCACGTCCTTGCTAGCTGCTTCATGCTCGATAATCTTCTCGCTCTCATCCTGAATCGTCGGTCATATTTTGAAACAGAAGATATTGGCCGAGCTGGTCACATAGAAGAAGATGGGCTTGAAGAATGGCAACCATGGACTGGCGACATCAGTTTAGGCAATAAACACTTGTCGCAGTCGCCATCCCTTGCACTCAGCAGTTTCAATAATATCCTTGAAGTGCTTGATATTTTGGTCCTCACTGCACGACAATCCATCACAAAAGCATCTGGCGAGGGGCCTGCCAGACGTTTTGAGAGATGGAAGGCATCTTTGTCCTCCAAGTTTGATTTTGTCCGGATTGATTCAGCAGCAGTGCCACTTACACCCTGTGCAGTGTTCCTCCAACTGGCAAACTTTGTCACATACTTTACATTGGCTCCCTCACCAGCGTCGCTTCAGCGAATCTTTGAGCTGCTGGAGCCATTCCGCTTCAGTTTTGCGAACCTTCCTATAGCATTGATATGTCTGCTCGAGAACGTAAAGAGAGTCAGTGCGTCAGTGCAACTTGAACAATCAACACGGTCCCGAATCAACGACCTGGTGGCCAACTTCAAGCAAGCGCATTCTATAGCTGGATTGATGACTACGTCGAGCATTCCGGCAGAGAGCCCCTTGAGGATATGCACAATAAACCCACCTAAACCCATACAACCCTCTCCACAGCCGCTGCCCCCTCAAATGAGCGAAGCTGCCTCCTCACGACACCGTCCGCGCCCAGTCCGAACATCGCTCATCGATGACCTGCTCCCTGATATGAACAACAACCAACCTAGACGAGTACCGGGGTTCCAGTCATTTGATCCCAACACAGTCGCCACTGACTTTACGTCGCCTAGCTTTGACACCTACGATGCTTCCATCTCAGGCGACATGGATAGCTTCTTCGACGAGCTGGCGTCACTGCATGGCGCCAAGAAGCTCGAGAATCAGTCGCAATTCATGGAGAATCTAGGATTTGCTCCAGAAATTAGCATGGCTGACTTATTGGCGACGCAGTCTGGTCAATTTATACCAATGAACCCAGGTTTTAGCACAGATCATGATGGGGGTCCGATCCAGTTTCCGCTCAATGATTACTATGACGTTGATAGAGGCTGAACAGCAAACTACCTAGACTTGACCAAGCTTTTTTCTTCCGCCACATGAAACTACAAGAGGAGACAGTGTATATGTCCGTGTAGCCTTGCGGCCCTCTTAGACAGTGCAGCAGGCACCATACTCAAGCTTCTTTAAACAAGCGCCCACGGTTGATAAGGCTGGTGCCCAGCCAGCCAACGCCAATCATAGGCGGGGGCGCTTGAACCAATCTGTGACGTCTAGACATGCAAAGTGCATGCTTAGCCTTCCAAGGTGTTTTCGTGTACATACGATGATAGCTACGCCACTGTGCACGGCTTCATCGTACTGTCGAACGAGAGATGCTGGTGTTAATGATGCTGGGCGATTGGTAGCGGGAAAGTTGCTGGCTCCAAGAATCATGAATTGTCTGCTTGATTACTACGCTATCATAGTGACGGTTGCTCCTGGATGTCTATGAAGTGCTTGATCTGAAGCTTTTTTCTTGCACTGGTCGCAAAACTCGGTTTTGGTCAAGAATTTGAGCTGTGATAGGCTTGCTTTTTGAAATTCATCTAGTACTTACGAAGGACTCGTGGATTCTGTTAGTACCAAGACGCGCCAATCTCGGGCCACCATTCGGAAAGCCATCTGTAGGTTCACTTTGCTGGTTGCCGCCACAGAAACTGAACGAGCACTACTATGCAAAACGCCCCACACCGTCGTGCCTACAATTTGCGGCGGCGGTGAATTCGATCTTCAACGCAGACTTGGCCAAAAGTAACCTCATTACGGTAGCTAGAATGATACTTGGACTTGGTGAATGAGGGTGATCTGAGGACTGCTGTAGGTAATTATGTGGCAGTGCGGACACCAACAACACCATCGCCCGCAGATGTCCTCTTCTTAATCATGAGTGTACAACGGCAGTTATTCTTTCCTTCACCCCCATTCTATGGTGCTGTTGGGGGTTATATTGGCTTCTATTCGTTACAGCGACGGGCCGGGCAGATGAATTAAATTGAGCGCAATTTATGCAACATAGCTGGTATTTGGAAACTGGCGACAGCTGTATACATCATTCGAGTTCTACATACCATACGTACTTATACAGATAGCTTAACCCGAGCAGTCGCAAGCGCACATAACCAGTCCCTGCAAAGTTGCGGAGCGTGCGGGGTTGAAATGCATAACTACAAACAACAGTACCTATGCAAACAACGGTGTAACTTCAACATCCGCACCATCTACTAGATAGCCACTTATCCAATTTCGATCTTGAACCTCTCTTGGTTTCCAGCCGAAGGATTTCATTAATGCCATCGTCTCTAATTGTCGTTCTTGGCTCTCTTGACTCGAGCCTTCATTGACAAAGAACGGCTTCACAATTCCTACTACGACATGGCCAGTAAATCTTCCCAGCTGATGCCGTATGCGAGGTTGCAACATGTTCCGTAGAGTCTGGCAAATATTCGTGTCAAAGGCCATCCAGCCGTGTGCACACATTTTATCCAGGATAGAGAGTATATCATCGTTTTTCCTTGCCTCTTCCTTGGCTCCTTGAACATCAATCTCGATAGTATCAAAGAGTTCGTCATCGTTGTCGGCTATTTTAGCCCAATTGGTATACGGTAACCTCAGTATAGAGTGTATAGGAACAGATGGCTCTGAGAAACGTGCCTTTTGATGTGCGCACCGTGCGTAATATCGAGCTTCGTTCTTTAGTGGCCATATTCGAGATCGACTAGTTACGAGGTGGTTGACCTTGAAAAAACTAACAGCTGTTGGTTAGGCTCTACCTTCACGGGCTATAACTAGTCTGTTCACATACCAATTTTAAAGCAATAGGGACATCGCTTTGTGGAACGCTGCAACACCAGTCCGTCCTCTTCAATTCCAATGTGCCTTAAAATAACCAACTTGATGGCTGGAAAGGGACCTCCTAATATCAGAGACGCTTGGGCCATCGTTTGTCAACATTTTTAGCAACAACAAATCAAATTATCTCAGCGAGCTCAGACGTTTTCCAAGAAGGACTTAATACTTGTTGTTACTTAGTACACATATAGTACGGTCTGTGTTGTATTAGGCATAGCTCCATATAGCCCCTGTTTGCCGTCAGGCTCTGTGCTCTATGCGCGTAAAGCCTTACTATACCATAATAAGTGTAGCGTAGCCTAGCCGATACCCCTTTTGTCTGAGCTTGCTGAGATAAGAATCAAATACAGATGATACAGAGTATTACTCCGTAGACGGAGACGGAATCACCATAATGTTGAAACATTAAAGGCCATTCTTCAGCAACCGATCTGCTGACTAAATATCTCTTCAGATCTTAGTGCGGCACTACTAACTAACAAGAAAGTATCACACCATAACTATCAAAGGCATCAGCGTCAAGTGCACGTTACACGTCTTATGACGTACTGGTAGCTTCTACCTAGACAGCATCATGATATTACACATTCATTACCCCATGCACCTTGCATTGAAGTGGGTGACGTTGTTTTCGAAGATGGTAATAAATCATTGAACTGCTACGCTAATGTGGTGTGGTATCAAATAGTTAACTCAAATGTATGATTACAAACGGGCCACTGCCTCTGGCATGTGGTATTCAACACCACTGTCCCTCTTCTCCTCTGCTTTTGCTGATGCTATTGACTCTTCTGTTTCCATTTGCAAGTCATGTACCATGCGCTCCCATGACATCGCAGCTCGCGATGCCAATTCGTCCACAACCTCCTCATCCCTCCTCTCCATCGCCCTATTAAACAATTCCATGCTAACCCAGCCCTCAAACCCTATCTCTTTGAAGAATACATGCGCGACATCTCTAACCGGGAGATATGCACCACGCTCACTCTCACCATAAAACAGCCTGCAATTCCTGCTCCACGACATACGGGCCAGCTGCTCAGCCTTATAAAACGCATGACCCGGCAAAAGCGGCTCCCGCAACCTCTCCGCATCAACAATCTGAATAAAGAAGATCTTCTCCCTATGCGGTCCAATCCTCTGCACCAACCTATCCATTGAATCCTTCACTTCCTGCTCCGCACCCACGTTACATCCTGACACCGCCCTGGGATCCGCATATATCCTACCCAAGATATTAAAACTATCCAGACAGATTCCAAAATTCTCCCGACCCACTTTTTGCACGATATCCCAGCACACTTCCCACGTATCGACATGGGTGCCCCACGACAAAGCCTCGTACGCAAATCGTATCACGGGCGACTGCTGCAATCCCATATCCGCAACTTGTCTCAAGTCAGACACAATCAGGTCAGTGTCCCCTGAACACTCGTCTGCGGGTAGAAATGATGATGGAATCTGTACAAGGTCTGTATGCAGTACGTGAGCGATTTGCATCCACACCTTGATTTCTTCGATGCGCTGCTCGTGCTTCTTTCGATCTATCAGCCCTTCGTAGTGCATGAAGGGCTGTAGACATATAATGTCGAGTCCGAGCGAGGTGCAGAGTTTACGGATAGAGGATGCTGCGGCGAGTAAATCGGGGGTGTTTGTTGAGCCGTGTGCGTAGTCGACTAGGTCTTCGTAGAAGAGTTCTATGCCTTCGAGACAGTGGGCGGCTGCTGCGCTGAGTTTGTGGGAGAGTGGGTGGCCGGCGTAACATCGGCCTAGGGACATGGAGGAGATTCCTGGGCGACAGGGCATTTCTTGTTGTTTTATTAGATGTTTTGATGGGTGGCAAGGATGTAGGTAGTGACAATGATGTATGAAGGTGTAGTATATCCAATCTACCCTTACTAACAAAGCAAGTACAAGACAAAAGTAACGAGGTACTTTTTAAACAAGTCTCCTCAAGTACAAATATAACTCTTAATCTTCCTTCCAAACAACCACTGGTTCTCATCCTACCTATATCTTATCTACTAAACCCCAAATCTAGATCTAGCTCTTTTCCTTGCTTAGCTAACTACTCACTCTTGATCAGCACGTCTTGTTCTCTTCTCAGACGTCAGACCATTCGTCGCGGATAAGCTCTAATGCGAGCTGCGTGTTCCTTAGCAAGCCGTTGGAGACCGTTGCGAGCCCTTTGCTTTGTAGTGATGGGGAAGGTCGGAAAAGACCTTTTACCCGGGTGGCAAAACTTTGAGTGGCGAGCTTGACGCCACGTGTTTGTGGCACCGACTGAGTTTTGGGACGGAGGATGAGGGGAAAGGGGTTAGTGAGGGTATGGGGTTTTGAGGATACCTATGGGGAGGAGGAAGGGGTAGGGTGGGGATTGGGGTGGTGGGTTAGTAGGGGCTATTATCGGCAGCCACACAGCCAAAAGCTTGTGTTATCTATAGACCACTATACATGGCATGTTGAAGGTTCGTAGCTGTTGTCAGTTATTTGTTTTCACATCTTATAAAAGAAAGGAGCTATTGGTAGCTTGTTAGGATATGTGTCTAATGATATTCTTGCTACTTTACCTCCATGTGGCGGCTATACAATGCGGTAGCATCTTCATCTATCAAACAGAACGTAATTATATGTCACATAGCCACCATCTAATGCTCTTAATTTTCTTAAACGCTCTCCGTGTGCTCAGCGTCACTGACCTTGCCTTCCGGGATTGTCTGTACTTGATGTTCCACTTCTACTAACCTTTGCACCATGATGCTATGCGCCTTGAAGGCAGGCTTGATTTCAAACAGCTCGTCCATCCTCTCAAGTGGAATGCCCTTGGTCTCTGGGATCTATGCTAAATGTCAGAATACTCACAATGGACTGCATAATGGAAGAAATCTTACCAAGAACCAGACGTAGGGAATAGAGAGGATCATCAAGGAAGCAAAGAACATGTACACGCCATACTTCATCGCAAGGAACATTTGCGGTGTAAAACGAGAGATGATGAAGTTGAAGAACCAGTTACTTCCAGCTGCGAAAGCCTGACCTGATGTTCATTAGCATGGGTGTACTACAATCATTCAGTGAGTTCAGACTTACCCAAGGAACGAGTGGTTTGTGAGTACATTTCAGAGTTGACCACCCAGGGAGTACCATTCCATGATGGAGTATAGAATGCAGTCCAGAGATAGAAGAAAAAAATGGCTGAAATACCACCAGAAGACAGCTGACTAGAGGTGCTGGGGTGATTCTCTGGGTCAGCAATCTTGATGTACGCTGCGATGTACCACATGCAAAGCGAGCCACCAGCAGCTCCAAACATTAGGAGCTTGGTCCGGCCAAGGTGGTCGATTAGCCAGAAGATCCAAACGAATGTGAGGATGGTTTTAACCTGTACTTGTAAATTAGCCACTATTCATATATTTTTCAGGTTGTTGAAACTTACGACACCGAAGATACCAGTGGTCAAGAATCCAGTGTTGGTACCAGTAACTCCCAAGCTGCGGAACACGGTCGGAGAGTAGTAGTTGATGGCATTGATTCCTGATCCATTCTGCCACAAGAAGAGGCCACAGCCCAAGAGGAGACGCATAGCCACCTTCTTCTGCTTGAGGGCAGCGAATGGCTTCCAGAAGTCGAGACCAACGTGTATCCTATCGTACTCGATCTGTGCATCGATTGCTTCAACTTCTTCTAGGATATAGGGGTGATCGGCGGGAAGATTGCGAATCCAGCACCTTGAAAGATTAGTTAGTATCGACGCTGGATGGCTTTGCTGCATCACTTACAAATTCTCCATCGCCTGCTCGCGCTTGTCTTTGGAGAATAGCCACCGAGGCGACTCTCTTAACCAGAAAGCTCCAAACAACAGGCATCCCGCAGGGATAAGTTGAATTGCGAATGGAATGAGCCACTGCTTATGAGAAGGTGCCATTGTTTCTTGAAGACCATAGTTGATCCAACTGTACGGGGGTTAGTTCAGCGCCGCTCAAACTGCCTGCACGAGGACTCACAATCCAACGAGGCCACCAACTTGCCATCCGAGTTCGTAGATACCAACCAAGCGGCCTCGCACGGCGGGTGGACTCAGCTCAGAGATGTAAATAGGCACCATGTTTGAGGCTGCGCCCACACCAAGTCCAGCCAGCACTCGACCACCAATGATCAGACCGAGTCCTCGATCGCCGTTGGCACCAAGCATAAGGCCTGCACCTAGAATGAACTGGAATTGCTGTCAATATATGAAATTTGTGTCTTGTATATCGGTCCAACTTACGAGCAGAGTCCATATGATGAGCGATCGCTTCCTGCCAATATAATGACTGGAGACGTAGGCACCGAAAGCGCCAAAGAAGGCACCTGCCTGATACACAGAGACGATGTTTGCTTTCGTTAAGGCTACTTTGGCTGGGTCCATCTGCTTGGGCCCGAGGCGAAACTCTGATACAAAGGATGGGAGTGCCAGTGTAGTGCCAATGAAAGCGGAATCTGAGAGCTGTCAGATTATTCACTGGATCCCTTTCTCGTAATACACTCACCATATCCGATCGTGCATGATGCCCACGATGCTACTGCTGCCGCTGCGTATACTCTCCAATTGTAGACCTGCTTTGGTGTTGGACGGTCCTCAACGAGGGTGAGAAGACCCATTGTGTGTGGTTTTTAATGAACTTTAATGGAAAATTGTTGGTCTAACGGATAAATAAGCAGAGAAACAATGATACAAGACGAAAGCGATGCCACCCCTTAAACGCAACCGAAGGGATAGGTATGATATATTGCGACTTAAGGTTTGTTCAAGTAGTAGAGAATAAGTTACACCCCATGGGGATGACGGAGCCTCTCGAAGTTAATGGGTTCGTCAGCAGCTAACGCTGAGTCCCTAGCTACCTCCTAGCTATGACTGTCGATGTTGTGATTAAAGAGGCATTTGCAACGTGGAAAAATATTGGTAGCTTAAGCCGTGCGGGGATAAGCTTCATTTTCCCCACATGAGGCTCGATCTGCATAATGTCATACTAAGTTAGGCAATTCTGACCTTATCCGGAGCCATGGAACGGAAGAGAGCTTTGGCGCGACCTGGACGAGTTCAGCCATAGAATTTCATTCCCTAATAATTAGACAGTGGTAAGTATCTTGTCGGAGGATGCACCGGATAGGCGCGAGGCCCATTTGTCCAGAAAGTCTTTTCCTGGATCCAGATTGCCAAGGGTTCGCGCTAGATAAGCGGTTAGGGCAACATAAGTATAGTTAGTCGTCGCACGATGATCTGGGTGAATACCTAATCGATACTATTCTCCTCCCTACCAAAACATTGTCAACACCTGTTACAAACTTGTAGGAGCAAACTACAACAACGCCAAAATGCAACAAGAGCAACAGCAATTCCCTGCGCCGAGAATGCCGAGCAGCACCTTTATACCAGAAACATCGCATGTTGAGAGGCATGGCTACCTCTTCGGTCATCCCATCGCGCACTCGATGTCACCTCTGCTGCATCAAACCATCTACGACAGTCTAGGCCTGAAATGGTCGCAATTCCCTCTCGATTCGACAGACATGCCTCTTTTCCTTGAACTAATCAAACACCCACAATTTTATGGTGAGGGATCCCCGAGAAACTAAATATTATGTCTAAAATACTAATAATGCCCCAGGAGCCTCAGTAACAATGCCACACAAGGTCGCCATCATGAAGCATCTTGATGGCCTCACACAAGAAGGCGCGGATGTTGGCGCTGTGAACACTTTATTCATAAGAGAAGATGGAGACGGTAACCGGAAATTCATGGGCACCAACACAGACGTCATTGGAATCAGAGAGTCATTCTTCCGCAACTCAAGACCTGAAGTTTACGAAAACCGGCCAGCTCTCGTCATTGGCGGAGGTGGCGCAGCAAGAAGCGCTGTTTACGCTCTCCGAAAATGGATGAAAGTCAGCACAATCTACCTGGTAAATCGTGACGCTGGGGAGGTCCAAGCAGTCCTGGACGAATGCAACATTCGTGGCTACGGCGACTCATTAGTCCACATTGCTACCGAAGCGCAAGCAGAACAACTAGAAGGCGTTGGCGCAATTGTAGCCTGCGTTCCAAACTTCACACCAAAGACACCACAAGAGGTCGAAGCAAGAAAAGTGCTGAAGATTTTCTTGGAAAGGAAAGAGCACAAAGGCGCAATCCTGGAGATGTGCTATCACCCATCGCCATACACAGAAATCGCAGACATCAGTCAAAAAGCTGGCTGGCAAATCATCCTAGGCACTGAGGCGTTGATCTACCAAGGTCTGGAGCAAGATAGGTACTGGACAGGCAAGGAGCAGACTGAATTGCCAGTCCGACAAGTACAGGACGTGATTGCGGCAAAACTGAGCGAAGCGAAGTTATAGATATATTCAATTATAGCATTGCATGGGTCGGCGTTCAGTCATATTAGCATACTACGCAAGAATTATATATTCGATACTTATTCTGTTCTAAGTTCATCCCATACCTATGCGCGCTTGGGCATTCATGACTATCGCTAAGCACCTGGTCGTGAGTAATCCAAATTTCTTACTCTTCGCCAAACCTCCCTAACTGTTCTCTCCTGTCCCTGCCTACCTGTTTCATCTGCTGAAGGTCCCACAGGCCTACGGAATTGAATCAGCACAGTAAACAGCAATTTGAGGACGGGTTAACTTACCTGATAGCAAGATAAAGGCGGCTTCCCAATCGCACATCTTCTATCGGTGCGGTAGCTTCATCCTTGGGTGGATTCGCAGTTGTGATCAGTCCGCCAGCCTCACGTAATATTGCAATACCGGCTGCGACGTCCCTATTGTTGTGTTAGAAGCCAACCAAGACCAGTTGCAAGGATTGACATACCATTCCCAGCATCCGCCTTCCCACCAAATGTCAAAAGCACCCATAGCTACATACGCCAGATCGAGTGTCGCAGAGCCTAATGATCTCACTCCGTGTACCATACCACCTCTTCCTTGTCTTCCACCAATCTCTGCCGCCATATTAACGAAGCTTTCGATCTTTCGGTGCAGGTTACTATCTGGCATATCTCTTCGATCTTTACCCCACTCGCAGGAGAAAATGCATCCACTAGGTGCTTTTTCTGGCATGGGTGGAATGGGATTGCGTACAAGAGGTAATCGTTGCGTCTCATTTAGAAATGCTCCCCGCCCAGCACACGACGAGAAGAACTGTTTGAGAAATGGTGCATTGATGACTCCCACCAATGGCTTGCCGTTGTGAATGAAAGCAATTGAGACACAAAACATAGGAAACAAGTGAATATAGTTCACCGTGCCTGCCAAAAGTCAGTCATTTCTAAGTTTAGATATTGCTGAGATTGACTAACCATCGAGAGGATCAACACACCATGTCGGGCTATCGTCAATGAGATAGTCCCGTGAAGTACCTTTGCTATAAGACTCCTCGCCCACAAATCTAGGCCTGGTGAGCAATAATGCATATTGACCTGGGTGGTTTAGCGTACTTGTGTGAAGGATATTTGTCCGTAATTTGTCGCTTGATGAAAGCTTCAACATTTTCATCCGTCTCAGTTACAAGATCAACGGCATTCTCCTTCTGCACGTGCTCCTTTTTCTCTGGATTGCCGCCGTCTATTCTTACTTGGGCGGCATCTGTCAACATTTGTCCTGCCTTCTTCCCCAGGTCGACAGCAAACGCGTAAATGCCATTGAGCTCTTCTTGGGATAGCTCTGACATGGCGGCGAATGAAATGCTCCGAAACTTCACAATTGGAATGTTGGGGTGTAATTGCCTAGGCTTTGGTGAACGACTTTGCGAGTATGTAACTAGGTACCTAGTTTTGGGAATCCCCGCCTCGAGCCGAAGCGGGTAACCGCGGGGAGAGTCCGGGTGCAGTTCATAGGCCCTGCATACATAGGGATAAGCCCTTTTCCGGGAGGTATTCAATCATTATTCCAGCATTTGTATGCTGGTAGTTATGTATCGTAAACTGCCAGCGAGAAGAGCTTGATCATCTCCACTACTACTCTATCTCTTCCTCAACTACCTAGTTTCATAAAAATCCCACAATGGCAAAGTCAGTTCTCCTCATCAACGGGCCCAATCTCAATCTTCTTGGGACCCGAGAGCCATCCGTTTACGGAAGCACTACACTCGCTCAGGTCGTAGAGGCTGCACAAAAACAATGCGAAAAATCATCAGTCACTTTCTCTCATGTCCAATCTAATCATGAGGGCGTGCTTCTCGACCGTATTCACGAAGCACGAGGCAAGGTTGATGCCATTGTTATAAATGCTGGAGCATTCACACATACCAGTGTTGCGTTACGAGATGCACTGGCCGGAGTGGAAATTCCTTTTGTGGAAATCCACATTAGTAATGTCCATAAACGCGAACCTTTCCGTCACCACAGCTATTTGTGCGATAAAGCGGAAGCAGTAATTTGTGGACTGGGAACTTATGGATATGAAGCCGCTATTGAGTATGCCATAACAAACATCAAACCTAAAGGAAAATCGCATTAGTAATCGAATTTCACTTTTCATGTCCAAGTTCTCAGCAGACGGTCTCCTGACGGCGACCTTGGGTAGGTGGGCGCGTATCAACACTCAGAGCTATTTCAAATTTGCAGAAGACGTCATGAAGATTATGCCTAAAGAGACTTATGCAGGCATAGCAAATATGAATAAGCTATAGAGTACTACGGAGGATCTAGAGGTCAATTCTGTAGTGTGCTCGCAGGGAACTATTCATAATGATTCATACTAGTAGAGAAGCATCATTATATGAGTAGTCATATAGACGCACACATAGGACATAAGCCATGGGCAACCAAATACGTTAACTTGGCACTTTTGCATCGAAAAGGCCCAGCTGCCAGTACCTTTGGACGGCCATCCTAGTCTATGCCTAATGCGGGCTTGCGGTTTGAGCTAAGTGAATGTGGCGGAATGTCTGCCCTCAAAACAAAGATGATCAGCTATACTTGACTCAAAGTTGAATCCTGCAATATACCCATCTTTAGAGGGTTTTATGTAGGCTCATTCATAGAACTATATCAAAGCTATATTGTGTCTGCATTTTGGTCTCATTAACACATGAGCATTTGCCAGTCAGCATACGGCCCCACATCCCGATTTCAAACTGGCTTTTGCGTCGAAACTACTTGCAAAGCATTTTCAGATATCATTAGGCATATGATGCGAGCCTCAGCCTTATTTGAGCAACGCTAATATATAGACAGATCGTGTACTATGAATTATAATATAGGGATAACAACATACTGAATCAAAGGGCTAAAACATTTATTGCAGAAATTCCCTTGGCGAACTAACGGATAATCTACTAAGTAGCATGCAAGACATTTAGTAAAGCAGCGATAGGGATGACACACAAAGCTTGAAGCAAAGTTAATAAACCCATACCCTGACGTCATTTTGGGAGAAGCATTATTGGCTCACTGAAGAAGTCTCAAAACTCTACCAGAAGATGAGCAGCGTGCAAACAAATTGTTCTAAATTCAACATAACTAACTTAGAATTCTGAATTATTTGGAGCACGTCATCTAGCTTGTTTGTTTGTGTCTGAATTAGATGACGTGGATGAAACCAGTTTTTTTTTGTCGATGTTCCCACAGATACAACCTCAAAAGTAGGTCTAAAAATAAGAATTTATGCCTCTCTGTTATAACTATCCCAACACCAGAATATTGCATTTGCAGAGCTTCTGATGTCTTCAGACTAGAATTTTGGAATTGATCTTTATCCTTCAAGATTAATCACAAGAATAAGCTCACGGCAGCGGAATTGCTGACAAAAAAAAGGATTTCGAGCGCGAAACAAACTCCTACAAAACTAAGACAGCGATGTAATACGAAATACTAGTCTGAAATTAGGACACAGGGTTTCTGACTGCTTTCATACTGAATCTTACTTGTATCGGTGCTTGAGCTGATTCTGACGCTCTTCGAGGCAGTTTATGACAAAAATAGGACTATCACGCGTTTTACGATAACCTCTAGGATAAGGTTCTGCGAGGTGAATCATGTAGACATGCATTTGGGACCGGTGACAGAATACATCTCAGAAGCTTGTACAATGGATGCGGTAGAGAAGTTGGAGCAGACCCACGACCGTGGTGAAAACATCGCTACACTATCGTTTTCTGTGACCTTTGACAACGACACGAAAGCCAACTCCGTAGTGGCAAACGTCAGAAATCTATATGGCTTCACTATAGTGCTTATTCCCATAGTTGAGAGATCTGGAACTTCCCGAGGTCTCACCCGCTCGAAATTAGACTAAATACTTAGCGATCGATTCAGGCATCGGAACGATCAAGCCTTACGTGCATGTTCAAGAGCCGGTAAATCTTTCGGGAAATTGCCGAGTTGGGTCTGTCTCCTTTTGCAACCGGAAGTCGGATAATAAGTTATTGTGGTGGTATATGACCTTAGATACCCTATATTTGACCCCACAAGCGACTCCCCGCACGCGGCATGTCATGCGAGAGCCACCCCCCACATTTTAGTTTCGTGCAAGCCACCGCCTTCATAAATGAAGGGAGATGGTGTGGAAACATGGCCAGCCGGTGTAGAATTGATCTCACTGTAAGCTACCTACCTCCAACAGTTGACTGCGCTGAAACGAGCGCCCCATTGCAATCATGCCTTTGGGAATAATTGAAGACAATAAAGTCGAGCATGTCCCTGGCACTGCACCACTCAATGAACTAGGTCGTAAAGATCTCGAATTGGCAAACTCGGGTATCGACCATAATCTTCTCAAGCATGATGCCAGTGGAAAGATCGTCTTGGTTCCACAGCCATCTGATTCGCCTAATGACCCCTATAACTGGCCACGATGGAAAAAGGAGGCGTTTACTTTGGTCATTGGATACGGATGTGGATGTGTAGGTGGTAAGTGTTTGAATCTAGTCTCGCTTACCTTTGCTGATGAACTTCACTAATAGCTGCTGGACCACTGTTGACACCTGCTTTTGTTCCTCTCGCGAGTCAATTCGGTGTACCCCTGCAACGCTTTGCTTTAGGTAAGTTTCAAAAAACGCCGGGAAGACAAAATACCAGGCTCACAGAGATGGCTAGGCTGCAATGGATCTTGCATCGTCTCTATCGCCGCTGGTAGTCTTCTCTGGAACACTTTGGCTGTCAAGATTGGAAAGCGGCCAATCTATCTCGTTACTACTCTTGGATTGGCAGTCTCATGTTTTTGGGCCGCTGAAGTAAAGAGCTTTGGTTCACTGGCAGCGGCTAGGACACTCCTAGGGCTTTGCATGGGTAAGAGCGTGGTCCATTAAATATAAACGCCTAGTACTAAATTTTGAATAGCCCCCTTTGAAGCTCTTGTTCCTGCCTCTGTTGCAGATATATGGCATGTTCATGAACGTGGTCTCAGAATGGCTATTTTCAATCTTGGTGTACTTGGTGGCATTGTAAGTTTGCAATACTTCTTCCACAGATCTTTAGCTTAAAAAAAATTGGTAGAATCTGGCAGGTCCTATTGGTAAGCTGCCTCAAAAGAGATTGGTCCTTCAAGTTCTAACAATCGCAGCTGGTTCCATTATTCAAAAAGGCTCTTATCGTATCGCTATGCACTCTATGGGCGGCGCTTTCTTTCTTTTGCTGATCCTTGTCTTCTTCTTCATGCCTGAATCCGCATTTCATCGAGTGGGCACTATCAACATCGAAACAGGCAGCAAAACGATCATAGTCAACCTTGCCAAGAACGAGAAGAATCTTAAGAAGCTCAAGGGCCAAACCGGCGCTACCAACACCACGCCTTCAGAACCCCAACAGTCGTATGCAAAAAGTCTCATGCCATACTCTGGATATTGGGACAATGTTTCATTCTGGCGCACTTTTCTGCGCCCATTCTTTGCCCTTGGATCTCCGATTGTCATGTGGGCTGCGCTCTTGTTCACGACTTGCATTTCCTGGCTTGTCTTGATCTCCATTACACTCTCGCAGATTTTCTCAGCTCCACCGTACAATTTCTCCGTCAGCGCTGTCGGCGCGACCAACATCTCCTCCTTCGTCGCCTCAGTAATATCCACTTTAACCGCGGGATATGTGATTGACGGCGTAGCGACATATATGGCTAAGCGCAATCACGGAACTTTTGGTTGGTCTGATTCCTCATCCCACTCGTTTGAACTTCAATTGACACTAATTATTATGGTAAAGAACCTGAATTCCGTCTGCCAGCCATGATTACCTATCTTGTTTTCACAGCCACCGGTTTCTTCGCTTGGGGCCAATCGCTTCACAATCAGGACCCCTGGCCGATTCCAGTCATTGTCTGCATGGGCATCATCAATCTCGGCGTTCAGCTCGGCACCACATCCATTGTCACCTATGTCTCTGACTGCCATCGTGAGCAATCTGCTGAAGCCTTTGCAATCATGAACTTCATCAAAAATATGTTTGCTTTTGGACTGACGTTTTATGCCAACAATTGGATCGATACACAAGGTGTTAGGGATTGCTTCTTTATCATTGGAGGTATTACTATTACTGCCACTTTAACCACCGTCCCAATGTATATCTATGGCAAGAGGGCTCGAAGCTGGGTTTTCAGGCATGGTGTGCTTGATGGTGTATTGAAGAAGGAATGACGAGAGTATAATTGTCTGTGCTATCAAACACATAACTTGAGTCGAATTCTAGCCAAAGGATTTCTACAATGAATTCATGGTTTAGATTACTTTGATATATACTGCTTGGCACATGCTCATGCTCCAGCTCAGACGTGCAATGCATGTTTCATTTGACTATATTCGAGATAGAGCGAAATGCACGCTAAGAGAGAAGCGAGTCTTCCTTATATACTACAATAAAATGTCTATAATAGGATACCTGTGACAGTCACGAGGCCTGGATATATAGTCCTCATATGATGTATTTCAACATCAATCACATAATACCAACTCTTGTCGGCCATTCAATCATATTCTAATAATCTAGCCTACGCAAAAGCGACATGAACGCTCTTCGCTACGGGGTAGATTAGCGCTACCTACACACCAACAACACCTTGGCATTTGCATGCATATTGCTAACCTGCGCCTATATATATAAACACATCACTCTCACCAAATATACACCATAATCCACAATGCCATTCAATCGAAATGATTAACTATTAATCTAAATCGCTAAAAGTATGTTGCTACAATCGTGAATGGGTAATCTATGTATATCTCCCTGGATAAATGCGTACATCATCCAGGCGAAGCAAAACAACTTGCGTCCTCAAAAGCAAAAGTCCTCTCCACCGCCATGTCTCGCTCATAAGTCACAACGCCGCGCTATTGTATACGCGATGCAACAAAAAAAAAAAAAAGGGGGGGGAATATTAAGTATATATGTGTGTGAATGCAATCGTTGAATGACAATGATAAAGGAAAAGACATAGGAGTGTCTAGATGTGTGTGGATATTATGAAAGAGTGACTGCAAGAAATAATCTCACAAATTACCCATCAGTTTACTCATGGCGAGCCAATCGGCTAGTTCGGTTGCATTGCTGTTTCGATTTTTGGCATGGTCATCTGAGAGTTCTGTTTTGTTGCGGTCAAGGACAGGAAGGGGTTTGTCAGTGCCAGGAGATATGATGCGTGTTTCCTGGGCTTTGGGAGCTTCTCTTGTGTTTGTGGAGATTGGCGCAGGAAACTTTGTTCCGTTCGGCGGATCAATAGTTGATGGGGATTTTGGTTGTGCGGCTAGTTTTGGAGCAAGTTTATCTAGTTGGGTTGTTGATGGAGGTGTACTTATTCGCAGCTCGAGCATCTTCTTGGGCATAACTGGAATAGTTTCGGGTGATGCAGGTGAAATCTTAGGTCGGGGTGATAGGAGGGATGGTGTTCGGAAAATGGACGACTTTATTGATGGCTTTTCTGGTATTGGAGAAGATACCTGTCGGGCCTTCTCGGACTTCTTTGATTGCTGCTTCAATTCCATTTCTTTCTTCCGTTGTGCCATCTCTTCCTGTGTTTTCAATAACTTTAGCTTCGTTTCTTCTTCTTCTTTGAGTAGCTTCGTCTGAGCATCACGGCGAGCACTTTGCTCAGCCAGCTTGCGATCTCGTTCCTCGAAGCGTGTCTCTTTATCCTCACAATCTTTCAGCATGCGTATAATCTTGTCCTTTTCTTTTGACTCGAGGCTTTCAGCAACACAACTCAATGGCGTCTGACCTTTTGCGTTCCTATGGGCAGCCTTTGCTCCAGCACGAAGCAAAGTTGCCACGATTCTTTTGCTTCCCCCGGCTGCCGCGGCGTGTAAAACGGTATTCTTCTCACCATCCTTGACATCAAGCTTAGCGCCGCGGCGGACCAGTATGTCTACAATCTCCCAAAATCCCTTCTCGGCAGCGATGAAGACTGGCGAGCGACCATCGCGATCGACGCAATTCACATCAGCGCGCTGAAGGAGAAATTCATCAACAAGATCGATACGGTTTGCTTTAGTTGCAGAATGTAATGGGTATCTTCCCCCATAAAAAGGCGAGGCAATCGAAAGTTTTGTTCCTTTAGTCAAAAGAAGAGTAATAAGGTCCGCATCCACCGCAGAATACTCCTCAAGCAAGAAGGTAAGTGTGTGTAGCGAAAGCGGCAAGTCTTGTGCAGACGCTTGCGGCGAAGGTGAGCGCTTGCCACCGCGGGCTGTTCCAACGTTCGGATCAGCACTATGGTCGAGAACTAATTTCATTGCTTCGAACAAATATGTTGGTGGGAGAGGCGGTTGAAGCGGAACCTGTCTTAAGACAGCCCATAGCATTGATGATCCTAGACTAGTTTTCGGCAGTCCGTTGACTTCAAGCCCCATGGAAAGCATATGCCTGAGATCCCTGATAGGAAACATGATCGCAAAGAGAGATTTCTGAGCCTCAGACTCGGGGGCGGCTGATTGTCTTCGTAATGAACCGGCACGCCGTGACCATTCATACTGCGCGAGCAGCTTTGAGATGCGTTTGTCTGTCTCCGCTGATGACAATAGCTTGTTTTTTGCTGGTATCCATTCTTTGAAGGTGAATGCTGCGCCATGTTTGAGAAGAGCTTCAACAAAGACTACTTTCTTCATAGCCGCAGCATAGTAGAGAGCATCGCGACCACTGTGGTCCTCATGGCTCACGCAATTCCAGCTAGCTGATCGATCATTGTTCTGGACCAGAAGAGCTTCAACCACGGGTAGCCCCTCCTCGGGAAGAGTCCTGATAGCTGAGATGAGTGGTGTCGCTCCCGATCGGTCACGCATACTTCGACTAACACCCCGTGCGCAAAATGGTATTGTGGCAGAAGCAACATCTTTCCAAGTTGAAGGGTTTCTTGGGATGCTGATCGCGATGTGGTGTAATGCGGTCAGCCCTTCTTCACTCCATGAGTTGATACTGGGCGGTATTGTCAAAAGTGGTACGACGTGCCACTGATGATTCAGCACTGCGAGAAGAAGTGGTGTGTTCTTCCTGGAGTCGACGATTGTGGTCTCAACACGAGTACGAAGCAGCAGCTGGATTGTCTTTTCTAGCCCATTCCATGCAGCAAGATGCAGAGCCGTCTGTCCTTCGGTATTAGCTCTGCGAAGATCGGATACTTTGATCAGAGTCTCAAAATCAGGTTCATTGGCACTCTTGGTGTTTGTCATAGCGTAGAGGAGAGGCGTCAGGTCATCGAAGTTGGGACGATCCGGTTTGGCTCCATTCCTAAGTAGCACTTCCATACACGTTTTGCTGTGGGTTGCAAGGTGCAAAGCAGTATTACCGTCATTGTCCTGTGCGTTGACCTTAACACCGTGACTCAAGAGCAATTGGGCCACCTTGGTATGACCATAACCTAATGACACCGCACGATGAAGCAATGTCTGACCATTGGGATATGTCACTGTCGCACTTGTGCCATGCGATAGCAAGCAGTCAAAGATGACAGACATAGATTCCTTGTCCTGTGCATGTGATCCTTCAAATGCTGCCTGTAACACGGTAAGACCTTGCGCGTCTTGGACAGTTACATCAGCATTGTGCTTGACAAGCGCCTGTACCACAGATGCTTTGGCACACTCCAGAGCGACGAAGATGGGTTGAAGGCCTTTGGCTGTTGGCCGGTCTGGATCCGCTCCTTTTTCCAAGAACATCTCAACTAGCGCAGCGTCATTTTTCTTGATTGCCTCAACCAGTACCGTGGAGTCTGGATCACATGCCGCTGAGAAGATATCAGCAATCAACTCGTTCCCAATCGAAAATTTGTTTTGATTCTTCTCAACATGCTTGAGAAGCATTTCCTTCTCCTTTGTCAGCTTATTTCGTTTTCCATGTGCCGCATTGACAATTGCGATTGCGCCTTGGATGTTGTTAGCAATGAGCGCTGCTTCTGCCGGAGTCTGGTGTTTGTCATTGAGAGAGTCGTATTTTGCGCCGAGTTTCAGGAGATTGACCACAATTGCCAACGATGTCGACTTTGACGCTGCGTAGTGCAATGGCGTATCTCCAGTACTGATTGTGTGGCATTCGAGTCCAGGCTCATGTCGAAGGAGGAGGTCAATTAAATCAGCCTGGCCATTTTTGATAGCAATGTGCAAGGCAGTCTCTCCCGTGTCCTTCATTGAAGCATTCATGTCGGCACCAGCTTCCAAAAGGATTTTGACAATTCCAAGGGAGCCATTGGCTACGGCAATGCATATCGGTGGTGTTCCTGTTTCTTCCACATCATCCGGTGAGCCGCCATTCTGAAGAAAGTGTGCCAGTGCAGCTTCCCGTTGGTGATATACGGCGTAGTAAATGGGAGTCCATTGTTTCGATGGGCGAAATGATGGGCCTGTTTTTGTTGGCGATGCCGTAGTAGGTTTCCCTAGCCTACACCTCAAAATCTCGACGTGGGTTTGAAGCTTTGAACTCTTGCGTACCAGACCCCGCGGCCTACTAGGTGGAGTGGGTGTATCAAAGCCAAAGTGGCGAGGCGGTAATGGGCCCTCCATCGAGTTCTTGCGAGAAAGACAAAAGCAAGATGAAGACTTCATGGCAGTGCGGTTAACATGAGATATAGAGATTGTCGAGTGACGTGAAGAAAACAAAAAGTGTTGGAGGTTACTTTGACGAGCGACTGGGTCCTGAGTCCTGACATCAAAAGTACAACAGCGACTAATTAGAAAGTGACAGGACGCTACACTTAAGCCACAAAAGCTTCTGCCATGACGGGAAGCGGAATGGCGTACCTCACAAATCAGATAACCATCCGGCCCAGCATAGACAGCTCGCCAACAGGTCGCATTGAGGTTCTCGATGGACCATAGGCCAGCCAGGGCCCAGGGATCATGGCCGCAGTACATGCCGTCACCTCCTGAAGAAAAAAACCGGAAATCGTACATTGCCTTGTTCCTGATTAAGGTGGCGCTATGCTGCGCTCAATGATCTGGCGATGACCGAGTCGCTAGATGCATCACACCATTACCATATCGCTCTTGGCTTCACGTCCTGTCATTTACCAAACTATTGCAAGCAAGCGGTTTGGACCACAGGCTTCCAAGCTTTGGTGTAAGCGCTTGCGCATGAGGCGTTCGCTTTCTCATTTGCGAGACGGCCCACGTGTTCGATGGCTTGATGGGCTCAGGGGTGAGTTAGCTATGTAGGTATACGGAGTACCAAAGTTCAAACCTCGATAGGGAATAATAATTGAGAATACATACGGAGTAACTACGTAGTAAGAGGTGGCGGCAAGTTTGTACAGTAATCAGGAGTCGGGAGTCGCAACCTTGGAAGTTCTGCACTTCTCCAAGGAATTCCTGACTACTCGGTACCTAACTACCCACATACTACTACTACCGAGTATTACTCATGCTGGAATCGGTGTGGTCGCGGGGAAATTGAAAGTGCTGGTGTTGCACAACAGTAAAAAAACTACCGACTGATTGGCGTGGGTTGCGTGGCGCCGCCTTGTGTGATCGCCGCCTCTCAATAATGCAGCAGGCGGATTAAGTTTACTATGTACAGCGTCACAAGAATGTGATGGTACAATAGTCACATATGTAAGCAGCACTAGTATTATCCAAGAGAAGGACTTTGCCCATTTTGTAACATGTTACGACGATCCGAGAACGAGTGGGAGCAGAGCAGGCCAACAAGAAAAACTCTTGAATTGCCTATCAATGAACTAGGGAAAAAACAAACCACAAGGACGCTCCCTACAAGCCATGGATCAACTCCAATATATCGACCCCCTATTACCTTTTGAATTCACCCTTCTACTCCGTACTCCGTACAAGACCCAAAGCCATTGGCGAGTCCAGACCTAATTCAAGGACCAGGCCGAGTAGCTCAAAACCAATCAACATGGGAAATTATCCCACCACATCGGCGAGTGCTCGACCTAAGCGCCAAGAAAAAGGGTAGGTAGCTCAAACCAATGGATAATGGGCCTTCACCACCACCAATAAATACCTACCCGTGACAACCTAGAACGTCGCGCCCAGCTTCCACCCAACCTTGAGAGCGCGGGCCCAGATGAAGCACCAGGACGCGAAGACGTAGCACACTCCAGTCCAAACCACAGCTCCCCAATAGTGGCCCCCAGTCGCTTGAATCAGACTGCCGGCAATGGGAATGCCCGTCAAAGTACTGAAGCTGACCACGGTATAGCATGTGGCATAGTAACGTCCGTACTGGCTCGTCTTGCACAACTGGCCAACGCAGACTGGAGTCAAGGAGATGTTGGACCCAGACGCGAACCCAAACAAAACAGCATATACAATGGAAAGAGCCTTGATGGCAGCAACTTGCCCCGGCGTCGAGGGTGTGACCAACGACGCAGGCAGCCATAAGGTGAACGAGGTTGCCGAGCAAATAGCGAATGCAGTAATCATGCTATTGAAGCGTCCAAGTCTGTCAGCCAGGTATCCAGGCACCCAGCGCCCAATACAGCTTCCGGCGTTGAAGATGGCGATGAGTTGATAGCTAAAGGCCGGACTCAAAGCACCTGTCGAGGTTGCAAATGTGGGGAGTAGTGTAATTGGAATAAACAACGCCCATTCCATCATAAAGATGCCGACTGTGAGGAGCAGATAAGACTTGTCGCGGAATATACGAAAGTCGGGCAGCACTGATTGTCCAGGCTTTGGTGGCAATCGTGAGCGAATGAGAAGGCAGAGGACGATGCAGCAAAACACACAAACAAAGCCAACGATGCGAGTTGCCCATGCAAAGCCAACAGAAGGAAGGAGACGTTGCAAAGCTAGCGGGAAGATGACACCGCCCATGGAGCCTCCCGCTGCTGCAATTCCTGTTGCATTGCCCCGCTTTTCCAAAAAGAAATGGCTGATGGCTGCAAATGCTGGAGTGAAGATGAGCGATGTTCCCAGGCCTCCCAACACGCCAAAAACAAGGAAGAAGTGCCAGTAGAGTGTGCAGACGCCGAGAAGGAACAGCGAAGCACATAGTAAGATGCTACCTACTATGACTAGCAACTTGGGTCCGTGGGCATCAAAGACAGGTCCGATTTGCAGGCCGCAGAAGAAGGACAGGAACACGTACATGGAAAAGATCCATCCAATGGCACTCTCGCTATAGCCTCGAAGTTGGTGTTCTGCAAGATAACTGTGGTAGATACCGACAGTATTCATGGTGCCAAGAGAAGCTACAAGGCCCATGAATGACGCCAGTACAACGAGCCAGGATGCAAGACCTCCTTCAGGGTAGGTTTCTTCATGTCCAGTTGCAGTAATGGTCCTTGGACTCTGCTTGGTCTTGTCCGATACCTGGGCACCGGCGGAGTGAGTTTGGGCACTGTGGCATTTTGAGAGGCTGTCAGGTGGCGGGATGGTGAATTCGGCCTTGGGATAAGTATTGACTCTCTGGAGCTGGTCTTGTGGCGTGTATAGTCCTGGCGTGCTGCCGTTGGATTCGCCTTGCATACGAATGGATGGATGAGGGAAGGCCTGTCAGTTGCTGGCAACCTTGGAAACCTTGGAAGAATCGCAAAGCCTCAACCACACACTGCAAGATGATGAGGGCAAAATGATGATGGCAATGACGATGACAATGACGAGGGGATTCGGCGGGGTTTATAAAGCCAGCCATAATAGCGGTGTCGGCCGCTACCGCAAAAGATTCTGCTCCCACAGGCGACTTGTGATTGGCTGCATGGGCCGCCAGCCAAGAACTGCTTACATAACCCCAAAGATGCAAAGATGTCAGCATACAAGTACCGTATACAAGTACCGTACTCCGTATACAAGTACCGTATACCTTGTATACTGCAACGCCAACTGTCTGTTCGTGTGACAACGTCCACTGGCCTACCTATGCTGGACGAGTGCTCTTGCAGCAAGCGTCGACAAGGCCATCGTATCCTGGGAAGAGATGTTCACGGAATCGAGGAACAATGCTGTCGTGCATGTCCGCAGGCTTGCTTGGGTCACCCATATAATTGATGACCTCGTCAGCATCCATCTCAGGGCACATGTAAGCCAGAAGGTGCGTGGCGGCCGTGACGGTCTTTGAAGCATCAGCAGTTCCGTCAAAGATGGTGCGCCACATCTCTGAGGACGTCGACAAGTCCCTGGCGGATTGTAGGAGACTGCAAATCAGCGCGCTTTCGTCTGGCCTTTGTGACCTGAATATGTCGTAGCTTGGATTTGACGAGCAAGCTTGGATAGCATCGTAAAGTACTAGGCAGCTGCCACGGAACTGCCAACGGTCTTCGTGCGACACGTCACGGTCGCGAGAGGCATACAGTTCCTTGAGGTTTCCCTCGAGGAGCTCGTAGAGTGACGCATCAGAACTCGGCCTGGTGCTCCGGGTATCCTAGAAAGAGGTTAGCATGCGGCGAAGTGAGCAAAGGGGTGTTGAAATACCTCACTGCGGCTTGTACGGGCAGTCATGGAGCTGCCGTGCTCCAGAATTGACGGTTCCCGTGCGCGTTTAGGCTCTGGCATGTGTCGCTGGAGCTCACTCAGCTGGACTGCCTTTGTCGCCTTTGCCGCCTTCCTTGCCTTTCGTGATAGCAAGTTCTTGGTATCGCGGCGGATAAGCTTCGCGATCCAGCGCGCTTCTCTGAAGGTAGAACCAATCATTTTGATAGGTTGGTTTGAAGGTTGTTGAATATGGTAAAGAGGATGTGTGTTGAGGAAAGAGATGTTGAAACGGCTTTGGTGTGGTTAAGAAGAGTGCAAGAGTGGAAGAGAGGGTTGGTAGTGAGTATAGGGAGGAACTGTATAACAGTCTGTAACTGGAAAAAATATATACAAGCTACGAGGTCAGTGCGCAGGTGAAGTGAATGTGAAAGTAAAGGCACTGTTATTGTGCGCTAGTGTCACGACTGAGCTTATTCCGCCCTCATTGGGCCACAAAACCATCATAACAGACAATGATAAGCAGCCGTCGGCACGTGAGTTACCCTAGTATTCTTTCACAGATAAACAACACTGGGCTAATTGTGTATTTGCCTTCACCTGCTTCGACAAAGCACAGAATGGCTTGAATACGTGCGCCGCAAACGAGACCAAATGGGAAATTTTTTTCCATTGGGTTAATTCACAATCTCGATCCGAAGGGTTCAATTTCAACAATTACCATTTCCATCACACTGCCGAGATGAGTGGCGGTTACAATTGGAAGACTTTGACTGACTGCAATGAATGCCATCGCTCCCGACCACTCATTCCGATGCAACTGTGGTGGCGAATATGAAGTTAGTTAGTTATGCGGTTTGGGCAGAAATCTAAGATATCCAGCAAGGTTTTGCAAATCCCTCGCAAGAAGTCGTGTATAACGGGATGAAGGTTTGCAGTACCTTCTATTTCCAGAACGTTTGCATGACTGTATTGAAAGCTTAGTGCTGTTTCTTTATATCCTATGCGAGCTAAAGGAACGCAGACTGCACTTCTTCTACGTGTGAAGGAAGTCAAGTACCTAGGTAGCTCTATAGCAACACTCAAAAATACAACAATCATGTGCGTAGATTCAATCGTAAAAAAATTATTGCCCGAGTAATTAAATTCCAAAAATACCCTACATTCCATCCTGGCAAACTAGTATCAAGAGTGGTCTGCCGTTGGCATCTTGAATGTCGGAAGCCAAGAGCTGAAACCTAGGTAATGTCTACCTGTCTATCTAGCACAACCTTGGAATCATCAGTCACCTACATTTATTATGCTACCTAGGTAGGTACACAATGCGTGATCCAAGTTAAATTCCCACAATATCACTGTCAGGCCGATTACACTCATGAATGTTTGAAAGTTGAGTTTACAACCCTGTTAGGAATACCAAAAAAGTACTATAGTTAATCCAGCGGGGTGGTCGCTTAGGCTTTCCCAGGATCCGGTTCGACCACATGACCGGATTTCGTTGTCCGTGATCTGAAGACTGAACATGTGGAGTTCCCTATCGACCATGAAACTGACTCCTTAATCGGAACAGTGCCGCATTGAATTACCTAGGTACCGCATCTGGCGATCCCCACTCATCTACTGAATTGCTGCGAACTTTTACCATTTTCAAGATTTGTTTTGCAGTAATTCGAGACGACGCTCATACCGATACCCACGTCCCAAAGCAATGACTATGGAAACCAAGTCCAGTACTACAAAGCCAAAGGAGTTTCTTGGGAAAGAATACTCAAACGATGCAGTGGTAGATGGAACGCAAGGAGAAGTAGTAATCTTGGCCCACAATATCATCGATCCGGCTCTCGAGGCCAAGATGAGCTTGGTGAATCACGTAAGATATCATACCTCCTGGTAACGTGAAGCGGAGCCATAATCTCACCACCTCAGGCTATTGATCAGATTGGTTTCACTCCCTACCATTTGAAACTCTTCTTTCTGAATGGTTTTGGGTAAGATTGCATACTACAAGCAACAGTTTTCTCCCGTGCGCTTACCTATTGATATCGACTAGTTACGCGGCAGACTCGCTCTTAGCATTTCTTCCCATCATTGCAGCTGGTAACGTCATAGCCGAATTCGGTGCGCGTTACCGACGAGCTGGACAGCTTTCGCTTTACATTGGCCTCCTAATCGGTGCGCTGTTCTGGGGAATTACGGCCGATGTTATTGGCCGAAAATGGGCATTCAACCTCTCCTTGCTCATTTGCTCAATGTTCAGTATTATAGCGGGTGCCTCTCCTAATTTCGAGTCGTGGTGTTTCTTCAATGCCATGCTTGCTTTTGGCGCAGGCGGGAATCTAGTGCTCGATACTACTGTTTTCTTGGAATACCTTCCCCATGGAAAATCCTGGCTAATCACACTCATGGCCACATGGTGGGGGGTGGGTCAAACATTGGCTGGATTGTACGCCTGGACCTTTCTACGTGAGTTTTCGCTTTCATTCACCTACAGGTGCACAATGCTGATCTAGCGAGGTAGCAAACTTCAGCTGCCCAAGCACGGCTGTGACATGCACACGCTCAGAAAACTGGGGCTGGCGTTATCTATACTTTATTAGCGGTGGAACTGTTCTCATCATGAGCTTGCTTCGATGGACTGTCATACGCTTTCACGAGACTCCAAAGTTTAGTCTATGCCAGAACGACGACGATCATGTCGTCAACACACTGCGAGGCATTGCTGAAAAGTACAACCGGCCTTTCTGCTTGGCTGCAGACCAATTAAGAAATTGCGGAGAGGTCAGTACCTCTCATGCGAAGAAGAAGGCCTCGATCTCCGAGTTGATTATACATTACCGGGGCCTTTTCGAGTCGCGAGAGCAAGGTACTGCGACAGCCCTTATATGGCTGTCTTGGGCTCTTGTCGGTATTGGGTACTCACTATTCTATATTTTCCTGCTAGAGTATCTCGCTAGTCGCGGTGCGAATTTTGGCACCCCATCTGCATACACTACCTGGAGAGACTACGTTATTACCAACACGCTAGCTATTCCAGGTCCTATTGTTGCTGGTTACATGTGCAAGACTCGGCTTTTGGGTCGCAGATACACAATGACTATTGGAGCCTTGTTGTCAAGTATGCTTGAACCAGTTCAAATACAGCTACAATCCTGACATTAGTTTAGTGGCATTCTTGTTCGCATATACCACAGTCCGAAACGCAGCTCAGAATCTCGGCTTCTCGTGCGCCATTAGTATTGTCATCAATGTGGTGAGTCGTTTGTCGTTCCTCTCTATAGGTATATTACGCGTGAAGCTAGGTAGCTGGCTAACAGGCACACGTAGTATTATGGAACTCTATATGCGTACACGCCTGAGGCATTACCATCAGCTCACCGCGCCACTGGAAGCGGCACTGCTGTCGCCTTGAATCGATTGATGGGTGTAGTTTCTGTTATTGTTGCTTCATTCGCGAGCACCGCCAGCTCCATCCCCATCTATCTCTGCGCTGCTCTATTTGGAGGATTGGCTGTGCTTTCTGTACTTTTACCGTTTGAGCCTGCCCAAAGACAGAGGAACTGAGTGTAAAGCTTCTCAATGATTTCATGGCAGCAAAGAAGGGATGGCACAGGTATCCACACCTGAGTCTGTGGAATGCTTGATATTCACAAAGGCCCATCAACACATGCAGCCTCGTGATACTGTGCACGAAGGACTTACTGGTGCTTTATGTATCTCCGGCCAAACACTACTGCTTCAATCTTAGGGAATTTGGTACCTACATGCTACATGGTAAAAGGATTGTTGTCATTGTTGTCAAAATAACGAACGGACCGGCGGCACTACTGTCAGGTACCACAAGCCTAGTTACCTACTCCGTACAGTAGGTACTAGGTATGTACATACTAACCACAGCACATTCAACGCTACTACCTATTATTAGCAGAATTGGAAAGCGTTGCTGGAATAGGTACTCCGAGACCTCCCTGGCAAATGCACTTGCGCAATCACCCTCACCGAACCTCGGTCCAGATCCGCCTCGGACCGCGCATGGCTCACGCACACCATACTCCGTAGGTATGTATACATGGTTAGCTACTCTCCGTACTTCGTAAGCTGTGTGGCGCAGCCCGCACACCCAACAACCACCCACATCCGATTCCGATCTGACTCGGGCGTTGCCGCCACACAAGGTCGGCATTCAGCTCTCGTTGTCGGCACCAAGGCGCCGACACGAACAAAGGCAAGCCAAAACACCAGTGCTGACGCTACGTTGGGTCGTATTATCGGTCGTGTTGAAATGACGGCAGCTCAGCGGGTGTGGCGTACAAGCGGGAACAGCAGTGAGTGGTTGGTTAGGAGGGCAGGACAAAGAACGGGAATGGGCTGAGGTGAGGTGAGGTGAGGTGAAATCATGGGCTGAGAGAGTGTGGCGGATAGGTCAAAGTACTGTACAGTATGTACGGAGTATGCAGATTCGCAGATGGATGCTATGCAGGCCAAGATAACCTTGGAAGTATGTTACTCGGTAGGGAGGGTGGGAATGACAGATAGGTGCATGACGAAGCTCTCACAAACATCTCACATACCCTATGTACATATTACCAACTTCTAGAAAACGATAATACTGGTACATAATTATTAACAACCTATGTAGTCCCTATGCCCACCTCGTACGGAGTACATGACTTATCCTGTCTTCCCGACCAATCACACGTCACCGCACTACTCACCCGCCAGTAACACATGACCACCTAATAACGCAATCTTCCAACACTCTCCATGTCAAACCCACTGACCTGAACCACATCCCAATTTCCATTACCTATTACCCCATAAGACGCTACGCTACCAACACACACCGCTCCCTCCCTCTCCCAGGGTCCCCCTCTCCTCTCAAACCCACGACGCAGCATGTTCCCTGTCTGGTTCGTCTGTAATATGTAAGCTACTATGGACATGGCTTCCCACCCACAAGTCGCAACTCCCAAGTGCAAAGGCCCGCCGCGCCCAAGCCGCATCATGCCCTTTTCGCCAAGCTCTGCGTCCGCCGCCGGGCGTCCCAGCAAGTTGCTCTTGCAAGGTTGAGACAGGACTGACAAGTGTTAGGTGATTGGGCGGCCTACAAGGAAGAAGCTTGTCCAGAGAGCCATGGGATATGTGGGTATTGACCAATGACCACCAGTATTACACAGCTAAACAACTACTGTTGTTCATGCCATGCTCTGCTCTGTTCTCAGCTAAACCAAGGCAAGAACGCCTGGCTTTAAGCAGTAATTAGCAAAAAATAGCACAAAATCTTCGCGTGCGTGCGTGTGTGCGTGTGTGTGTGTGCGTACGTAGTAAGTACCTCAGTATGTAGATAGCTTGGCTGCAGAGCACATCTATCTACCTTAATCTCTAGTAATTAATACCTATACCAACAATATCAATATCAATAAACAACCCCCTAGAAAACAAACCATTGTTACCAGAACAACAAGAATAGAAGAAGAGAAAAACCCCCCGACTTCCCGACTCCCGTGTATATATATAGGTATATATATATGAGTAAAGAATGCAACCAATCACGGCATCCCCATGCATGTGCACTGCTCTCTCTCTCTCTCTCTCTCTCTCTGTCTCTCTCCTCTCACTCCTCTCACGGGCACTCCTCAGGTTCGTTCCTTTTTCCCGTAAACCCACATGTACTCCGTACCCACACCACATCAAACCCCCTATTTCTTGGTTTGTTCCTGCATCTCACACAGACAAAGCACGTGACCCAACAAATAAGGCAGGCCAAATACATAGCGCGCAGCAGCCAAGCCACGCACCCCAAGACCTTCTAGAAGCCAAGCCAAACCGCACATCACTGCCTGCCCTAGCCTAGCATAGCATAGTATTACTCCGTATTACATACATACATACATATAGTTAACTATAACTAACTACTGTAATTACATAGTTACATAATAGTTAATTATTAGCCATGTACGGAGCAGTCCTACTAGTTGAGTAATTGGGGCATGTAACTATACAGAGTGTACATTGTAGTTATTTACCTGGTTGGTAGTTACCAAGGTCCCAAAGGTTGGTGATGGATGCTGTTCATCTAACTAGGTATATATCTCCGCTGTGGGGGTCTCATGTGTGTGTGTGTGATGGGTGTCTAACATATGTATATACATACATGCATACATGCATACTTACATACATATATATATAATAGTACCTAGTAATAGTTAACCATGTACTGTACACGTACATCTATCTGTATTGGCTACCTAGGTCCATGGCTAGGTAATTACTGTTATGAGAAGCAGGGTTAGAACTTGGCTAGGGCAGGGCAGCCCTGGGAGGGCTGGGCAGAAAGAGGTCTATCTCTTTCTCCATCGGGACTCGGCATGCTTGTCGGGGAGATTGCGTATGTGTGGGTGTGTGGGTGGATGTGTGTGGGTGTGTGTGGCCGTGACGAGGTGTTCTTTGTACATTGTAGACTGGAACTGCGGTGCGGTGCACGGTTATCCCTCACTTGCTCGAGTTGGATACGACTTTAGACTGCGACCTTTGTGGTTTGGCCTGTTTGGGACCTGGGTCACGAGTCTCAGAGTCTGTGTGTGCACTGTGCAATGACTTGAGTGTTGCCAAATCTTACAGCCTTCATAATAATCAATGCGCATATGTCCAAAGTGCCACTAAACAATCATGTTTCTTTCATCAGTGTTGCAGTTTGTATTGCATTGTAGAGCGTAGCATTACGAGAGTTCTCTGTCCCCTTGCCTTTGGAATATAATACCTAACAACCAAAAACATCTTGACACTCTCCAGTCTCCACATCTATCAACCCATTTCTCCATCAAAACTAAAAATACGATTCAGGATTCAAAAACCCCCAGAGCAGCGTATAAGCATCGACCCTTCTTTTTTTGTAAACTTTTGAAAACGCCCAACGAGAACCCCAAGTCTAGTAATTACACAGAAAAACGCTGGGATATCAAAAAAAAAAAAAAAAAAAAAAAAAAAAAAAAAGGAAAACACAAACTGCCGCTCCGAGCACTTTTGATGCTCTGCATTGGTCAAACGAGATGCGCCCTTCCCCCTCCCCTCCATCCCCAAAAAAAGTACCCATGTAGAAAAGGAAAGAAAGCACAAAAAAGACAATCGTATGCAAGATCCAAGCTGGGTTGTTCTTGGTGTGGTAGATGCCCATGGCTAAAGCCTCAAACCCAAAGAACGCCAGGGAAGGATGCAGGAATATGATGCGGAAACCAGTCATAACTTTTTCGTACCCATTAGGACAGTGTCAGGAAATAAACGTCTTTTTTTTTTGGTTGTTGTTGTTGTTGTTGTTGTTGCCCCCCAAGTCTATACGCGGAGCTAGCATGGTTGGTCACATGCCAGAAAATTATGGGTATCATGAAGAAAAAACTCCAGCTTGCTGCACTGCACAAGGACGAATGGCAAAGGGGGCACAAAGTACCGACGCTCAAAACATGGAAGCATCAATTCCACCCATGCCAGCACCCGCGACATTTGCATTTTGCAGGTTCTGGAGATTTTGCAGGTTGCCAGCCAGCCCAAGCTTCTGGAGTGCAAGCTCTGGATTGCAGTGCGGGGCATGCGAGCGATGATACTTGAGACCGTTGAGATTCTTGTAGCGCTTGCCGCAGACTTCGCATCGATATGGCTTTTCCTTCTCCATACCCACAGTGCCTGGGTAGGGGATCGAGGTGAGGGGATCGACTATTGAAAATGTGCCATCCTCATTCTCCTTGAGCTGCTGGTTCTGGTGGCCGTGCTGCTTGTGGTACTTGAGGCCGTTTTGATTCTTGTATGCCTTCTCGCAGCCAATAACGGGACACCTAAAAGGCTTGAGCTCCTCTGGAAAGGGAAACTGTGGAATGCTGGCACCATTGACCAACTGTTGCTCGCGCAGTCTCCGCGCAAGCTCGCTCTGATCATTGCCGCCAAGCTGGTAGTTCTTGAGCGCTGCTTGCAGCTGCGCTTGGCCAAGGTTAGCGCCCTGTTTGCTGAAGAGGCGCTTTCCGGGCTGATCAATGGTGCCATTGTTGTCGAAGCCGTTCATGCCGTTGAAGTTGCCGCCATTGTTGTTGAAATTCATATTCATGTTCAAGCCTCCTCCCACGTCGCCCATGGGCATCATGGGGTTGAAGCCGGCAAAATCCAAGTCCAGCTCCGCAGGCGTGCCAGGGTGGGACGATTCGGGCGACGTGAGATTGTGCTGCATAGGAACGGTGCCTAGCGTGGGCGTATTGACCGAGGAAACCGTGGGGTTGTTCTGCAGACTGAACTGTTGAGATGCAGCCGGTGTGCTGGGAGTCGACGTCCGCAAACCCTGGTGATTTTGCATGCTGTTGGCCAGGTTGACATTGAGCTGCGGAAGCTGGTTCTGGTTCTGGTTGAACTGGTTTTGTTGAACAGGAAACTGCATAGGGGTCTCTTCAATGGGGGCAAGATTGTCAAAACTGACATCGTCCATGTCCATATTCATGTCATCCAGCGACTCCATGTCCTGGACAGTCGACAGATTCGAGCGGCTCATGGAGCCGAGTCGCTGTCGCGAGCCATTCATGGAGCCCGACCTGGGGTGGAAGCCAAGTTGGGTGTTCATGGCGGGCTCGCCTTGGCTTGTCTGTACAGGGGCAACCGAGCCAGCTGGGGCGCCCGAAGTCGGTGGGAAAGGGCCCTGGGCAGGCTGGGACTGGCGTGCTGCAGGAGCGTTGGCGTGTGTCTCTTCAAAGTGCTGGAGCAAATCGTGGAGGGATGCGAGGGTAAGACCACAGCAAGTAAAGTCCTTCATAAAGTTGGCTTCCATTTTGGGCAAATATGAAGAAGAGTGGAACGAGGGCGACTGTCCGCTGGTGAAGGGGGCGGCGGGAGAGGTTCCGGTCATCATGATGCTGGTGGCACAAAAACAAAACAAAAAAGTTAGCAATGTTGGGTCTCGCGCTGGAATTGAGCCACACAGTCTTTGTTGTGGCGTGCAAAATACGTACTCATCTCGGATCCAGGATCCTACAGACACGCCTCCCCAGCTCATGCCACCTGCGAAGCTACCCATGTTGTTGTTGCTCTCCCGCCGCGGCCTGTCCTTCATGGAGATGGGGCGGGCGCCGCTGCCGTAGAGGGAAGAGCCCATGATGCTCACTGAGCCATGGCGGTCGCTCAAGCTGGGACGCTGGAATTCGAAGCCATTGGGATGGAGCTGATTCGGGGTGGAGCTGAGGTCGCCGCAATGGGCCTGGGCTTCTCGGAGAGCCGAAGTCAGATTTGACGTCTGGTTTGGGGGCGAATGGGAGCCATAGCGCTGGGGCGTGTGGATGTCGAGGGGAGCGGCAGTCTGGGCCATGGCTCGCACAGCGCTGGCAACGGTCTGGTAAGGGCCGTCGGGAAAGAGCGAGAAACTGCAGTCACCGGGGTCCTCAAAGAGCACTTCAGAGTCGGGCAGCGGGCGGGCCACAAGCTCGTGGGGCTTGCGGTGCCAAGGGTGAAGGAGGGGCACGCTCGAGTCCTTTTTGGAGCGGCCAAAGTGCGGCGAAGCAGGCTGCTCGACAGGCGTGCTAATGGGAGTGCTCGCAGCGGTGGATTCGCGAGGCGAGTGGGAGAGGGGAGGCGGCGTGGTCTCGTAGGAATCCAGCTTCACGGTGTTGTGGCGGGACGACTAGGAAATTGGGGCAGGGCAGACTCGAGGTGGGATGCACGGCAGGCAGTCTTGGGGGGGGAAGGGGGGCAAGGCTCCCGACAGCGGGCGTATGCGGGCAGAGACAGAGACAGAGAGAGAGAGAGAGAGAGAGAGAGAAAGAGAAAGGGAGTGAGAGTGAGAGAGTGAGAGCGGCGCAGCTTGCAATGTATTATGTGTGTGTGTGTGTGTGTGTGTGTGTGTGGGTAGGAGGGCAGCGATATGGCGGCGCGGGTGAGACGGACAGAGACAATAGTTATTGTGGGCGGCGGCGGGTGGTGGGTTGGTATACTCTATTGTTGTAATAGTAGTAGTGGTAATAGTAGTAGTCGTAGTAGTAGTCGTAGTGGTGGTAGTGGTGGTAGTAGCAGTAGTGGTGGTGGTAGTAGTAGTAGTAGTAGTAGTAGTAGTAGTGGTGGTGGTAGTGGTAATAGTGGTATAGTAGTAGTAGTAGTAGTAGTAGTAGTAGTAGTAGTGGTAGTAGTAGTAGTGGTGGTAGTAGTAGTAGTGGCAGTAGTAGTAGTGGCAGTAGTAGTAGTGGCGGTAGGTGGAATTGTTGCTTTGGCAGGCGAGGCTGTACTGGCAGACAAAATGTTTCGCAGGCAATTCAGCCGGGGGCGTGGGGCGAGACTATATGCTTGTAGCGACGAGAGCGGTGACGGTGACGAAGGCAGGCAGTCTCGCAGGCGGCCGACCTTCTGAGCACGGCTGGCTAATCCCTGGCCGAGAAGCCAAGTGGGAAGGCGCGGGCCAATTAACGGAAGGCGCTACCGGTCGTTCTCGCGTCGTCGGCAGGAGCAAAGATGCAAGTGTGACGAAGGAGCGATCAACGTCTAGCTCACGACCTGGCACTTGGATTCACCCCCATATATATCCTCTTAAGTCTTGCTCACCACCTGCCATCTAACTACTCTGTAATTACTAGGTACCAACTCATTTACTTTGTTGCTGCTGCTGCTGCTGCTGTTGTTGTTGTTGTTGTTGTTGTTGTCCTCTCATCTCGTGTCAGAATCAAACCCCCCGCCGCTGCTGGCCGAGGCAGAAAAACAACACAAAACGACATAACTAGCTACTGGGTACCTAGGTACGTAGTAGCCCAGTAC
>SSBG01000042.1:13742-53867 GCA_028220655.1 Shiraia bambusicola | reverse complement strand
TGCCCTTATGACTGCGAACTCTGCTGGCGCGTCATTCCCTCTTCAGTGCGACTCTTCTCCTTGAATGATCCATCTGAGGAGCTAGCCTCCTCCACATCCCTGATAGTAACGCCAAGTTCACGCGCGTAGCCCTCGATCTCGGCATCGTCCAGGAAGGGAATCTCTAGGGCAGCGTGCACGTAGTTTTTCTTTTCTACGAAGCCTTTGGCGAAGATGAGGTCAATCTCCTCGAGAGAACGACCTGAAGTCTCTGGGTACAAGAAGTAAATGACGGGGAAGAAACTGGCATTGAGCCCGGCAAAGAAAAGGTACGTCCCCCAACCAATACTATCAATCAGGACCGGTGTAATCATGACTATGAAGAAATTAAATATCCAATTAAATGTCGTGGACATGGCGTTGGCCTTCGCACGGGTCTTGAGAGGATTGATCTCGGCTGGGTAGAGCCATGGTAGGGGTAGCCATGTGGCACCGAAGAAGGCAATGTAGGTAAACAACCCCACCGCAGCACCCTTAGCAGGACCCGGAGTGCCAGGAATTAAACATGCAAAGACTAGGACCATAGATAGGCACTGTCCGACTGTTCCACTCAGGAAAAGCTTGCGACGGCCGATGCGCTCGATCAAAAACCAAGAAGTCGTAGCGAAAATGGCGTAGACAACCATGTTAACACCACCAAGCAGCAAGGCCAGATTATGATCCGTTCCGAGAGCACTCTGGCACAAGATTGGGAAGTAGTAGATGACGGCGTTACATCCGGAAAGTTGCTGCATGAATTGGGACGACGCACCCAAGATCATACGACGGAAGTGCTGAGTCTTGCCATTGGTGAACAACAGCTTGGTTGGAACCTTGCCGCCACCTCCAGCCGCTCGCACAGCCTCCTTGATCACATTCATCTGGACGACGACTTCAGGATCGTCGCGTGGAAGCCCGTTAAGAGCAGCAAGAATGGTTGCGGCCTCATCCTCGCGGTGATGGGTGAGGAGCCATCGAGGCGATTCGGGCAGCCTAAGCATCAGAACAAGGACGATGCAGGCAAAGACGCATTGGAATGCAATTGGGAACCTCCAAGTGAAAGCATCGGGTCCGTACAGACAGCCATAGTCGATCCAGTATGCGATTAGCGTGCCGATAGCAACCATGCTACCTTCAATGCAGATGACCTTGCCACGATTTTTTGCCTTGCAACATCTGCATTGCTGTCAGCGGTTTTTCTCAGTCGTGGCTTGGAAGCAGCAACTTACTCGGCTTGGTAGGTGGGGATGGTAGACGTGTTGATGCCGTTGCCAACGCCTGTGATGCAACGTCCAACAATGAATTGAGCAGTAGCACCACTGCCTACGGGGACAGAAGTGATTTGAATGATGACACCAATGACCATAACACCAGCTCCGAGAAAAATGGAGTAACGACGGCCGAGCTTATCGCCAAAAGCAAAGACGAAGCAGGCGCCGAAGAAGCATCCCACAGCGTAGATGGAGGTAACGAATCCTTCGTAGGTACTGTTATTGTGAACCTCTGGGAATGCGGAGACGAATGCTGGAGCAGAAATGATGCCACTCATCACACCCTGGTCGTAGCCAAATAGCAAAAAGTCGGTAGTTGCGACGACAGTGATGAGGATTTGGAGCATCCTGCCAGACTTGCCCCAATATGTGGGTACGCCATGTTCGTTATCCTTCACGACAGGAGCCATGGTGGAGGAGGAATGGAAAGATTGGCAAAAGTTCAAAAGAGGTGTTGGAGAAGTCAAGCGGGGAATGTGTTCATATTTAAAAGCAGAAAACCCTTGGGGAAGTCCGAAGAAGAAGAAGAAGAAGAAGAAGAAGAAGAAGTGGAAGTAGAAGAAGAGGAAGAAGAAGAAGAAGAAAATATGAAAAATAAAAACACAATAGCATGGAATAGGACAAGCCCATGCACACCCAGTCCACAGACACGTGGGGAAAAGTAGATAACGAAGTTTTCCTCGCCCTTGGTCATGGCCTGGTGTTGCAACGCACACACACACACACACTGACGGTGAATACCTATTGGGAGAGGCATAAACTGTGGAGCAAAGGGCGAACCCAACAGGGTCCGTCGGTGGAGCAAGGGAACAATACTCTTGGCGGCTTGGGGTGGAATACATAGCCAAGGCCCCTTCGCCGAGTGCGCCCTTTGTCTTGGGTTCTTAGCCCGACGCTCCACCCTGCGTCATAGGCATTGAACATGTTGAACAATGGGTCAGATAGTAGTAGATGATCAATTAGCCTGTACTCTGTAGGTAATTGGATTTTCCATGTACCCATCTTTTGCCCTCCACAAGATGGAATTTCGTCATACGACTGGTGCAGAGTCCAAATGTAACCGGAGTCTGTATCCGTACATACTTTGTCTCAACGTTCTCATATTGACGTCATGCTTCGGCCACGCACCGTGCATTGTGCAGAAACGGCCCATGGTGGATTTGCGGCTCTCCCACCGTATGAGTCTTGAGTCTTTTACATCCATCCATCACACACATCACACATGTAATTATGTGTAGTACTGACGCCGATCTTTCCCGGTACTACATGTCAATTAGTGGAGCTCAAAGCCCGTGGGTCGTGACCACTGGGCCGTTGGAGGCAAAGTGGTACTACAAGTAATTAGTTAAGAGGCTTCAGCCAGAAAGATAACATGCCCACTGGCTGATAACTACCGGGCCAGATGGCTTTGTGCGGTATGGCCGAAATTTGCCCATGGGACGCATGCGACAGAGTCTCACTGCGTCAAGTTGGTGTTGATCATGATCCTTCTTGTTGCAGTGCGTGCGGCGTGAGCCAACTAGTCCTGCTCGTGTAACTGGCCAGGTGACGATCCGGATTTCCCTTTAAGGAAAAAGCCCGACGGTTTCCAGCACGTGACCGGTTCCATCCACATCTTACACTGGGTCTGCCAGCAATATACGGTTAAGGAAAAGGCCTAGTCGTCACATGTGCGGACAGGACATGCACTAGCTATGTATCTATGGTGTAATACGCAACTTTCTCCCGCATCTACCTAACCTTGGAACGCAGTGCATTTGACGACGTCCATGCTCCACAATTCCAGTGTCCTTAACTACGTAGTAGTATCCTTATTATGTACAGAGTATGTACATGGCCAATTATTAATACTGGAAATATATGGCCGCATATAGCCATCTCCGCTTTACTTACCGACCCTACCCGGTACCCTAGGGCTACTACCTTAATATGTCTTGGCCCTTAGGGTCCCACAGCTCGAGTCCACTTGATCACTTAATTTACAACACCCCTCATGTTGAATCGCTCCATGGGATCGAACCAGATGTCTAATAATCGCATCTCAAAGACCTCGGGACCCTCTTCCTATTACTTCTTTACGCAATCTTCAACAATTAGGACTCAAGGTAACAAAAACATGGCATCTTGTAACATTCTTGACTAGATACCCCCGAAATTTCTCAGGCCATTATACTTTGGGGGCTAGTCAGAACTTAGAAGCATCGTATATTGCATCCAGATTCTTTCTCATAGTTAACTCTCTTGTTAGCGAGGTAGAAAAGTAAATTACAAGTATACAACTAACTAATTATACCTCGGGCCAGCATATAGTTTTTGAAATCATTTTGCTTTTATAGAGCAATATCTAAGGTACCTACTGACCGGGAATCTTTTTTAACCTTTTAAATCCCTATAATTAACTAGTCATTTTATGTTTTTTTTTCTACCTAATTCAATGAGTCACCTGGCATGCCTGGCCTGGGTGCAGCCGTGGTAGAAGTCTTATCGATATAGTTATGTGTCCTGGATGATATTTCGGATCTTCTAATCCATTCCGCCGCTGCCATTAGTCCTGCTTATATACATTGATCGCATGCAATATCTGGCGATACATTGCGGTCCGTTATGTTTCCCGCCATGCTCCTGCAGATAAGGCAGCGGTCGTTGAGGCGGACCGGCCTATGTATCAGCTGCTCAGCAGAATTTGCTATTCGTAGGGGAGACATATTTTGTGCCAACAGACTCTCTATACACCCATTATGCCGCCGCCGCTGACCTTATAGTCGTGTAAAGCGACTTCGCGCTCAGTAAGTTTCTAGTGGCAGGTCGTGGGATCATACATCGGTAGATTTAATACACGCTCTGCGATGTCGGAATTTGGGTATAACGAGGTTCCACCATCGGGATGTTGTGGCCTTTGGGTAATTGTCGTAACTGCTTAGCCGTGCCTGCATCAAGTCTCAAACATTATAATAGTTTCGAGCGACTATTAGTACCAAGCCCATTCGTATCTCCATCGCACGAAGGTACTGTGGCAGAGAATCCGAAAGTCGCATCCTGAAAGCGCAGACAAGAAGGTCAATCATGTCCTAGTAGAAGTCCTCAAGTTACTCGACAATCTGACGTATCTGTTGGAACAGGATCTAGGAGAAGAGTCTAACATGGAATAAGCCGTCAAGAGTGCCATCTTCATACACAATAAAGATGTCGAGGATGTACGGACTGAGATTGAAGGTCTTGCAATCGCCACGAACGATATGGAGATAGAACCTTCCGCGGGTCTTTTGTCATTATCGACCATCACGACCTCGGGAAGCAAGGGTGCAAAGGTATGTGTGTCCAAGGCATATTTTTTGGCAAACATGTTGTAGAAATAGGTCAACCGATGCTAGTTGGCGATCATGCAGTCTGGGTCATCAGAAGTACTTCTCCTTGAGAGAGCACTCAGAGCATCCTCTACCAAGTCAGGCCGCGTCTCAACCAGTAATTATCGTGAGCACTCTCGTTAGTTAAGCTGTAAGGAGATCACATTAACCATGGTCTGATCTGACCACATAGGTACCTATATATCATTAGTCGAAAGGGCGACGAGCGTGGACCTCGGGGACCTTGGAAAGGTGCAAAGCGGGGAACGAGAACGGCACGATGTGCAACAATGAGACTCGGAAACGAGCAGTGTACGATGGTTTTAAACCTTTCAGCACATAATTTTGGTAATTGCTGACAGGTCCGTTGTAATCAAACACGTCCAATAGGTAATACCTACACGTCGCAAGTCATGTTTGCTCGCTGACTAACTAACTAAGCCTGAATAGTTAGACTATACCACCACCTCGGAATTCTTCCGAAGGAAAGCCACTTGGCATCCACTGTGTCATCACAGCATTTCTGTACACACAGTATGCTTAATTATCCTCCTTGGTGACGCTTATTCAAGTTCAAACAACATGGCAAAAGCAAACTTTTCTTGGGATACTCTAGGTCCATTCCTGGTATGGCAGTTTCTCATACCTCTGGTAAGTTGTAAGCACATGCATGGCATCCGGCGCGTCACCACAGCTGATATACAACGGGCGGCAGGATGGATACAAGCCGTACTATATGGCATCTTTATACGCGCTGGAGACCCCAAGCCACAGCCTGGCAGCATGAGATTTGTCAAGCACCGACGATACATATTGATTGCCATCTATTTTGCCTACTTCGCCTTTACCATCTACGAAGTCGATTTCAATCTCCAGCGCTCTTCCAATCTATACAACGAACTTGGCGTGCCTATCGACGTCGACGAGTCTGGCATCAACTCCCGCTTTCGCAAATTGACGATTCGATTTCACCCAGACAAAGTAGGCGGCGGCGTGGACAGGGATAGGGCGAATGCATACTTTGTACACTTGAAGCATGCAAGAGACATCGTACTCGACCCTGCGAAGCGATTTGCGTATGACAGATTTGGGCTAGAGATATTTGGACAGTGCCAGTCATGCCTGACTGTCAAGGACTACGTGGACAGCGCTCTGCTCACGGCTGGGACAACTTATGGCGTGTTGTTGATAGCCTTGATTGGCGCAAATGCGCTTGGCTTTTTGAAAGACGGTAGTTATTGGCGCTATTTTGGACTGATGGCAGTTGCGACATTTGAGTTCAGAACGGCAACACGACTAGATCATCCATGGTTTCTTACCAGCTACGTCAACCCACTGATGGCGTCACTACATCTCCGCCCCGCATACCTCCCCTTCCAGCTCACTACCATCATAAAGAAGGCTTCCATCAGCCTTGCACAGTTCCTGGCCCTCCTCATGCCGTTATATCGCGACGATCCACAACGTCCCATGAAGCCGACTGATGACAGCGAAGACGCGCGACATAAACAGCTTGATCGCCTCTGCGCCCTTGTTGCGGAAAGCAATAACGAATCAAATCGTCTCTTGGACTTGGAAAGCATACCGTATAGGGAGAATGAGAAGGCAAAGAGTGAACTGAGGGAAGCGATGAAGAAATTCATGGTGCAGAACATTGTGCATCAAGAGAAGGAGGTCAGGAATGCCATGGGGCAGAGCATGGCAAAGAGGCGGACAGGTGTGCCACATGGTGCGCAGGGAACAAGATAGCACCATCTCCATAACTAGTCTGAATGGACTAAACCACGATGCCATTGGACCTAGCCACTCAGGTGTATGCCCCAATATCGTGGCAATCAGTCAAATTTGTCTCCAGATCTCCGTGCCTCGCAGTTGTATTGTTCAATCTAAGTTTGTTAAATGCCGGGTCCTCTAAAACGTGCCCAGTCAGGCTTGCTGCTTTCCAATCTTACTTGGTAACATCAAATTCTCGGCATTGTGCGATGGCAAAAAAAAAAAAAAAAAAAAAAAAAAAAAAAAAAAAAAAAAAAAGACTCGTACGGGTTTTGCACTAGATCCAGGATAAGCTATTACACTCTTCCCATGAGATTTCATAGTGCATTATAGCCCAAGGGACCTTTGTGTTCTTTTAAAAAAAAACATTCCAAAACTCTTATAGTTAACTATTGTGTTCTTCTAGGGTTGCTTATCTCATTCATCACTATAGCGAGCTTTCCAATGGGAAAGAGAAAGAGAAAGAGTGTGCAACTTGTCAATCTGGGGTTGCAATACCTCATAGGATGGATGAGTTTAAGATCTAAACATTTGATCCAATATCATCCGTGTCTCAGAGCTTAGGCAGGTATAAGTATCATGTTAGCAATGTAGAATATTTCCATTATTAAAACCTATTATAACCTATGCATGCTACGAGGAAAGAGTGCAAGTGCTGGAAACATTCTCATTTCCAGGGAAAAGACATGGTACTACACTACTTTGTAGTGTTTGCAGACGGATTGAAAACCAGCAGTTGCAGCATACGAGTTATATGATATCTATCATGCTAAATATATATAACGCGCTATGATTCGATCGTAGAAAATGCCAAACTCCGAAAACCTGTGATCAGATAGATCGGGTATCAAGTGAGAAAGCATTGCAATAATGCATGCAGCCATCTGCAAATAAGGGTCCAGTGACCTTCGATGTGGCAGTAAAAGAAATCGATGCAGCCAGCTTAGGATAGCCCGAACAAATATTTGAGCTCGCGAAGGCCGAGGCGTGTCAAGCTTTTTGCTTCCTTCTCATCCAAGGCCTGGCCAATGAGCTCGCGCTTCTGGTCTTGAAGGGCACAGATTCGATCTTCAACAGTCTCCGGGACTAAAACACGATGTACGGTAACCTCCCGCTCTTGAGGCATACGATGGGCCCGATCGACGGCCTGTTCCTCCACGAATGGATTCCAAAAAGGATCCAGGATGATGACCTGAGATGCACGCCATAAATTGAGCCCAGCATTACCAGCCTTGAGAGAAACCAGCATGATGTTCTCCTCGGGATTTTCCATAAATGCCTCTACGGCGTCAGCCCGAGCCTCCATAGTCATGCTGCCATCGTAGCGCTGATAGCGGAATTTCTTCTGTAGCAGAGGGACTTCGGTGAGATCCAGAAGAGATGTGAACTGCGAAAAGATCAAAGTCTTCTCTGTTGGGTCGTTTTTGCGAATGTTCTCCAGGACTTCCAGAGTCCGCAGAATTTTGGCTGATGGTATCCAGTCCTTCTTAAGCCGGCGAAGGTACTTCTTCTTTGCAGCTTTGTTGCGGAGGGACTCTTTCTTCAACTGTGCCAAAGTCTTCTTAGGCTCGACACGCATTTTGCCTTTACCCTTGGCCTTGCTATTGCTCTTGCCCTTGCTCTTCTTGTCTGATGTTCTCGCCGCTGAACCAGTGCTAGGTCTAGGGGATGAATCTGCCTCGTCCTCATCTTCGTCATCATCGGAAACGACAAAGCCAGCCAGATTTCCTTTGCCGTCAGTTTCTTCATCGTCATCGTCGAAATCATCCGAGTCGGAATCCGAGTCGTCGCTGTCTTTGTCGTCCTCGACACGGTCTGCAGGTTCCAGTCTCTCCGGGCAATGAACCCTACAAAAGTGTTTAAAATCAGTGATTAGTTTGGCATGAAGCTCGCCACGACAATGCGGGCATTTTGGTGCGCTGTTCTCATCTCCGTTTTCTTGACCTGATCGCGCTGGGTCGATGAGTTTTTGGACGCAAAGACCACAAACTGTGTGACCGCAAGGAACGATGATTGTCGGATTGGGGTCGGCCTCGAAGCAAATAGGGCACTCGAACGAGTCGAAAGATTGCAAACGCTCCACAACAACTTCCGGAAGGTACCGAGCACGTTCGAGCAGGTCGTCTTCTGCAATTCCCTCAGTCGCAGGCTGGCTGAGATCTTTGATAAGATGCGGGTGGCAACAAGCTTGACGCAATCGAAGTAGGAGGACTAGAATACAAGCATAATTGGCTGTTCACTAGCTGTTAGCATTTGCCACGTGAGGTCATCAAGGGTGTAGACTCACATGAGATTGTGTTATTCTTGAGATACTTGTTGAACTGTATCTGTGACTTTGCTTCCAAAGCCTTGTAAATCTGGAACTCATCGTCACTGAATTCAACGTTGTCGACTGTGGTGCGCTTGGGCGGTAATTGTAAGATTGGCTTCCCGTCGACTTCAGATGATTTCTGACGTCGCAGCATGATAGCCTTGAGTAAAATCTGCACGCGATTGATAGCTTTCTTGCGAGTTTCAGGATGGGTATGCTTGATAGGCTGGAGTGTACATTAGCCAATGCAACCCCGTCATCGTACTCAGAGGCTGTCACAGCGTGAAGATTGACCTACTTTAGCAATGTCTTGGGAAAACCTTCGCCAGTCATCGTATGTATTCACACGTAAAAACCGTAATAGCGGATATAGCTCTTCGATCGAATTCATCATGCTGTTTAACGTCAGCTTCAGTCCATATAATCATTTGAGATCACATAAAGAGGGGGGGGGGGGGTTTCCTCAAGAAAAGATGTCATCGACTCACGGTGTTCCAGTCATACAAAGGCGATGTTTCGCCTGGAGGTCAACAGATGCCTTGGAGCAGATCGCATTGCGATTCTTGATATTGTGGGCTTCATCAATAATGATACGATACCTAAATAATTAGTATCCAACGCAAGGATTGTCATCAGCGGCACTACTCACCACATGCACTCTTGTCCAAGTAGAGCTAACTTTTGCTGGGGTTTGCGACGGAAACGAGGATCACGTTCCTCTCGTTCATTCAACATACTCTCACGGAGCGAATCCTTTTGCTTGAACTCTGACATGAGAGTACCAAAGGTAGTCAGGACTACATCATACTGACGTAACACGTTGTAATCAGCCTTTTTGCCCTTGCTACCCCAATACAAATAGACACTAAGCTTATAGCGCTCGTGAACGTGGTGAGCAATCTCCTTCTCCCACTGTCGCATGAGAGCGACAGGGGCAATAACAAGAGTTGTTTTACAACGTGCGTCTTGGGAAGGTCTTGCACAGATAAGTGCCAGAGCTTGAACCGTCTTGCCCAGACCCATTTCATCCGCCAAGATACCGCCTTTAGTATGGCCCTCCTCCATCTTGAGCAGCCAAGTTAGGCCAATCTTCTGATACTCTTTAAGTGTTGACTTCATTATTCGAGGTGTTTGCTCGCGGTCTTCAGGGGTGTGATCCTCATCATTCTGCTGGACGGTTTCTAGCATTTTCTCAATGGCGTCGGCTTCTACAGCATTGATGGGGAAATCTCCATAATCGCCCAAGTCGCCCAAATCAGCTGTCCACTCTGATAGCCCCGGGCGTAGATATGGTACTTCTCGACCGGTACCCAAGCCTCCAAGACCAGATTCTGGAGGTATTCCTGGCGCTGCAAGGCCATTCTCCTGTTGCCGGTGTTGCTGCAACCCATATCCCGCATCTGCTGGCACTGGACTTAGAAGAAATTGTGCCAATTCTTCAGTAGGCATCCACTCCTGGAGGAATGCATCGGCAGGTCCGGGGCGAACACCATCATCACAGTAAGCATCGCGGAGCTCAGGGAAGGGTTCAGTGAGTCCTTCAGCAAAAGGGTCGGTGTAGAAGTAATCCGGGGTGGGTGGATCCGAACCGGTGAGGTCGATGTAACGTGATGAGCCCTGTAGGTCTTGGTTCATGGTGTCATTCTGAGCTGTGTGATTTGGGAGTGGCCATTGCTGCTGTTGTTGCTGTCGTTGTTGCTGCTCCTGTTTAGCACCCAATCCCTCGGAAAAGGAATCAGGTGTGCCCGGCGTGAGCGGACTCGGATTCGCACTAATACGCTTTGCCTCAGGCACATCAGCCGGACCCAAGCTGCGTTTGCGAACAGCCAAGGATGAAGATTCTGCTGTTGGTATCGAGGTGTTGGTGGCTCCTGGACTTTGATTGGTTGTTGATTCTGCGGTTTGGACGCGCTGAACATCGCGCAACTGGACGAAAAGATTATTAAGGACATCGCGATAGTATATGATATCAGGATGGCCAGGTGGGCGTGAGTTTAGGATCTCGGTTATGGTGTTGATGTCGGCCATGATGCGCTCTGCCACATTTGAAGGGGGCATGGCGGCCATGATGGGTTGCAAAATGGTGCCCGGCCTTGTGACTGATTTTGGAGGCTTGGAGGTAGAGAGTATCAGGAGGTTGCGGGGGAAGTTTTAGTACAACATCTGACCGCGGTGGCCAAGGCTCCAGCTCCCAACACGACTGCCTTGGGTGAAGCAGGAAGTGAAGATGAAAGTGAAGATGAAAGGGAAGATGAAAGGGAAGATGAAAGGGAAGATGAAGGTGAAGATGAATTGAATGACCGTGAGGCCGAAACGTAGAGTGTGTGGCACCGTGTTACGTTAGGCTGGCGGCTGCCTTTCTAGAAGGACCCGCGAAGGAGGAACAGGCAATCACGACTACCGTTCGAGGCGACGCGTGCACAGCCTTGTCCAGCGTCGAAGCACAAGGTGCACTACAATCACGATAATACAAAAGCGAGGGGAAAAGGAAGAAAAGACACGTCAACGCGCCGCATCTCGTTGCAGGGCAAAGCCTGGTGATGATGCTCGGTCAGTTGTGGGTTGAGGTGCAGTTCAAGGCAGCGCTCATTTCTCTCGTGTGCCATTAACTATCGATAGGCTGACATCGGAGGGCTGACATTGTGGCTATGGCGTCATCTGTCCAATAACACATGGTGGTGAGCAGACGGCAATTTTTGGAGGCGACAAATGGAGTTTTTGCAGCTGAGTTGTTCGCAAGGTTACGATCGAGTGATGGTATGTTGCATGTCCGGTGAAAAGCATAGCAAACAGCCTTGGCATGCATACCCGCGCCCGTAACCCTTCTTAGCAAGAAACAGGAAAAGGGTGAACATGATCATATTACTACGTACCTTGATTGACATGCTAGCCTCAGCAAGAAACCCCAAGATTCTACCCGGAATTTCGGGCTTCAAGTCCTTTGCAGAGGTTGAAAATACCTAGTATTCATGTAGATCCTAGCCCCCTTGCCCCCTTGCCCCCTTGCCTCCTTTCCACATGGCACAGCATACATGCCCCTTTGACAAGTATCCGTTGAACCCCGAGTCCTAATTACTCATTTCCCAGTCACAGAGTGCCACTTTTACGCAGAATTACTTCATGCCTTGTAGTATAACTAATGTCCAAATTCGACCTGCAACATGGCCACCTGGCAGCCTCCAAACTCTTTGGGGCCGGCTTGACTACCACGCTTATGAGTAATATACTCATCCGAGTTAAAATCTGCTTCACCTATTATACGAAACATCAAGAACAGCCCACTGACTATTTCCTCTAGTAAATCAACCGTTTGATAAATGATATACCTCGCGAGGAGAATCCATGGACCGCAGTAGCTGTGATTGCAACAAAAAATAAATAAAAAAAGCAAAAGTTGCCATTCCATCAATTGTGGCACTTCCAGAGATTCCCAGACCATTTCAAAAAGAGCCAACCAAAGATGAGACCATCCACGTCATGAGTGGCGACACAAGGAGTGCAAGATAGCGCGGTCCGATGCTTACCAAATAGACTTCAATCGAACGTGGAAAAGCTGAGAGAACTGACTGGTAAAAAGTAAACACTCCAAATAACACCATAAGATCGAATATCAATACACAAATGTCCAAGTTAAAGCAGCTCAGGTGAGCCGAAGACACTAAATCATATTCGAAAATCTTTTAGGGTATGAAGGATCGTAGGAAAGTGAAATTAACATTGGCATAGACCAAACACCACCACCGTGACATGTGACCTTTTGAAAAAAAAAAAAACGGCTTCCGGGAACATACAATGATGTCGTATAAAGTGTCGTATAAAGGACTTCTATTGTCATCGTAGTAGTAAGGAGAAGGGCGGGATAGAGTCCACGTAATGGAAGGTTGACAGCATGAAGATTTAGGAGTCTAACGAAGCATAAACAGTATCGGCACCCAAAAGCGCCTCCATACCATTAGGTCCGATGATTCAAAACATCATTACCTATGCCAAGAAGTTCCATACCATTGCCTTCCACTATCGCCTGCACACCATTTTTTGTTTCATTTATGCCTTGGGCTCGGCGGCGGCTTCAGTGGCCTCTGCCTTGGGTGCCTCGCTTGCAGGCTCGGCGGCAGCGGCGGGAGCATCAGTAGATGGCTCAGCCTCGGATGAGGTCCAGAGGGTCTAGTGCCATCGAATCAGCATAATGTCAAAATGTGCCAGGCTACCGGGTAATCTTACCAAGTTGTCACGGAGGAGCTGCATGATCAGAGTTGAGTCCTTGTAGCTTTCCTCGGATAGAGTATCCAACTCTGTGTTCTCGTTAGTCATGCGCATCACTTTGCGAGATATATACTACAATAACATACCAGCAATAGCGTCATCGAAAGCTTGCTTGGCCAATTGGCAAGCCTGGTCGGGCGAGTTGAGGATCTCGTAGTAGAAGACGGAGAAGTTCAATGCCAGGCCGAGGCGGATGGGGTGGGTAGGCGCCAGGTTGGACGCGGCGACATCGGTGGCAGCCTTGTAAGCCTCGAGTGACTTGTCGGCAGAAGTCTTGCGCTTGTCACCAACGGCAAACTCGGCAAGGTAGCGGTGGTAGTCGCCCTTCCTACATGGCGGATTGCGATTAGCAGCTGTTTTTGGACGGGAGAAAAAGGCAGATTCTTACATCTTGTGGTAGAAGACCTTTGATTCACCGCTCTCAGCAGAGGGGATCAAGTGGCCGTCCAGGCACTCAAGAATGTCTTCGCAGATCTTGGCCAACTCGGCCTCAATCTTCTGGCGGTATTCCTTGATAAGACCAACCTGGGTGTCGTTGCCCTTGGATTCCTCCTTTTGCTCAATCGAAGTAACAATTCTCCACGAAGCACGTCGAGCACCAATGACGTTCTTATAGGCAACGGAAAGAAGATTTCGCTCCTCGACGGAGAGCTCCTGGTCTGCTGATGCGACGGCCTTCATGTTCTCAACCATTTCTGCACCAACAGATTAGCACGCACAATTCGCAAGACATGAAAGAGATGCTCACCCTCGTAGCGCTCGGCCTGCTCGGCCAACTTGGCCAGGTACACAGAGTCTTCGTAACCCATTGTGATTTTGTGATCTGGTGGAAAAAGACATTAGCAAAGTGGTCAATCAATGGTCGCGCAAGAGTGAGATGACCAGGCGTGGCATTTGTTGGGTTTTCCAAGCCGCTGTCCCTGTGTAATTTGCGGCCAAAGCGATGCAAGCTGGCATGCGCCCATCACCCCCTTGCTCCACAGACACAGCCGGCAGTCCAGATGAGGGAGCGTGAGACGCTGCGTCAGTTGGCTGTACCGAAGCTGCCGTTGGGGCTGGTGGCGGTGGGCGCAAAGAGGGGCGACACAGCCAGGAGCGGTGGAGCACTCCAAGCCGCCCAGAGAGGGTTGCAGCAGCCAGCAACTCGCGATACTGCGACAAAAGACGATTGTAGCGAGCGCCCTTGGACGGCCTGCCGCAGCGTATCGATGATATTTGCCTGCGAGCGCGGGGGGCTCTGGGGTGCGCAAATGGGAGGCGGATAGGCGGGCGCTGAGGGGAATTTACGGAAGGCAATGGAGTACTTACGAGGAAGAAAGTGTTGGTTGGGAGGGAGGGGTGAATTGCTCGTACTGACGGAGGGTTGGAGTGGGAAGAGGGCGGAATAACTGAGGCTGCAGTCTTTTGTGTGAAGCGCTGTTTATCAAGAGAAGAGTGGTGGGGAGTGGACGTCGAGGAGAACCCGATTGCTTGGCGTAGTGCTGCCGTCGATCACGCCTGCCTGTCCTTGGAGCGGTTTCACACAGCCCAGAACAGGCGCGACCAGTTCCCCTTACGAACGCCCGTCACCGCCCTCGAGGGCCCATTTTGCCTGGGCCAATGTTTTCACTTTTGTCTGGGCTGCCACGACTCACGACTCACGACTCACATACATTTCACCAGGCGGCGGCGGCGGCGGCTAGGGACATGCACTCAACAACAACAGCACCGTGGAGAGAGCATCAGAACAAAGCCCTTTCCAGCCCTGCTAATTACTACCGATTGGGTGGACAAGACAAGCTGCACCGACAAGTCGCTCATCAACTATTGGGCTGCGGGGATATACATACACGACCCAGTTCGGCATTCTATGCTGAGTCACAATAACTAAGTAATTAATATTTACCTCGTCTCGTGCAGTGTGCCCAAGTAATTATGTAGGTACGTACTCCGTACATACATAATAATACTAAGTTGGTACCTCTGGCTCCCACATGAGGATGATGTAGGGCGCGACCTGTAACAGAAGCTCAATATCTTTTTTATTTATTTTTTGCCACCTGTTTGCTATGCTATGCATGTTACTTATGTTCACATACCTAATGTTGGTTGCATACCACCACTTGTGCCATGGCTCCTTATCATGAAGCAAACACAAGACCTACCTACTACAAGTGTAGGCTACAGCCCGCCAATCACATGATCAATGACGTGGGGCCTAAGCTTGAATGAACTAGACTAGTATTGGTTAACTAGCCATCACGCTCATCACTCCACCTCTTATTACAAGCAGAGCCACCGCCATATAACCCAATTGCTGGCATACCAATTGAAACCCACACAAATTCCCACAATGCTTCGAACATCCATCATCAAGAGTGCACGCGCTGTCGCTGTGCCCCGTTACTTCTCTGTCGCTGCCCGCCGCATGGCAGAGGGTGCCACTGGTTCCGCCGCTTCCAGGCCCACTGGTTCTGCTGGAGGGTGAGTAGCATTCAGAAAGAAAGCCGCAATGTAAATATACCGCATCGAGGCTAAATGAAGTTTAGTGATGCCTTCACCAAGCGTGAATCTGCCGCCGAGGAAATGTACATCCGTCAAGAAGAGAAGTCCAAGTACGTACACGATCAAATCACCAATCCATCTTGTGGATGAGCCGCGATTCCAAGATACACGTATACAAACGCAGGAGGATACCAAACAGTGCTAACGCCATACCACAGACTCCTAGCCATCAAGGAGAAGCTCAAGGCACAAAAGAAGCACATCGAGGACCTTGACAAGCACATGTCAGTCTACCCATTACACACCCACGTGAAGATTGCACACTAACACCCCACACAGCGACGATGTCATCAAGGAGAGCGAGGCCTCTGGCCAGGGTGAACAGAAGTAAGCTTCGTGACCTCCCCCTCCCCCCAGTGCGCAAGTATTTTAGAATAGACAGCAGACAGGCTGACCTCGCGGTCCCCCTTGTTTAGCATCTGAAAAAAAAATTATTCAAAGCACCCGAACCTTATGACCAACCGATTTCATTTTGAAAACGCATCAGCGAGCCCCTTGACGTGGATTGTGTTTAGTATTTTTTTTTTCCCTGTGAACTTTGAACTCTACTCCATACTTGTGTGGGTGGATTATTATACTAGGAAAACGAGCTGCATTTTTTGTGACTTTGTGCTTGCGTGGTTGGAGAAAAAAAAATTAGTCATAATCGAAAGAAGACTAGTAGAGGAAACCACGTGTTTAAAGTGACATAGATGCAATCAAATCAACACTTCACTCTGCTCGGTACTTCGTATTCTACACTTTTGCTTTGCAACAACACGGTCAAAAGACAAAAGAATCAGACGCCAGACGAATGCAATCCCATTGGGTCCTCATATTTATATAATTACAAAAAGGGTGCTGATTCATCGCACACACTTCCCAACCACTTGACACCCAAGAATTACCAAGCCCTCCCCAATCTACGACACTCCTCCAAAGCGCTCCGTCCTGCCACCCCTAAAGCTACGGTAAAAGTCATCAGTCGGATCAGTTCCCAGGCCATTCCAGCCATTTGTGCCAACACGCTGGCTCTCCTTTTGCGCCTTTTGGATTTTCTCGTTGAGCTGTGTGGCGCCAGAGTCGATGAGTTGCAATTGCGAGAGTTGGGAATTGAGGACGCGGACGACTTTGGTTAGCTGTGGTGATATTAGTATTTGGTAAAAGGTCGGTTATTATGGGGGAGTGTGGTATTTTCAGAGCAACATACAGGGTCATCAGGCTTGCCTGTTTTGCTGAGCATTTGTGAAGTGTTGTTGATTTCCTCAATCATCTCTGTGAGGTCTTTGTTGAGCTCGTTGAGCCTGTCTTGTAGCTTCTCGGCGAGTTTGTACCTTGGTTCTGTTAGTTGCTGTGTGCCATTGTGCTTGCATCGGCAAACGTACGTTCTCTCACGCTCCTGATCTGGTCCTCGAAGACCATCGCTCTTTCCACTAACACCGTGTATCTTCATCAGATTCTCAATCTCCTTCTCATATCGATCAAGATACGTATCAAGCTCTTGTTGGTTTTCTTCCATCATCGTCAGCTGCCTCTCAACTTCGGCAGCATCACGCTCGGCCTGGAAAGTCTTCGAGTATAGCTGTCGAACCTTGTCTGAATTCTCGACCAGCGCTCTGTCCCACTTTGCAACCTTTTCAGCTTGGGCTTGGAACTCCTTTTGGTATTTTGAAAGGTCAGCAGCCCATCGTGTGATGATTTCATCCATGCTCTTATTCTTCAGGCGAGATTGGGCAGATGGTGCAGGACCAACCGTGGAGCTAGCGAGCCCGCTAGTCTTTGATGCATCGCTACTGGTGGCTGTGCCCGTGGCTCCAAGTGCTGGGGCTACTTGAGATGTGCCTGTAGATGTAGATGTTGCTGGTTGCGCTGGGGTAGCAGGTTTCCCTCCGCCAAGATTGAAGAGGCTTGGTGCACTACTTGTAGCTGTAGTCGCGCCGGACGAAGCTGGTGCAGAACTGCCACCGGCAGCTCCAGAGAACAGTGATGAGGATGGTGCAGTAGTAGTCGTGGTTCCGCTTGAAGCTGGGGTGCTCGAAGGAGCTGAAGCAGCAGGTTTGCCTAAGCCAAAAAGAGAACTGCCGCCTGTAGAAGTGCCCGTACCAGAAGCGCCCGTACCAGAAGCACCTGTACCAGAAGCACCCGAAAAGAGGCTACTTGTGGGAGCTGCCGAAGAGGTCGGAGTAGCAGTGTTGTTGCCTCCCAAGCTGAAAGAAGCCATACCGGAGGATGGTTGTGACAATGTAGGCGCTGCGGTCGTGTTTCCAAGGCTGAATGTTGATGGCTTGCTTGCAGGCGTTGCAGAAGGAGTTGAACTGCCTAGAGGAAACAATGGCTTGGATGCCTGTCCTTGCGTTGAGTTACCTGTAGTAGCTCCAATGAACAGACTTGGTGTGGAAGATGACGAGGTTGCTGCGGGCTTTCCGAACAAAGAGCCTGCCTGCGTGCTACCACCTGTCTGAGTCTTTTGACCGAATAGATTTGAGCCAGTCTGTGCAGTTCCAGCAGCTTGGTTGTTCTGTCCACCGAACAGATTTGAGCCTGGAGGAGCGCCGACAGGTGTTGTCGATGGGAGTAAGGAGGTAGTTTTAGTTGTTGCTGGTGTGGCAGTGGGTGTAGAAGCTGAGACCTTTGTTAGCAAAGTTACACGAGGAATGCTCCAGTGAACACCTACAACTCGTAGTACCAAAGCCGAATGTGGGCGTTGATGTCGTTGTCCCGCTTGCCATACCTCCCGCGCTTCCAAACAGTGATTTTGAGGCGCCACCTGCTTGTTGGCCTAGATTGCTACCAAAAGGCGAAGCCGTCGAGCCAGATGTAGCTCCTCCGCCCAAGAGACTACCGCTGGGCTTGTTCGAAGCAGGCGTACTTGCTGCACCACTGCCAAACATATTGGATGTACCGGTATTCGCTGCTTCACCAAATAGACCTGAGCCGCCGCTGGGAGTGCTTGCGCTTGAAGTCGCGGCATTGATGGCTGGTGCTGGCCCTCCAGACGCATTGTTGACAGCGCCAAACAGGGGCTTGTTCGCGGCATTGCCGCTTTTTTGGACTCCGAATTCGAAAGCAGACATGTCGGGCAGTCCTTGTAACGCGGTGGAAGCGGTGTGATATCGTTTGGGGCTGAGCGCTCGAGCTGTTTACATGGACAGCAAGCTTGCCAAGGGGGCTGTCGCAACGCAGACAAGACCACGGTCCACAGCCTTGAGAACGCAAAGCAGAGGAGATTGACTGGCAATGGTGGACAACGTTCTCGTCGTGTAAGCGGGTCAATTGTCACAGGCTGCCGCCAAAAGTTTGTTACATAGTATTAGGTAGGCACGCAGGTAGATAGTTAGTTAGCGCCGGCGGATTATCGTTGTTCCCAGCAGCGCATGGGTGCATGTCCAGTCACTCCAGTGCGGATTCCAGACCGCGGGCTGAGCCTGAAACTCAACGACGATACGAGTAGATAACATAGAAAAGGCAGGCTCCTCCAGTTTCCTAGCTGCACTGCATTTTTCCTCCACCAAGACTACCTACCTGGGTACCTAGATACTTTGTTATCCGATTGCCCGTATGTAGGTAGGAATTCAAGGCTGCCCCACAACACCATACTCTGCCACCTGTCTAGGTACATAGGTAGTCATACGATCAAGCTCACCATGGTGGACGAGCTTGCACCACCCCGCAAGAGTGTGGGATTCGAGGATGCCGGTGCAAAGGAGCTTGGTGCGTTTGGCAGGCTACACTACATGAAGCAAAGCTAATTGCTGCCGCAGAAGACGCATCCAGTGATGAGCACTTCTCTGACGCTTCAGAAGGCCGGGCTGCAAGGCAAGATGTGACTTCTCCCATTCCCATTACCAGAGTCGAGCGAGTAGACGATGAGCCTGCCCATGGCGAAGTACCTGGCACTGATGCCTACAAGAAACGGACGCAGGACGCCGTGCCCGATGAGGTTGAGATAGTGCCAGACGGCGCTAGGAGTCGCAGTACCTCGCGGGTTAGCGCAAGCGATTGGCCGTTGTCGCCTGGAGGAAGTCCTGTGCCCAAGACTGTGGTGGAGAAGATTGATCCTGACACGCCCAGCTATGGCGATGTCCCTGGTACACATGCACATCAGCTTCGTCTGGCCGATGCTGCGCCTGATGTGGTGATCAAGGCACCACAGCCCCCGCCATCCAAGACCCAAGGTACGTAGGGCATTTTCTCGGTGCCTCCCTGCGTACCATTGACGGAAGAAGGATCGCCAACTGCCTCGACTAGATCTCCCCTAAATCCCACCGACGTTGTCGACGAGGACTCGCAGGAACCAGCAGAGAATGTTGCCGACGACGAATTTGCAGAGGATGCCGACGACGATGGATTTGGCGACTTCGACGAGTTTGAGGAGGGTGGGGAAGGAGACGACGATTTTGGGGACTTTGATGATGGGTTTCAACAAGGCGAGGAACAAACAGAGACTTTGTTTGATAAGCCCTCAGAACAAGCTCGCGTACCTGCCCCTTGTACAGGTCCTGTAAGTTTCTACAATACTAGCCCTGACCCAATGTTGCCTCGACAAGTCCTCTATCATGAAGTGATGCACGACTGACTTTGGCCGTTGCACAGCCTGTACTCAACTTTGATGACCTCAGGTCCGTTGAAGCCATTGTTGCCGGAACACAGCCATATATAGACGAGATGTATCCCTCGTTGCAAAACATTCCAAGCATAACTTGTACAGAAGATGTTCGGTCCATTTTCCTCACAAAACGGAGTAAATCGCTCTGGACCCAGTTAGTTGCACCGCCGCCACTACAGCCCCCGGACTGGGTGCGTTCTCGAATACGACGTGTATTTTTGGTATCTCTTGGTGTGCCAGTTGACCTGGACGAGATATTACCAGCGTCGAAGCAAAAGAAGCTCATTCTGCCCTCTATTCACATTGCTGGGGACAAGTCGCCTCGACCATCATCAGATGGACGAAGTGGAGCATTGGGGCGAGCGAAGCGCGAGAATACATCGTCGACATCAGTCGACTCGTCGGCGTCCAGGGCAGATCGCAAGCGGAAGGGCGATGGACCTGCGCCTGACCTGGACATTAGCAGCACGACGATGCTGTGCGCGACTACAGATGCCGCACTGCAAAATTTTACAAAAGAAGAGCTACAGGCACATGTGGAGAAGTTGAAAGAACTAGAGGTCAGGGCGAATGAGGTGTTTGAGTACTGGCAGAAGAGAATGGAGAGCGCATTGGGAGACAAGGATGCGTTTGAGCAGGTGATTGAGAGTCTGGTGGCACATGCCAAGAAATTGAGGTAGTGTCGTGGGCTCGCAGAGTCGCATCTGGTCTGGACTCTTGCAACCCATACCCATGTCGGACGAAAGAAAATGAAGAGGAGTACCTAGGTAATGATAGACGAGCGTACCTAGCTACCATTGCACAATGCACACGGATACTCGGTACGCAGATGACAATCTGGGACTCGGGAGTCGGGAGGGGCTTCAGAGTCTACGGAGTACAGTAGGCTGAAACGTAGGTGGACTGTTGCACTTGCGACGCTATGTATGTATGTATACTATGTATGTATGTATACTATGTATGTATGTATACTATGTATGTAGTTATGTACTATGTATGTATGTATGTATGTATGTATGTATGTATGTATGTATGTATGTATGTATGTATGTATGTATGTATGTATGTAGTTACATATGTATGTATGTACATATGTATGTAACTATACTGTACCTACCTATTAATTAGCAAGCACGGTAGCACGGCTGCATGCACCGACAGACATGTCACATGGCCACAGCTCGCGTGGTGAGTGGTGACAATGGTAATAGGTATGGCTAAGCCTTAGGTGGTTACCCCGCCATCCATGGAGATGGAGATTGCTGCAGGAGTCAGGACAAAAAGCAGTGCAAGGCAGCGAACAAGAGACACGGCGCGGGGCTGAAACAGAGCGAAGATTGCCATCCGCTTCATTCAACTTGATTGACCATGGTCCATGATGGCCCAGTCCGCAAGCAAGCAACGGACAACCAAGGCCTCGTAAATTGTAACATTAGTTAATACCCAAGTTGTAACTAATAGTTAACTTTGGAAAATGCGCGCAACTTGCCAACGCGGTCTGGCGCTGAGCGAGCGTGGCAAATTACCCCTATTCGCCAGCGAGATGCGGTGGAGAAGTGATTTGTTGGCGGGCTGGGTGGGCTAAAAACGGTCACAGTGACACAGTGGCACTTTATCTGTTGTGGGATCCGTGGGATGCATTGCGATGGGCAGCGCTGTGCCGTCAAAAGTGCCACTTCATCTTGAACCATGGGCATATGTGGGCAGACATGTGCAGACACGACACAACAGGACAGATGGGGCCATGACGTCGACGAGAACAAAGGGAAATCCAGGTGATGGGGCTACCTATTAATACATAATATACGACATGGACATTTTCGATGCTCGACGCGGTAGTAGTACAATAGAAAACCTTTCTTGTTTCTTGTTTCTCTTTTTTCTCTTTGTTGGACGAGGACAAGGCCGGCTATGGGCGGGAGCACATGGCGTCGGATAATATTGATAATTAATAATACCTAGGTATGTATAACTAACTACCTATCAAGTAATTAGGTACGGAGGTAGGTGGCTACCTAAGTAGTACCTAATAATGGATACCCGCAGCCCGACCTCACAAGCAAGCACCAGAAAGCGTGAGAGAAGGAGAGCAGCTTGAACAAAGTGGAGCGAGCAGTAGGGAAAAAAAAGAAGGAAAAAAAAAAGGGTTCAGTTAATTAGTTAGTTAGCCCCGTTATTTTGACAGGCCGATGAGGTCTCTACGGCGGACTTGGCTCAACTGCTCACTAGCCAATGCATCCGCCGATCACTTTATGAGGCTTTTCGTAACCATACCATAATTAACTAGTAGGTAACTGACGGGTACAACGCTCTTCTTCTCTCCAATAGCTTTTACCTACCTACTCCTCCCTCGGGCCTCTTGTGAGTCTTGTGACTTGTCTACTTGACTAGTTTTCCTTTCCTTTGGTCGTCGTCGTCGTCGTCGTCGTCGTCTTCTTCGTCTTCTTCGTCTTCTTCTTCTTCTTCTTCTTCTTCTTCTTCCTCTTCTTCTTCTTGTCATCTACGTTGCTCTTCTGAGACGGCAACCTGCAGCCGTGCACACCCATCTTGAGTCTTGACCTTGTCTTGACGCTCTTGAGTCTTGACTCGACACCTGCCAGCACTGAGCAGCTCAGCAGCAACACACACACTTTCGTCTGTGCCAACACCCCCGGCCCAGCTACACGCCTTCGCGGGGCTTTCCTGTGTGTGCTCTCTTGGACATCGCCTAGATAGCTATTAGCTAGCTCATCGTGCACTCCATATCCGGTTGCCCGTCTTCTGCCTGCCTACCTACCTACCTATTATTATTGCCTTGCACCGTCCTTTCCTGTCTCTTGTTGCTGCTCTTCATCCCTCCCTCCCTCCCTCCCTCCCTCCCTCCCTCCCTCACATACCACACCTTTACCCACGCACCCACCATTATTCCCCCGGCTGCACGCCCTTGTCCCCTTTGGCGGTGATTCCCCAATGCCCATCTAGCTTGTCGCCGACAGTTGATCCTCTCGTCGTCGCCGCCGCCGCGATGACCGCCGCAACTTACGCCGGCCTTTCAGACTTCATCAAGAACCTCGCCAGGCACCACGATCCCTCCCGCGAGCCCTCGTTCAGTGCTCAAATCGCCGCCAATGGCGCCAAGGCTGCCCCCATCGCCCTGCCGGGCACAGAGTGTGCAGAAAAGACGCTGCTCGAGCAGGAACTGGTGGCTCTCGCTGCTAGAATAGAGCTGCTCGAGCATAAGAGCAACGCTGCAGCCAACCAATCTGCTCTACCCATAACCCCTGCCGGCGAGCCGACTGAGGAGGGGCTCGTATACACACCAGCAACAGCCTGGCGCAGTAACAACAGCCCTGTAACCCAGGCTCGACGGGGATCGAACAAGGATCGTGCCCAGTGGGTGAGCAACTGGCTCGCTGCAAAAGAATCAAACGGTGATGGCGACGTCCCTGCTGCTGCCCTGACTGAGCAGCAGCTGTCGTACCTGCGCGACCACTTGAACCAGCAAGCCGACCAGATTAAAAATCAACGCGAACACATTGACAACCTTTCTGCCGAAGTCAATAAGCAACTGGACCACCAAACCATGGCATTTGAACACGGAATCGAGGACATTGGCGCTCTCAAGCGGGAGTTGGGCAAGCACCAGCAGGCCAATCTGGCTTTCCAGAAGGCGCTGCGCGAGATTGGCGCCATTGTCACAGCTGTTGCCATGGGCGATTTGAGCAAGAAGGTCTTGATTCACGCTAAAGAAATGGACCCTGAAATTACCCTGTTTAAACGCACCATCAATACCATGGTGGATCAGCTGCAAGAATTCGCCAGTCAAGTCACGTTCCTCGCAAGAGAGGTAGGCACAGAGGGTCGACTCGGCGGGCAAGCTAACCTACCCGGCGTTGCTGGCATTTGGGCCGAGCTGACGGACAGCGGTACGTTGGTCGTCTTTCTTTCCTTGATTAAATATGCCCTAAACCGGCTCGTATTTCTTTTTTTTTTCTTTTTTTTTTCTCTTTTTTTTGGGGGAGGGGGTTTTTGTTTGCTAATATGCCACTACAGTCAATGTCATGGCCAACAACCTTACCGAACAAGTGCGTGAGATCGCTATAGTAACTACGGCTGTGGCACATGGAGACTTGAGCCGCAAGATCAAACGTCCGGCGAGGGGAGAAATCTTGCAGCTGCAGCAGACGATCAATACCATGGTGGACCAACTTCAATCTTTTGCAACCCAGGTCACAAAAGTGGCTCGAGATGTCGGAACAGAAGGCAAGCTTGGCGGGCAGGCTGAGATTGCTGGTGTCAAGGGCATGTGGAATGAGCTGACAGTCAATGTGAATGCTATGGCCCAAAATCTCACGACCCAAGTGCGAGATATTGCACAAGTCACAACTGCTGTCGCACAAGGAAATCTGACCCGCAAAGTCGAAGCCGAATGCAAGGGCGAAATTCTAGAGCTCAAAGAAACCATTAACCGCATGGTTGATCAACTGCAGCAGTTTGCACATGAAGTCACCAAGATTGCGAGGGAGGTTGGATCAGAAGGTCGATTAGGGGGACAGGCGACAGTGCACGGCGTCGAGGGGACCTGGAAAGACTTGACTGAAAACGTGAATGGGATGGCCATGAATTTGACGACGCAGGTGCGAGAGATTGCAGAAGTTACAACCGCTGTGGCCCGAGGAGATTTGAGTAGAAAAGTCAAGGCAGAAGTACAAGGAGAAATCCTGTCACTCAAAATCACCATCAACACCATGGTGGACCGATTGAACACATTTGCGCAAGAAGTCAGCAAGGTCGCGCGTGAAGTCGGCACGGATGGTATCCTTGGCGGCCAGGCCCAAGTCGACAACGTCGAGGGCAAATGGAAAGATCTCACTAACAATGTCAACACCATGGCCCAGAATCTCACGTTACAAGTGCGAAGTATCTCCGAGGTCACGCAAGCAATTGCCAAGGGCGACATGAGCAGAAGAGTCCACGTGGACGCCGAAGGAGAAATTCGATTGCTCAAAGATACCATCAACGACATGGTCATGCGTCTAGACGAATGGTCGCTTGCTGTGAAGCGTGTCGCGCGCGATGTCGGTGTGGACGGGAAGATGGGTGGTCAAGCAGACGTGCGCGACATTGATGGACGATGGAAAGAAATCACTACAGACGTCAATACCATGGCCCAGAATCTTACATCGCAAGTGCGAGCTTTTGGCGACATCACCAATGCTGCCATGGAGGGCAAATTCACCCAGATTACAGTGGAAGCTTCTGGAGAAATGGACGAACTGAAACGCAAGATCAATCAGATGGTGTCTAGTTTACGCGAAAGTATTCAAAGAAACACGGCTGCCAGGGAAGCTGCCGAACTGGCCAACAAGACCAAGTCGGAATTCCTTGCCAACATGTCGCACGAGATCCGGACGCCCATGAACGGCATCATTGGAATGACGCAACTTACGCTCGATACCGACTTGACGCACCCTCAACGCGAAATGCTGACCATTGTTCACAACTTGGCTGGCCAGCTCTTGACCATTATTGATGACATACTCGATATTTCCAAGATTGAGGCCAACCGTATGGTTATGGAAGAGATTCCATTTTCAATGCGAGGCACAATATTCAACGCACTCAAGTCTTTGGCTCAAAGAGCGAACGAACGCAAGCTAAACCTAGCGTACGATGTCAGCTACAAAGTGCCGGATTACGTGATTGGCGATTCGTTCAGGTTAAGACAAATCATCTTGAATTTGGTCGGCAATGCCATCAAGTTCACCGAGCACGGAGAGGTCAAAGTAGCCATCTCCATGACCGAGGAGCAGGAGTGCGGTCCCGACCAATACGTCTTCCAGTTTGCTGTATCGGACACGGGAATAGGAATCCGTGGCGACAAGCTCAACCTCATCTTTGACACTTTTCAGCAAGCAGATGGTTCCACTACTCGCAAATTTGGTGGCACTGGTCTTGGTCTGTCCATTTCCAAACGTCTTGTAACTCTGATGGGTGGTCGAATGTGGGTCGAATCAGACTTTGGCAAGGGCAGTATCTTCTACTTCACCTGCAGAGTGCGCCTTGGTCACGAAGATATCAGCGCAATCCGCCCGCAGCTGGTGGCGTACAAGGGCCACACTGTGTTGTTTGTTGACCAGGGTGAGACCAACTTTTCTCGTGAAGTTGTAGAACACCTTAAAACGCTCGACCTTGTACCAATGATTGTCAATACCGTTGACGAAGTGCCTCACTCGGACAAGGGGGCCGATATGCCGTTTGACTGTGTTATTGTTGACAACGACCGAACTGCACGCGAGTTGAGGATTGCCGAGCGCTTCAAGTATATTCCTCTCGTCATGCTCACGCCGCACGTGTCGATTAGTCTTCGATCGGCGCTCGAAAATGGCATCTCGAGCTATATGACTACCCCTTGCTTGCCCATTGATTTGGGTAATGCGCTTATCCCTGCTCTTGACGGTCGCGCTGCGCCATTGGTTTCCGACCACTCCAAGTCGTTCTCCATCTTGTTGGCGGAGGACAACGCAGTGAACCAGAAACTGGCTGTCAGGATCCTAGAGAAATACCACCACAAGGTTACCGTGGCAAACAACGGTCTGGAGGCCGTGCAGCACATACAGAAGAAGCGGTTCGACTGCGTTCTTATGGATGTGCAAATGCCTGTCATGGTGGGTACCTGAAATGCAATAAATTGATCAAGAGCTAATTATAGTCTGATAGGGTGGTTTTGAGGCTACTGCAAAGATCCGAGAGTGGGAGCGTGAAAATGGCATCCCATCAACGCCCGTCATCGCACTTACTGCGCACGCTATGGTTGGCGACCGCGAGAAGTGTTTGGCAGCACAGATGGACGTAGGTTGAAGCCTTTGTTAACAACTGAATGTGCAAGAAAGACTGACACACATCAGGATTACCTATCGAAGCCTCTTCGTCAAAATCAACTTATCCAGACTATCCTGCGCTGCGCAACTCTTGGCGGCCACCTATACGATCCTGAAAAGCATGCCCCTACTTTGACAGACAGCCTTTCCTCTGATAGCCCAACCCCCACACCCAAGAAGAGACCGCAACTAGAAGCCCGAGGCTTCACCGAGCGCGGTGGATCAGCGCAGAGCCCAAGGCTTCTCGCTGTCGACCAGACGGATGAAAATGTGGAGAGGGTACGTTCGCTATCCTATCAGTTGTAATTTTTTTTTTGTGTGTTGTGAACCCTCGTTGTTTTATGAGTACGAGGTTCATTTGTGAGTTCCTGTTTGCTTGAAGATATTACTTTGTGAAAAGCTAGCATCCTTTCACCCCCTCCCCTTCCCCCCCAAAAATATTTTTCTTTTTTTTTTTTGAAAAAAATCATGCGAGTGAAATAATAACTAAGTTGGATGCAGCAGCTTCTACTTAGAAGTCACTCCAGTTGACTCCCAAATAAACGGCCTCGTCGCGAATAAGAAGGAAAAGATGCTACCAAACTCCTCCGCTTCTCCCTGCGCTTCGACCTCAATCCCCTTGCAAGGGAGACAAAAAAGGAAAATCTTTGTTTTTTTGTTCCCGAAGAGTGCCGTTTCTCTGAGGATCAATCACCATATCACCACCGTGTTCTTTAATGAAAGAACATCCCTCACGTCCATCAAATCTTGATGTCAACCAAGTTTTATCGGCAGCAGCAGTAGTAGTGGTTCAAAGGTCAAACTTTTTTTCCCTATTATCTGTCTCCTTATCTTCTCTTCTTTCTACGTTGTGTGTCGTGCGTGGGCGGCAATAACATATACCCTTTTTTGTTGGCCATGGAGGAAGGACACTAATTCGTGGGGGAGGCAAAGTGCGAATGCATCCAGTCAGCCTTTTAGCTAAAAGGCTTTGCAAGGCAGGACAAGGCCAAGCACAGAAGAGGAAATCACGCAAGTGGGGAAGATTGGCATCATCACATTTTCGGTTTGTTGTCTACTACTTTTTTCTTGTCTCTTGTTTCCTTGTTCCCAGCCAAGTGGATTGCATTGTTTTGGCGTTTATTTTTATTTTTTTCTACGTCTTTCATGGGTGTGAGGCATGAATGCCTGTGGGGGTGGGGGGTTTTGAGGGAATGAGATATACATATACATATGCTTGTATGGAAATATACATGTGTATGAGAGAGGAGGGAGCACGGGCATGGTGGACTGGTTTTCACTCAATCATTTTTATTTATTCCTATGGTTGGGAATTTGATATGCCATTCTACCTCATCGATAAATGCTACTCCCGGTGACGCTCGCCATGTTACGTTCTCCGGACAGACCGAAATGGCTTATCCGGGTACTGAGATGTATGGAGGTTAGGTAAGAAGCAGGCTTTAACCCTCGGCCTCAATCTCATACGCATTCGACTTATGCTTAGGCTCAAACTTGAAGTTAGGATGTGCCGGGCCAAGAAACATTTCACTATCCAGTCGTTAGTAAATCTCACCGCTCCATGTACCAAAGCGGAAAAAAAAACGGAAAAAAAAAAGACACAACATACCTCAACTTGATCCAATCCTTATAATGCTCACTCGCCATCAACGTCTCCAAATCATTCCGTCCCCGAAACCTAGGTGGCCTATCCTGAATATTCGGCGGCAAATACTCCAACAAGCCAACCGGCACATACCTGTGCGCAAAACTCAGCCACTCGAGCAAGAACCTACGCGTGGTGCCTAGGCCCATCTCATCCGAGCCCCAGGTCTGCAAGCCGTACTTGGCAAAGCGCTCGATATACGCAAGACGCTCGGAAGCCGATTTATCCAGATACTGGCCGGCGTGAATCTCCTCAAAGAGCCAGGGCTTAATCAGCGCGCCGCGACCGAGCATCACAGCGTCCACCTTGGCGCCGCTGAGATGGGCGTAGTAATCCTCATGGGAGTAGCAATCTCCATTGCCGACGAAATACACATGTCCTCCGTTGGCGAGGTCGCGCGGATCCGCTTCTTGGACCGTATCAGCGCGAGCGTCCTTGTCTTTCTTTAGCCGGGATATGAGGGCCGAGCATTCTGCTATGTAGGACCAATCTGCGCTTTTCGAGTAGCGTTGCTGCTTGCTTCGTCCGTGCAGCGTGATGGCTGCGACGCCCGAGGTTCCCTTGCCAGACTCAATGGCTTCGTAGCCGCCTAGCACGAGGCGCTTGATAAGTTTCTGTGCAGTGGGGTGGCCGTCCTTGGTGCCCATGCGGATCTTCACTGTGATGGGGACGTCTTTGGAAACATAGCTCATGCCGCGGAGTATGTTTTCGAGTTTGGCTTCGCTGTCGAGTAGGGCTGAGCCGCTGCCTTTTTCGCAGACGAGGTTGATGGGGCATCCGCAGTTGAGGTCTATAGCGCGGAGTTTGGGGCAGTGGTCGGTGAGCACTTCGACCGTTTTATTTGCTAGCCAGGGTTTATTGGCAGCGATTTGTGCTCCGAAGCGGACATCTGCCGTGTTGTCGTAGCCCTGGACTACTGTGCCTTTGCGTTGGAAGCGGGGGCATGTGGTTTCGGATTCGTGGGCTTTCATGAGGGCCCATTCGCCTCTTTCGCCTTGGATTAGGGGCATTCCCATAGCCATTTCGCTCCAGGTGACTTCGCAACCTAGGTCAACGCAGAGCCGGCGGTAGGGGAGGTTGCCTTGGGTGGTGAGGGGAGCGAGAATGGGGGTTTCAGGGCCATAGTAGAGGCGGCGCTTCTCTGAGGGTCGAAATGGCGCTTCGACGTATTCTGCCCTACGAGCTTCTTGCTCTTCTTTCAGGCCTTCTTTGTCGCCGTGGTGGGCGATGAAGAGCTCGCGTTCTGCATCTCTGTTCTTGTTGATCCATTCGAGATACTGATCTGAGCGAGGAGTGCCGATTTTTCGTCTTGATAGGCCAAATTTGACTTCTTTGGGGATAATGTTGACTACCCCAGCTTCATCCTCTTGGAGATTCTGGAAGTTGGCCTTTCGCTCGGCATCTTCTTTGAGGATCAACTCTTGTCGTCCATCTTCAGTAGTTCGCTCTTCAGAATGGCTGCCAGCAAATCGGCATTTCCAGCCGAGATGACAGTAGCCTTTGACCTCATACACTGGACAATGGCCGTTGAATGTTTTCAGATCTTCACGACGGCCTTCGTTCAAATACCTGCGAAGATTGTGTTCGAATTTGCACTTGTCGCCAAAAGGACATTGGGCAGGCGAGAATTCATTGTGCACTGCACGAGTGCCACAAAGCGGCAGTTTATCTCGAGAGCTACCAAACGTGCGGCTTGTGTTCTGGCCTTTTTGCTTGTGATCTTTTTTGTTCTTGCCTTTTCTGTTGTCGCGAGCATCGCCGCCAGCTTTGTGACGAGCATCTGCAGCTTCTGCAGCATCATCGTCAATAACTTCATCTCTAGCGTCAGCCTTGTTGTCGCTCCGATGTATGATGTATCTAGATAGATTAGTTAGACTGGAAATAATAGTACGTAGTATGCGGAGTGGAGTGGCTGCGCCATACTCTGCTTTGATTGGTGCAACGCCTTTTTGACGTTTTACGGGAGACTCTGCCATCTCGACGTCCCGACTACCTGATCTTGTTCTCTTTTCTCCACTCAATGGCTCAGTGTTGGTGTTGGTGTTGGTGTTGCCACTGGTCATGCCGTTGGAGTCGGCGGCTGAGTTTGCCAGAGGCTCACTGGGAGCGCTTGCGTCACCTTCACCAGCCATCTTCAGCAGAGGAGCAAGCATCTCAGGTAAAGTTGGCCAGAGAAGCGTTGAAGAACCAGCCCGCTCGACAAAAGTGAATGCTTCTGAATTTGTGAATCTTAGCTCATGCTCACTAGCTAGGTGTGGCTAGACTGCGAAGCCGCGCACAAGCCACGGCCACTCGGTGACGTACATGTTCAGCAGCTTTTGTATCCAGGTCGCGTCTCCATTCCCACCTTCTGTATCCCCTCCCTTCTTCCCACTAATTAACTACTTCTTGCTGCACCCATCACGAGTCCAGTTCACTCTGCCCTACATCTCCACCGCTCCCTTCAACTCTGACTCTCTCCTGGCTGACAGTGCTGTTCCCGCGCAGCCCCGCCAAAACATCACAAATACTCGACCATCCCACCAGGCTGCCACAATACAGTCAAAATGACGCTCTACTATAGCCTGGTACGCACTGCCCTTGCCTTTTGATATTGAGAGCGGCGCTCGCTTGCGGGCACTCTGCCAATGGCAAAGTGGTCGTATCGATGCTCGCATGGCCCCTTTCACGCTCTTGCATGCAACGCGCAACGTGGCCATTATACTAAGTGTTGTTCTGTTTACAGGTCTTCCTACTCCTGGTGACGGAAATGTTCATCTTCCTCGCCCTCATTGTGCCGCTGCCATTTACCTGGCGACGCAAGCTCTTCACCTTCATCTCTGAGAGCCCCATTGTCGCCAAATTACAATATGGCATGAAGGTACGACATCAGGTGATTCTGCCTCTGGACCTATCTGACTCCGGATTAGATAACCTTCATCTTCATATTGATCCTCTTTGTTGACAGCGTCAACCGGGTCTATCGCGTGCAGGTTGAGCTCAGCGGCTTTGCCAACCAGCAAGGCGGCGGGTGAGTAATGACGTTGCACCACCACCACGTTGGATAAAATACTAAGACATGACAGCAATGCGGCTCTCGGAGGCATCGAGCGCATGGAGGTTCAGGCACGCAAGTTTTACTCGCAACGCAACATGTACCTTTGTGGCTTCACCCTCTTCCTGTCCCTCATCCTGAACCGAACCTATGTCATGATTCTCGATGTTCTCCGCCTCGAGGAGGAGGTCAAGACCATCAAGGGCGACTCGAGCGTCAAGGGTGGAAAGTCTCTGAAGGATGTTGGTGACGCCGGCCAAGTCGGCGCCCTCAAGGAAGAGCTTGCCCGCAAGGACCGCGATATGGAGAACTTGAAGAAGCAGGTTGAGAACATGCAAAAGGAGTACAACAACATGGGCGACCAAGTCTCTGGTGCAACCAGTGACTCCCGCAAGGGTCTATAAATATGCATGAGGACAGACTAGAGTGGGACGTGGCAGTAATATGCAGGCGATGCCGACAGGGTCAAGTCTACGCAGCGTCTGTCTCCAATGTATCCCCTCGAAGACTTGCGCCAGGACAAATGGCTCGTCCGCTTGATGCTGTCTGCTGAGATGAAGAAAAGTTACGTAGGACAGCACAGCCATGGTTTTGGCATGGTGATTGGCGGCCTTTGACTATTGTACTGCGTTTTGGGTGGTGAGGAAAGCATGGATATGTTTTGCATGTTTCTATTGTGGACTAGGAGTATCGAAAGATCAAGTTTGACATTTTTTTTTTCTCAAGATGTGTTTACCCGTGCTATTGTCCTGGCATGGTTGCATGTGCTATCTATCATAGAGCCGAGGCAAACCACATTGTGTAGGTATTACTCAATGTGATGTCTGCACAAGAAGTAAGTAGGGACACAACACTCGCGTTTATAGTCGTACGAAGTAATTACAGGGCTTGTGCAGACTGCAGAGATACTTTGTACATAACTAGGACAAGAGCCAAGTAAAGTTTTGAACTCGGCGCCGAATGGTCGAAGCACCTAACCATGTACCTAGGCTGAGTAAGTAGTAACTACTAGGTACTCGGTAGTTAACTACATAATTACCTACCTACCCAAACTACGCCGTAGCTTCTCTTCTCTGACTTGTCACTCCTACAAGTGATCATCAGCCAACATGTCGGAGCACGATCGCAATGCTCACTTCTTGCACTATCCCTCCCCAGTAGCCCGCGAGCAACCCTTTGTGAATCCACCACCAGCGAAAAACCCTGTAGTCAAAGGCACACTCCTGAATTACCTTAGCACTCTGTACATTCACCCTCAGTCCCCTCTGCGCCCTGTACTAATTGAAGTAGCGTGACCATCGTTCCTGGTGTACCACACATTCTCTGGAGCAATGCAGGCTTTGGTGAATTGCGCAGCTGCAAAGGTCTGGAGGGCGTCGGCTTTCGTTTTGACCCAGCAGTAGTGCCAATTGCGCAACCTGGCCATGAGCCTCCTACAAGCCATACGAATATATCAAGCCTGGCGCGCGCCCCTCCAAAGGGTGGCTTCTATACAATTCAGGACTTCCACAATGCATACAAGACCGGTGCCTTCACTCCCAGCCATGTTGCAGAAGCTCTATTACCCCTTGCACGTCGCGATATCAAGCCGCGAAGCCTTCATTCAACATCCTTCACCGAAAGCAGGGTTGATCTAGTGACCAAAGCCGCCCAAGCTTCGACACAAAGATGGAAAGAAGGCAAACCGCTGGGAATACTTGATGGTGTTCCATTTGCAGTCAAGGACGATGTTGACGTCAAGGGATACAAGCGATACTTTGGCACAAGTCACGACTATACAAAGGGCCAAGAGGCGGGAACGAGCTGGTGTGTGAAGAAGCTTGAGGAAGAAGGTGCTGTGCTGATTGGGAAGCTCAACATGCATGAATTGGGCTCAGGTGAGTCGAATAGCATACTTGCAGCCAGTGTGTGTGTGTGTGTTTAGCAGCAAGATACTAACATATGGCAGACACCACGAACAACAACCCAATCTGGGGCACGCCATTGAATCCTTACAACAACTCCTACTACACCGGAGGCTCCTCTGGAGGTGTAGCTTCTGTTGTAGGACACGGCATTGTCCCGTTCGGCATCGGCTCTGACGGTGGAGGCTCGATTCGTATCCCAAGCAGTTACTGCGGTCTCTACGGTCTCAAGCCCTCCCATGGCCGTGTCTCCATCGCACCTCTGGATTCCGGAGAATCAGTCGTAGTCCGCGGCCCCATCGCCTCCAACATGGCAGATCTCGAAGTCGCCTTCCGCGTCCTCGCCCAACCCGACCCATCCATCTTCCCCTCATCGCACTTCGCTCCCCCAAGACCATTCACTGGCCCCCGCGAAAAGATGCTAGGCGTCTTCAAACCCTGGCTCGAACGTGCCGACAAGCCCGTCCTCGACGCCTGCAACGCTGCACTAAACTACTTTCAATCCACCCTTGGCTACAAGGTAGTCGACATCACAATCCCTTACCTAGGTGAAGGCCAAACCGCCCACGCCATGACCATTCTCGCAGAAGGCGTCGACATTCACCGTCCCGTCCGCAGCCTCACTCCTCCCAACCGCATCCTCATGAGCGTCGCCAAGGAAACACCTACCACGGATTACTTACTTGCCCAGCGCATCCGCTGCGCCATCATGCAGCATCTAGCACACTTGTACCAGACATACCCAGGCCTCATTATCGTCACGCCCACGACCCCTAATACAGGCTGGGCAATTGACAAGGCTGATCTTGCGCACGGTATGACCAATGCGAATATGACGATCCGAAGTATGGAGTATGTGTGGTTGGCGAATTTCACAGGCGTGCCGTGTATACAGTTTCCTGTGGGCTATGTGGATGCGCAGAAGGGCAAGGGCAAGGGGAAGATACCTGTCGGATTGAGTGGGCATGGAGACTGGGGTAGTGAAGATGCACTGATTGAGTTTGGGTTCGATGGCGAAAAGTGGTTACATGAGGGGTTGGAGGGTGGAAGATTGAAGCCGGAAGGGTGGGTTGATGTTGTTGCTGCTTCTTTGAAGAAGACGGAAGAGGAGAAGGTTGCTGCATAAAGTGGAAGCAAAGAAGAAAATCACATGTTTAGTTAACTAGTTAGTTATACTGCTTCCCAAATTTCTTTCAACACAACGACGTATGTAATCGCTCTTCCTAATTAACTTGTCCCCTTCCTCCTCCTCCTCCTCCTCCTCTTCCTCCTCGCACTTGCATCCCCTCCACCTAGACTAAACTTTGCTTCTTCCTCGGGGGTCGCCCATCCCCAACCTCGCCATAAGCCGGCATCTCATACTCTCCAAAACAAGCATAGTCATACTCGGCAAGCCCCACCTGCCTCTCCACCACATGCACAAAAGCCCCCAACTCACACCAGCCATCCTCCCTCTGCCCACACTCGGCATGGCTCCGGCCCAAAGGCACAGTCCTCTGATTCAAGACAAAATGCACATAGCGTGTCGGCGCGCCATCCAGATAGACAGCCGCGCCACCGACGCCCGCGCGCACGGGATTCACCGGCGCCGGGGCGCTAATGATTTCGATATCGAGTCTGCCAGCAAAGGGCTCGAGCAAGGACATGATGAATTGGCGGTCGCGCTTGATGTGAGTTGTTGGTAGAGAGTCTGCAAACTGGGTGAGGCCAAAGGCGACGAGGATGCTGATGATGTTTGCGTCGTGGCTGAAGTCGAGATTGAGGGATTGGTGGGTGGGAAAGGTGAGGGTGTTGTTGTCTAGGGTTGTGTTGATTTGGGCGGCGGGCTTGTCGAGGGTGTGGTGTTGTATGCGGGCTAGGACTTCTTGGACGTAGCCTGTGGGCAATGGGTTAGGATGGGAGGGTGGGTAGAAGGCAAAGGGCGAGGGGAGAAGTTACCAATACCAATGGCTCGTCCGACGGGGGAGCCAAAGCCTGTTCCTGCAGAGAAGGAGATGTCGAGTGCGTATTCATAGCCTTCCCATTCTTCGGCGGTGAAGATGCCGCAGAAGTGGGAGAAGCCTAGGCCGACTGTTTCGTAGCTGCAGAGGGCTTGGGCGTGGTCTGGACATGTAAATTAGTATGCTTGTACATGTGTATGTGTATATGTATGTGTGTGTGTGTGTGTGTGTGTGTGTGTGTGTTGGAAGTGAGTGACTTACATGTATCAGCTAGTGTCCAATCAAGGTCCCCAGTGATATTTCCTCTAATCCGCTCATGAGCATCGTGAAGGTAGACACCCACCCACTCCATCAACGCTTACATCGGTCAGCTAATCTTCACTCTATCCAATACACGAAAACAATACACACCTCGGTTAGCCATATTCCAGCTTGAGTGATTGCACTTCTTATATCCAGCCAAAGTATTGTTAAACCCAGCCCACTCAATCTCCAACTCAAGCGTGGCATTCTGCGTCCACCCGAGTCCAAAAAACCCTGCGAGGAAATACTCTGCAGACTCAACCATGCGAGCTTGCGTTGTGCTCCTCGCAATAATCTTACTCCCGTTATTCGGATACAAATGTCCGTACTGGTAGTAATGCAAGGTTCCCGATTGGAAAAGCTCAGACTTGCCGTTTGGTACCAGGATCTCTGCACCGAGCATGAATTTCCAGTCGTTGAGAAACGCCATGGGTCCATGGCCTGTGAATTTTCCCTCGGCAGCTGCGAGCTTCAATCCGAGTCGTCGCTCCGCGGCGTCGCCGCTGACTTCAGGGTAGCGGCTGCCATGTCGGTGCACCATGTTGAGCCATGATACGTTGGACCCTTGGGGGACAGGATACTCGTCTACCCCGAAACCTCGTGGATTGGGAAAGTATGGGCTAAGTATACCTAGGCGTTGAAAAATATTGGTATCATTGACATTTCCTGCAATTGGCATCTGGGTCTCTAATGGTGTATTTGGGATATACGAAACGCTTGCAAAAGGAGCAGGATTGGTTTGCGCGAGGTTGGGTGCATTGCCAGTTTGTGTCGGGCCTGCAAGAGTAGTAAGCGCATGGAAAGAAGGGCATATATATCTTGGGTAGGAAAATTTACCAGCAAAGTGTCCGTCATCTGTCACAAAGTACTCTGGAAGACTTGATGACGTTGGTGTACATGTGGCTGGGGTTCCAGATCAGTACGGAGTATAGTTATACATAATACATGTACCACGAATATCTCTCGGTGGGTAGACTTGCGCTTCACGTGATGATGATGCCCGGCACTAATTGGTACTTGATCGTTAATCTGCCCTGCACACACCATCAGCAACTAATAGCTAATACCGTACACATGCATTCTACTTTGGAACGTACTGTTTTGCGCGGACCCAAATGAATTCAGCAGCTGCAACGACAGCTCCACAAAACCACGCATGATTGAGCAAATCCTGCGAGGCAAACCTGTACAGAGTAGGTAGTTATGTACACGGCCAAATAAGATTGGAAACAGCGCATAGAAGTGGCTGGTGTTAAGTTCAGTGACAACTGACAAGTGGTGATAACCTACGTAGTAGGGCCTCTACGCACGGGTCCTCTTGAATTCGGAGAAGAGTAACGACATCCGCACCCATGTCCGCACCCATGTCCGCACGTATATCCACTTCTGTATGTATGAACCAGTCCACCGCGGTATCAGGCCGGTATCGCAGAAACAAACCCTCCATGAACCATAGTAGATTTATAGAAGTTTTGAGACGGGATAGGAAGATTTTGACTTGACTCCCCTCCCCTTTAGCATACATATATCTTTCTTACCCATCGAGTACTAACTAGGTACCTACCTACCTATATTTACATAATAAAGCACCAGGTATTACTTGTTTTATAACTATAGTTAGTTACATCGTCAACCCACAAAGACAAGTGCTAGTGGGCATGGAGTAGTTCTCCGGAGCAGTCCCCGCAATCGTAGTCAAATGATGAAACGATAAGCATAGCGTCGTCCCGATGGCGAGGCATACTACGTACATGAAGGTGGAGGGAAAACATGCATTGCCGAAACTACCGGCTTCGGACCGATTCCAAACTGGCTAGGTGGTCCTGGTAAAAGGCTCAGGTACTGTGCAGTTTCCCTAGAAGCGCCGAAGAACGGTGGCGATTCGAACATGGTACGGATGGGTTCAGCCGAAGCATTATTAATTAGGTAGTAGCCAAGGTAGGTAAGGTGGATGCACAAGACGGGGGCTATTACCGTTTTGGCTTTTTTTACAGAAGCAGTGAATAATTCCGCCATGACGTATGTAGGTATGTATGTAGGTGACGATAAGAATCCATGATGAGGATTCAGGAGTCAGGACCCAGCCATCTTCATCGTAGTGCACAGCTAAATTTTCCTTGTCTGAAAGAATGGGTAGACCGTGGACCGTGGACCGTGGACCCTGCTTTCGTAATTGGATGGCACCCTCCGCCGCAGGGCGTTGCACAGAGCAAGAGCAAGCATGTACTCGGTAGAGTCGTGTGTGTTTTGCACTATGATTGAGTGGTTTGAATTACCTAGGTATCACACACCCTTTTTGATTGATGGACACGACATGGAAGCAGGCAAGGAGATGCGCTAGGTAAGTATTCGTCACGGCCATGGTTTGATAGCCCGTCTGGTGCTTGTCATGATGCTAGCTGGTTAAGGTGATTATCACACTTGCGATGATGATCCTAGACTCTCTGACCGGGCCACTGACTGGCACACCGCTCTTGAGTGTAGATCTGGCAGTCGGACGGTTCTAATCATCCTATGCATTTTGAAGAGTGACGGTGACCCCGCTCACGCGGAAGACGAGATTCCGACATTGGATTGGGCTACCACGCTACTTGGAAGGGAGCTGGCTTCAAAACAAGAGTACGGCGTAGTTGTTTGTGATGAGTGAAGTCGATTGAGGGTTTTTATCAACGATGGCTAGCGGACAGAAAAGCGGTGACCTTGACCTTGACCTTGTCCACGGTGCGATTCAACTCCTCCCGCTATGCTGACGGAACAGGGGAAAAGAAAGGGTAGGTACCTACCTATTTATTGAGGCGGATGTTTGGCAAAAGCCAAAGCAAGCAGCCAACAAGCACAGATGGCATTGCATACGTAGTAGGTAGGTGGGTAGGTGGCGTGGTGGAGTATCACGATGATCAAAGGGAAGGAACAAACGAAATGGGAGAAGGAGAGACTCGGAGAGAGAGCACGAGAGAGCACATGGCAGGCTGTCATACAAATTAGGCAGGATGGCGAAAGGATGACACAATAATAATAATAATGATACTCGGTAGTTAACACAATTTGGCTTCAAGGCGGTTTGTTCCCCAAGCCCAAGCGATGGACTCTTGAGTCTTGAGTCTTGACCAGTGAAGACTGAACAGCAGCGGGTGGGTGAATTAGTGGGGAGTTTCTGCGCACGGCGTAACGCGACGATCACACAGGATGCGTGGTCACTGCGCCCAAGGCAGCCGCGGTGAGTGAAGTGGTGGCAGTGGACTCGGGATGGAGTGGGTGGTGACTCTTTACGCGCCTCTGACCGGTAGACGAGACTGCCATGACGGAGGGGATGGCATTGGCGTCAACAGGCTGTAACAGCGAGGGAAGTCACAGAGGCTGTAACAGCGAGGGAAGTAAGTCACAGCAGGGTGCTAAATCACCTTCTTATGACGATCTTGTACAAAGGCAAGTGAGGGATCGGCGACCGACATGCCGTCAGACCAGACGCGTGAAAGGGGAGGGCGCGTGAGCATGGCAGCGAGTCGCTGGATGGGGAAAAAAAAAAAAAAGAGAGGTAGTTAGGCATTGTGTATAGGTATACATGGTTGGCGCCAAGGAGGCCTCCTCTCAGGTAAGCGAACGGCTGATTGTGTGTGTGGTGCGTGTCTTGACTGGGAGATTGAGAGAGTAGGTAATAATAGGGGGAGAGGGAGAGGGAGAGGGAGAGGGAGAGGGAGAGGGAGAGTAGGTAATAGAGGGAGAGGGAGGGGGAGAGGGAGGGGGAGAGAGTATGGTAGAGTGACAGGACGCGGTGAGGCTGACCGGGGCGGAGAGGGCAGACGGGCGCAGAGTGGGGCGAGAGCGGCAACCGTGTTCGTAATGGCCACGGTGATTGGACTGGGCCTCCCGGGTTGTCGGCAAGCGATGACGCAGGTGTGGGGCGGGTTCCATTTTGCCATGGTGGTTGAATTGGGCTGTGAAGACGTCACTCTTTGCCAGCGTCTTTGGACACGCGGAGGAATACCGGTAGTGGTAGTCGTGGTAGTCGTGGTAGTCGTGGTAATTAGTCGTGGCAGTAGGTACAGAGTATGTATGTACATCATCATCATGTACAGTATACTTACTGCGAGCAGCCAGTGCCAGTGCCCAGCGCCCAGTGCCCAGTGTCCAGTGCCCAGTGTCCAGTCGACCGCCCGGCTCGTGTACCGGTATGGGTGTAGGTAGGCAGATAGGTAGGTGTGCTTTGTAGAAGCAGTGAGCAGTGAGCAGTGAGCAGTGCCTGTCTGTAGGTAGGTAAGTCGTGGTCATACTACCTACCTACCTACTCGGTACTACTATACCTGTACGTCGGTCCGCGGCAAAAGTGCAG
>SSBG01000320.1:100445-111434 GCA_028220655.1 Shiraia bambusicola | reverse complement strand
AGTCCCTGCGTGTCTGGTGTGAAAGCGTCCTTGGAGTTTCCAAAATAGAGCCACTGGTGAGCGCCGGCCCCAGCACCTGTCCTTTCCCTCTGAATTGGTGTTTTTATTAGCCTAAGTTCTTGTTGCTCCTTTGAAAACTTACATCATAGAAATTGAACCAGCCAAGACTAGGATCAAAACTTGCAATTTGCAGGATGGATCGGGGCGAGTGGATGTTATTTGGCTCGTCTGATGGTCCAACCGCGACGATTGTCAAGGTAGGGACTGTAAAGGCTTTTTCTACCAGGGCGGCAGGATCCGCCATCTTGGATCCGGAGTTTGTTGCTCTCGTGGGAGAACCTGGCGTACAAATAATCACCAAGCGTACCCTTACGTCAGTTCTTGGCTTTGCGAACTTGTGGCCGATGCCTTCATCAGCCGCAAAGGCCAGCCAGGTGTAGTCGCCCAACGTAGCAATAAGATCTTTCAGAGTTAGTGCCGGTTTTTTGGTTTTCGCCAAGTAAGCTCCAAAAGGTTCTCTGCGCAGCTCGTCGTTCACCACGCTGGGTCTTACTGGAATTGGCTTTATATGTCGACCTTCGATGTAGGTGAGAATCTTTTCTTGGGCATCGCTGTCTGTAGTGTCCACTTTGTCGGCAGTGATCCCGATATTGACAGCGATCCAGATATGCTGCGCAATCTGACTCCCGAATTCAATCTTACGACCATTTTCCCTGAGTCGACCGAGGCATTTGTCGGGAACAGTAAACTTAGCGCGGACGCAGTACTTTTTATCTCTACTTCCCCTTTCAAATGTCCACATTTTACTCACATAGAAGCCATCAGGCGCCTCGATATTGGAATCCTCGAAGGAGTGTAGGTATAAACCAACGGGATTGGTCACTGTGATGCGATTACCATCGCGTGCTTGTCTGTTGACAGCTGCGGCAATCTGCGCGTGTCGTTAGTTAATAGTCAGTGATTGCAAGGTTCTAGTGGGTACTTTCAGTAGGATCAGAGTTCCGCTTGGGGCTCTCCTTGCTGACATTCATCCCTCGAAGTAAATCCTGTCCTCGTGTAACATACTCTCCGTCACTATCGGTAACAATGATAGTGGAATCTGCAACAAGATCTGCTGCCTCATAGAGGGTGTTGTTGGGCCGAACCATGTGAGCGATACAACCTTCTGCTTCAGCATCCCCATCCTTGGGGCAATTCCAGCGGTTTCCTGGAATGTAATCGCCCTTTGAGTCAAAAATTTCCTTGTGATTGACATGGGAATTTGGAATCAAGTCATTATTGTAGCAATTGAGCAGGCGTTTGCCCGCTCCGTCTGTCGAGCTCAGGAAATTGAAGTACTACCGGTAAGGGTCAAATTGTCAGTTTAAATATTCAGCTTGATGTTTCACGGTTTAAAGCTCAACATACCTCCGGGACCTCAGTGGTAAAAGTCACACACTTGAGCTCGCCATGTTTTCTCTTGACCTCCCATTCACAGTACTCATCCTGGTTTCCTCGCACATCTGCTTTCGCCCACTTGTTGCTCTCGCTTTCCATGTTCTTGGGAAATGCTTTCCACTTTATTACCCTTTCTTCGACCGCTACCTTCTCTCGGGCTGCATTGTAGAAATGCGCCTCTTTACCGTTATCCTTTTTGTCACGAATGATTTTCTCTATTGCACCATTCAGAAAATCGGACCATTGAGTCTTGAGCGCAGGAGAGTCGCGAATGTCATTCACGCAGCCGGGGGCGTCGTAATAGAATCCAGCAGCTCCTTGATTTCCTTGCTTTTGCGGGCTTTGATCTTCCGGAGCCTTGGGAGTTGACACAGGTGTTCCAGAATCAGAGTCAGAAGCGTCGGGTTTGCCCTTGGCAACTTCGCCTTCTGCATGTTTATCACCCACTAAACCCAGAATTTTCACGCTATTCATTTGAGCCGCCCACTGTAGCGGAGTTTTCTGGTCTTTATCTTTATGGTTTCGTTGGGCCCCTGCATTATCGAGCACTTGAAATGTACGATCATAATCTCGATAGCATGCCCAGAATAGTGGTGTCCACGAATAGTTGTCTACCAGATCCAACTTAGCTCCTGCATCAACGAGAAGCTGCGGAATCAAGGGTTCCACATCATAGCATGCTGCCAAGTGCAACGGTGTTTGATTGTCGGAGTTCGTGGCATTCTTATCTGCTCCCGCACGGAGCAATAATTTGATTGATTCTTCCTGCCCAAACCGCACTGCAATATGTAGAGGCGTGTTTCCCTTGGAAGTTCTCGAATCAGGTGAAATATAGCCAATCCAGTACGAAACGGAGTCAGGATCCTCGTTTCCTGTTCTGGCAGCGGTGTGGAGAGAGCTGAAATTCCTGGATAAAACAGTCAGTACATGACTTTTATGTGCTGATTGTTAAGTCTCGTACGTCTACGAAATTATTAGCCTTTGTGTAGTGTAGGAGTATGCTTGCTTTCGAACCTCTGACATGACTGAAGAGTTTGTTATGGTTATCTGAGTGTAACTGTGCAACCCGGAGGCTTCGGTAATCTGATATTCGCCAATTTGAAGGACAGAAGTAGTTAAAAAAAGAAAGGTAATAAAATCGATATTGTTTGTACTTATGTGAGTTTGGGGGTACCACTTTAAGCAACCAATTCATTAGGCGCCCGTTCTACGGCACCCCAAGCACAAGCTTAATTAACAGGTACGATCATACCACCGCCAATAACGCAGACAACAAGTTGAAGTTGCAGTGGGGAGCTGTTTGGCATTCAGAACCCCGCAGACCTTGGTATTTTTTGTCGTGGCAGAACCGCTTGTCCATCAAATCAATGGACATTAGCAGTCATTGAAATTCAGCTGAGTACTATTTGCTAGGCGCATAGTGCTGCTGTTGTAGTGTTTTCCATTGCACGGATTGGTGGGCCGGATGAACGCTGCACTGCATTTGAAAAGTGATCGACGCGGTACCCTCTTCGGGCCGGGCACTTGCTCGTATTTGATGCTTTTCAGCTCGCTGATCGCAGCCGTTGCATACAGGCTGCCAATTTTCTACTGATTACATTTCCCTCCGCATTACTTCACACCAATGGTGTCGTGTGTATTGAAGGAGGACTAATCCTTCTCCACGGTAGGAGAGGAGTAACTACCCTGCATCGCATATTTCCCTTACTTGATTGGGACGTTGCCAAAATTTTTGGACTCATGTGATGGATTGATGAGATAGCGCGTGGACGACTGTGTCTGGATACTTCCTGTAGTGCTGCAAGACCCATCATAGCAACCCCTGTTACTTTATCACGGCTAGAAGACCACCACTCCACCTGCGTTGGAGACGTATGGAAACTCCGCGCCATACCGGCCCTGGCCGACACTACGATGCTGCAATTCGTGCCTGGGCCCTGATGAAATCAGCAGATCTTGAGGCATAAAGTAAGAAAGTTCAACCGTCAAAATCTATATAATATGGCTCAAAGTCCCTTTACTAAATTGTATTATGTGTAGGTATATATAGAGTTATGTATACCGTCTTAGGCACGAGTTGCGGTATTTTACTCTAAGTGTAGTGATGGGTGCCAAAGAGAAATGTAAAAAGAGTACCAAGCGCTTTCAAGGCATCGATATCCCGAGATTGAACCCCCCGGTAGATCTGGAATCGAACTCAGGTTCTGTCAGTACCGTATCTTACTCTTCTAACGCAATATCTGCTGAGAAGGATCCTAATGAAAAGATGAGTAGTGCACAGTAGCATTACGCCCCATCCAGGCGTCCTCATTTTTCGACCGTGAGAAATGGCGAATGATCTTATATCGCATATCAACTGAGTGTCAAGACCTCTGTACGAGAAACGTCGAGATTGATTATCCAAGGATGCAAACGATCAATATGAAGAAGGAAAAGGTCCATACATCCTCCTAAACTAATTAAGGGCCGTAACAATAAAGCCTTTAAAACATGATTAGAGGATTTTGCTAGCAAAACATCTGTCAATGCGGCCAAGACAGAAGATATCGGCCAGACCCTACTCGTGTCGATATCTTACATTCCATACAACGCCACCTCGTATCCCAAACGGGCTTCTCGATTGCCTTTGAACTATCTAAACTTTCGTATATATGTGCATTGTTACCGCGTCCTCTCCAATGATTACATTCAATGTAGATGCAAATACATTCTAGAGCTAGATATATTAGTCATCTACCCTGAATCCCATATATTGCTTATGCATTGCCTAATTATCGTATTCCTAGTGGGGTGGTTGGACCTGTCGCCCCTCATCCACAATACGAACAATCGTTACACGTGTGCAGACTAGGAACATGCCAATGCATGTGATTGAAAACATCTACCTACACCTCTTCATCGGCCTGCTCACTGTTTCAAGTAATTGCCTATAGTAAGAATAGTCGTAGTAGCCAACTAATCCCTGGCTAGTAACTCGCAAACATTAGATTAGCAGTGTTTCTTTGCGCAAAATGACAGTGGGATGAGTGAATGCCTAAGTCCAAGCTAGTTATTCAGTATCTTGCACGCTAGAAACTCAGGATAAGGAAATTGCTCCCCTTACCATATTACTCTCATCTTCAAAATCCAAAAGATGCATTGCTATTAATCACACGCATTCAAAATACAAAATTTCTAAAAGAAACTCCCCACACTCGCAGCCTGAAACTCAATGCCTCACTCCATCATTATGCAGCAAGTAGCAACAAAAAAAAGGTAAAAAAGAATCGGAGCTGGACGCTGTGGGAATTGAACCCACGACCATTCACAAACCCATTAAATGCGAAGCGAATATCATACCCCTAGACCAAGCGCCCGTGCGATTCATGAAAGAATACCAAGTTAAAAAATATATATCAAAATACTACAAGCTGAGTTTCACAAAAGCCCGTCCCAAAAAGTCGGGTTCGGTAGCTAAGCGAGATCTGCATGATTTTAGGCTGTGCAATCAATTCCTGCGCTAGTTATCCATTCCCGGTATAGCGCGATGGCGAAAAGCACCATTGCTGCAGGAAACCAACGACTTTTATGTTTGCCGTTTTGGTGTAGCGAGCTTTATAGATGTGATCTAGTTGTTGATTGTGGTAATGGAAATAGTAAATGTACTCGTTACGTTAACGTTGGCGGACTGACTATCGTGATACGCAGTCGAGGTCACTTTCATTGTCCGTAGAGATTCATACTCTTACAGCAAGTGTTTACATCTTATGCTACTACGATAACCTCTCCTAACCACTCGAGTTTACTCATAGCAAAGTCAAGTCTAATAGCCTTTTTTGAAAAGCTAAATCTAGTCCTACTTATAGCGTACGGCAACGAGCATAGAGTTGCGAATAGATCACCTAGACGATGCTCAAAATGCGTATTTTAGTCGGGGTCTGGAAATGATGCAGAGTGTGATAGAAGAGGCTGTTGTAGGTTTAGGTTTATGATTCGTTGTAAAAAGAGCTTGAAGAGCCACTGTCACAAGCACGTTCTAGAAAGCAATCATACATCAAGTCACTATGACTCCAGTTCACTTTTAGTTGTTGATTCTGATCCTATCATGGCACCGAGCCATTCTCAGGTGCCATATCATTCATATGGGGGCAATGTATTCTTAGTCCCATCATCCTCTGGAGCTTCTCATATCAAGCTCAAGTCCCATCATGGCTCCGTAAAGCACATTCCACCGTTCTCAGCGACATCCTATTTCGTCTTGCTAGTAACCTCTTCGGCATGCTTTGCAAGTGGGTGGGTAGGGTTTGAGCTGAGGGAGCCTTTGGTTTTGTCTGAGGATTTCTCTGCGCCTCCAGCAGGTCCAGCGCCCTGGTCGTTGACGTTGGCGGCGGGCTGACCAGACTGTGCCTCGGATTGGCGCTCAGGGTCGGGAGATTGACGGCCTGGTTGAGGAGCAGACATGATGTCTACGCACTGTTAGAGGGAAGAGGAGGTTGGGTGATTGGTAGAGGGTGCTTTACGTGATGTGCTTTGTTGGAGAGGTTTGAATTCTGTGAGGATGTTAGGGCTTAGAAAATGATATATAACCACAACAGTAAAACCAACCTTTAGTGTGAGAGGAGTCCGATAGGGTTGTACTTTTATTTTGAGGTGTTTGAAGCTCCCAGAAGCTGCCCTGCGTGTCTTTTGATCTTGGGTAGTTGCCCCACTGCGTAGGACGTGACGTCACAACCGTTGAGCATCATCGACGTCAATGTTGGTCAAAATATGCACCATAATTGCATGAAAAATTGGGTGTATATGGGCTTATGCACGACAAATCTTCCGGTGGATATGGGACTGCTCAATTTAGGCAGGGAATTCTGCCTTATTGCATCATCCTTGTGCATGCTTATCAATACGATCTGAATCATTATCACAAGGGCTGTAATTTGCGTAAAAAGAATGAGGAACAATAAAATACAAATTCCTAAGCTCAGCTCAGCTTCCCCATTTCTACATCCCCATCCGCTCCATCATCGTCCCATTCTCCTCCCTTTAGCCTCTTCCCTAGAACAAGTCCAGCCGCTGTAGCTGCACTTGCTATCAAAAACCAGCTTTCAAACCATCTCTCTGTGAAAGCAGGTTCTAGCGGAGCTCCCAGTGCATCACTAATCTTGCTCTTCATCTCGGGCGGAAGATTACTCCTCAGCAGCAAGGCGGAGCTAATCACATAAGTGGCTGCAATTTGCGAAATGATGAGGGCAAAATTAGTTTTTGCGTGATGTAGTACGCCGGGGATGACGCGTGCAAACAGAAAGAAGGTTTGTAGGACGCTGTTAAAGGAGAGTAGGAGCATAACGCCAGAGAGTAAAAAGGAGATTGTACGGCTCCAGGCTACGCGGTCGATGGTGGGGTCCCAGTGTTTCGCCAGAAGCGCCAGAAAGTTATTGATGGGATCACTATTTGAGAAGCTTGCGTTGGGGGAGGAGAAGCGGCGTAGGGTGGATACGGTAGTTGCGCAAATGCGGTATGCACAATATATTGCGAAACCGTAGGAGAATATGTTGGCTAGGCGACCTAAAAATGAGCGGGAACGTAGTTGAGTCTGTCTCCGGTTCTGCAATACAGTCATTGAGTTCTGGAGGGTTTGTCGCATCGTCTCCAGTCCTTGGAGTTCAAGCTGCAGGGTCCTGCGTTCCTGTACATCAGGATTTCCACGAATTGTGCCGACCATCCGGCTCATAAAGCCTTCTTGCGGCTGATCAGACAGCTTTCGCTCGATGGCGCGTAGACGGCTTTCTTTAGCCAAGAGCATGTCATTTGTCGCTTGTATGCCAGCCTGCTTACGAGCAATATCCGATTCCGATACCTGTCCTTGTCAATTTTGACTGATGATTCCATCTGTAAGTCACACTTACGGGTCGATATTTAACGCCAAACGTCTGCCACAACGACGAAATAGCTGCGAAGCCAGCAAGAGAGGCCATCAAACTAATACCAATAATGCCAATTCTCTCCAGACAGCCCTCGCTAAATGTATGCTCATGCACATACGACTCCTCGTGTAGGTAGGAGCCTAGAAGGCCCCTCCCTATGTACCAAAAGCCTACAAGCCATGTCACCAGGCCACCAAACTCTAGTATCCATGCGGCTCTTCTTTGACCTTTCTGGGACCCATTGACATTCAGCCCTGCTCCCGATATCACCGAATGTATCTCAAAAGCCGGAGTCGCGACGATGAGCAGGAAAAGAAGCAAGGGCAGAGTGAGCTTGAGCGCAAGTGTTCGAGTTGCGGGGTTCACCGTGTTGGCGATTTCGCAAAAGATGAGCTCGGCCAGCACCGCAGAGAGGGCAATATTGGTGGAAAAAATGATGCTTGCGACTGAGCGTTCGCTAGGATGCAGGCTACGAAGCAAAGATGACTTTGCCTGGGTGGTGATGCCAGATCTCAACACGCCATCGAGATGCGACTTGCGATCTGGACGACCCGACAGCAGTGGAAACAATTTGTGCGATACGGCGATAGCGACGATGAGGAACGTAAGGAGGAATGGCAGTGCAGAAACTATTGTCGTCATAGGACTCCGACGAGCCATATAATCTGGCACACACTCATCGCAGTCATCTTCTAGAGGCGGTAGCATGAGGCTGGGTAGGCTGCGAACAGCGCAAGGAGGAAATATGTCACGGCGGTGGATTTAAGAACAACGTAGACACATCCATCGAGTCGACATTAGATAATAGCAGGAGTCGCACAAATTGAAGTTACACAAAGATGACAGTATGTAGCAGGCACGCAAGTTGCCAAAGTACCAAGCGTTGAATGAGGCACGCGCTGTTTCGTGATAGTTAAGTTAACTATTAACTAGTTAGTTAGCTAGTTAGTTAACTAGCTTGTGCCCAGCCAACGTCATCGCGCCGATCCGGGTCCCTCCTCACTTCCTTCTTAGATAACTATCTGTTTGCATTAATTAATTGATTAATACAGGACAGAATATACCATTACGACAATAAATATACCGCGATACAAGACGCAAACCAACAAGTTAACAACATAAGCTGTTGCAGAGTTGACTTGACGTGACTAACTAGTTATGCCTCGCCATGCTCCTTGCACTGCAATATCAAATATGCCTACACTGCTCAGTCATCGTATATGCCCACACTGCTCAGTCATCGTATTATTCCCACCTGGCCGTCATTTCCCATTTTAGTTACATATAAAGGCAACATGCAATCTAAAGCTCCAACGTCCCAATCCTACTCCCCACACCTCCCTGCGCGCCCCAAACACCTTCACTAACCCTCCTTCTCACCATCGCTAGCACATCTTCCCTACCAGCACTAGGGCTCTCTTCCAATCTCCCCCCTAGCGTTTTGAGCACCTCAAACTTCGCTGTCGCAACTTTAAACGCTGCATTCTCGGCATCGCCATGGCCACCTACGAGATTAGAGTATTGTATCGCTGGCTTGAGTAAAGTAGGTAGTACGGCGCCAGAGATACTAGGCGTGAGGATGAGGTCGAGGCCAGATTGAGGGAAACTCGCGGTCAAACGAGTGAAGGTTGCATCGTTTTGGGGGATGATATTTATAGGCAAAGCATCTGTGGACCAGTTTGCCGTAATGAGTGCGCGGACGAGGGAAAGTGCAGCAAGGGCGTTTTCCTGCATGGCGATGGTTTCAATGTGTGCTGAGATGTCTGCGAACATTGTTTGTTTCTTAGTGTAAAAGAGTGCGGTGAGGAGGCGGGCGAGGATGGATTCAGTCTGAGTTCGTTTGACGTCTGAGCCGAGGGATTCGACTATGGGGAAAGTTAGGGTTTTGTTTGGAGGTCCGTGGAATATTGTGGCGAGGGTTTTGAGGGCGTCTTGGTTGGTGCGTGTGATTGGCATGTCGAGTATTACGCATTCGTCCCAGACTAGTTCTCCCGAAGCGCGACAAGGGATGAGCGTTGAGCGAGGCATTGAGGCGATGATGTTCAGTGTGCTAGCTTCGCATTTTTTTATGTTACGGTGAACGTAGTTTCGAATCATGGGCATCTCGGAGCTGCTCTCAAAGTTCTCGGGATATTCAGAGGCGTAGTCACTGATGTATTGTGCTGTTCGGCTGCTCAAGAACGAGTGCTCAACACTTGGCTCATCCGAGGTATGGAAATCAATGATGCCTTTGTGGATGCCTTCCTCTATAACGAAGTCCAAAGATACACTCGCGTTATTATGTCTACAATTGTCAGTATTGTCTACACAAGAGAGAGTTATGACCATCGCGTACGTGAGATGTGGTTTTTTCTTCACTGTGGTGATGAGTGTGCTGAAGAATTTGACCAATGTCATATGCATCAGCACATCGTCCTGGGTATCCACCATCTTGAGAGCGGCGTAATGAAGCAGCCCCTGGCCATCTTTGAGTCCGACTTGCTGCTCAGCTTCAATATCGTAAGAATAGTATAGTGCATTCCAGTCCAATGCAGCCACTCGAGGTATCCAAGACAAGAGCCTGGCTTGTGCTATTGTCTTCTCCCGCTTATTAAGTAGAGGCAAAGCTGGTGATCTTAATTGCTTGAGTGAAGTGTAGTGGTAGTATAGCGAAGCAATGTCTTGATCACTGAACAACCGCCGCCACATTGGCCCACTTCCATATGTATGTGAGGGAGCGTTTTCTGAAATGGCTGCTGGTTCATTCTTGGAAGCTTGAAGCAAAGAGACCAGCAATTCTTCTGACTGTGTCGCAATTCCTTCTTCCTTAGTGCACAGCCATAGGCGAACAATAGATGCCATTACTGTGGGCCTTGTAGCCAGAGCCTGGGCATCAATGCTGTTTGCTGTAGCCTTGCCAAGTAAGGTCAAGATCAGGCTATGAAAGGATGTAGCCTCCAGGTCGAGTCCAGTCTCGAAGTTGACATCTTTAATGTCCCCAAATCGATATGGCTCAGAGAGTTTGATGATGAAGCGTACTAGTGATGAGGGATCCTGCTGGAGGTCTGGCAGAAGTGATGCAATCTGCAAGAACAGTGGACGGGTCGACTTGTACACTTCATTGCGGTACTCTGGGGTACTGGTGTAGAGTTCTGCTCTTTCGAGCAGTTCAATGTCCAGTTGCGTGGTTGGTTCTGCGTGTACTTTGAGTAAGTGGGTGGAAAGCTCAGCTAGCACAGCGAAGGGCTCTGCCATGTTGCAAGATTCGTGTGTAGTTTGATCCTAATTCGGTAAAGTGAGGTAAAGTAAGGTGAACGTGGTGAATGGGGTTGGTAGGTGTTGCGGCAGTAGTAGGCCCCATGTGACTGCGCGTGAATGCAAAGTTCATGTAGACTCACGCCACTAGTAGAGCTTAACGCGTCCTATGCACGATGACAGAATCTCGCGATAGTCAACTTGGCAAGATAACGTTAGCAGTCCACAACAAAGAGTCGTATTTCGTGAGGAGGCAGATATGTATAGAATCCAGCTATAGAGGTACCCCGAGACTACCTATGTAGTCTTGTAGTCCCTTCCACATTAGAAATGATAGAGTTGTCGTGTACTCCGTACCTGCAGCAAGTTGGTGGGGTGAAAGCTCTATTAATTAGCGGTGCCCCACCGTTCCTTCCCTAGT
>SSBG01000320.1:60156-100435 GCA_028220655.1 Shiraia bambusicola | reverse complement strand
TCCGTGGAATATTGTGGCGAGGGTTTTGAGGGCGTCTTGGTTGGTGCGTGTGATTGGCATGTCGAGTATTACGCATTCGTCCCAGACTAGTTCTCCCGAAGCGCGACAAGGGATGAGCGTTGAGCGAGGCATTGAGGCGATGATGTTCAGTGTGCTAGCTTCGCATTTTTTTATGTTACGGTGAACGTAGTTTCGAATCATGGGCATCTCGGAGCTGCTCTCAAAGTTCTCGGGATATTCAGAGGCGTAGTCACTGATGTATTGTGCTGTTCGGCTGCTCAAGAACGAGTGCTCAACACTTGGCTCATCCGAGGTATGGAAATCAATGATGCCTTTGTGGATGCCTTCCTCTATAACGAAGTCCAAAGATACACTCGCGTTATTATGTCTACAATTGTCAGTATTGTCTACACAAGAGAGAGTTATGACCATCGCGTACGTGAGATGTGGTTTTTTCTTCACTGTGGTGATGAGTGTGCTGAAGAATTTGACCAATGTCATATGCATCAGCACATCGTCCTGGGTATCCACCATCTTGAGAGCGGCGTAATGAAGCAGCCCCTGGCCATCTTTGAGTCCGACTTGCTGCTCAGCTTCAATATCGTAAGAATAGTATAGTGCATTCCAGTCCAATGCAGCCACTCGAGGTATCCAAGACAAGAGCCTGGCTTGTGCTATTGTCTTCTCCCGCTTATTAAGTAGAGGCAAAGCTGGTGATCTTAATTGCTTGAGTGAAGTGTAGTGGTAGTATAGCGAAGCAATGTCTTGATCACTGAACAACCGCCGCCACATTGGCCCACTTCCATATGTATGTGAGGGAGCGTTTTCTGAAATGGCTGCTGGTTCATTCTTGGAAGCTTGAAGCAAAGAGACCAGCAATTCTTCTGACTGTGTCGCAATTCCTTCTTCCTTAGTGCACAGCCATAGGCGAACAATAGATGCCATTACTGTGGGCCTTGTAGCCAGAGCCTGGGCATCAATGCTGTTTGCTGTAGCCTTGCCAAGTAAGGTCAAGATCAGGCTATGAAAGGATGTAGCCTCCAGGTCGAGTCCAGTCTCGAAGTTGACATCTTTAATGTCCCCAAATCGATATGGCTCAGAGAGTTTGATGATGAAGCGTACTAGTGATGAGGGATCCTGCTGGAGGTCTGGCAGAAGTGATGCAATCTGCAAGAACAGTGGACGGGTCGACTTGTACACTTCATTGCGGTACTCTGGGGTACTGGTGTAGAGTTCTGCTCTTTCGAGCAGTTCAATGTCCAGTTGCGTGGTTGGTTCTGCGTGTACTTTGAGTAAGTGGGTGGAAAGCTCAGCTAGCACAGCGAAGGGCTCTGCCATGTTGCAAGATTCGTGTGTAGTTTGATCCTAATTCGGTAAAGTGAGGTAAAGTAAGGTGAACGTGGTGAATGGGGTTGGTAGGTGTTGCGGCAGTAGTAGGCCCCATGTGACTGCGCGTGAATGCAAAGTTCATGTAGACTCACGCCACTAGTAGAGCTTAACGCGTCCTATGCACGATGACAGAATCTCGCGATAGTCAACTTGGCAAGATAACGTTAGCAGTCCACAACAAAGAGTCGTATTTCGTGAGGAGGCAGATATGTATAGAATCCAGCTATAGAGGTACCCCGAGACTACCTATGTAGTCTTGTAGTCCCTTCCACATTAGAAATGATAGAGTTGTCGTGTACTCCGTACCTGCAGCAAGTTGGTGGGGTGAAAGCTCTATTAATTAGCGGTGCCCCACCGTTCCTTCCCTAGTTAATTGGCGCTAACTAGTTATCAGTTAGCTCGCTCGCTACCCTAGCATGCTTAGTAACCAGCTAACTAACTAGTGTGCCAAGACCTGACCTGCGCCAAAGAATTTCAGACTCGACGATTTCTCCAAAACACCTTCCTCTCACCCGGTCGACTGAGCCAATTATCCCTCAGCGCATCTTCCACGCCGGTCACCAGGTTCCCTGGGACTTGTGCGGCCGAGATGCCACCAGCAACAAGAGGAGGACGAGGCGGAGGGCGTGGGGGCCGGGGCGGGGCCTTCAATCCTGCGCGTGGAACGGTGACGATTGCGGGCACTGAGCTGAACTGGGACTTGTCTGGCCTTGATATACAGAGGCGCCCAGCTGAGCGATTCCCTGTGAGTTTCTCTTCGTTTGATCGCACGTTATACCGCCGATTCATTCTGGCGCATCGCGCAACAACAGTGACTTGTCGCTGACACCTACACAGGAAGCTCCTCCTCCACAGGCTCCTCCCCCAACAGAACACGAGGCTGAGATTGTTGCGCATCATCTTGCCCTTCGCGATCGTATCCACGATGGTCCCTTCTACACTATTCTCAACGATGGCAGGAAGGACGGTCTGAAACGAAAGGCAAATGAACCTGCTCCCACAGAGGCTTCCCTTTTCAACCCTTTTACTGATAACCAGACATTCTCGGCCAAATATCAGAAAGTCAGACGGAAGCTACCGCAATTGGACGCCCGTCCTTATGGTAAGAAGCACCATATTATGCAAGAAGCAAGGCTAACAGTAATCCAGCTACACACCTTTTCCCTGCAGAGCTGCAATCAGTCCTGGATGGGACCAGTACCGGTGGTAACACTTCCAAAAAGCGGCGAACCCTCGGCGTCACCAAGATGAATGCTGTATCACAAATTGAGCGCATGATCAAGGCTGAACAGGACCGTACAAATGAAGCTGAAGCCCGTACTGAGGATGATTTAGATGAACAGGCAGAAGATGAAGACGAACAAGAAGATGAAGACAAGCCCGATGTTATCGATGAAGAGGATAATTGGTCCGCGGTATCCACCGACTCTGAGGAGTCCGACGACGACTACAACGCTGAGCAATACTTCGACAACGGCGAAGACGATGATATCGACGAAGCCGATCCATACGAGAACACGTATGAATAGATCATCGGCATAGCGCTTGGTGTCCAGGACGATTCTTTTGCATCAAAAGCGAGTGGCGTTTGGCTTACTAGATACCCAAATTCAATTATTGACGGTCCATCTTGCGCCTTGAACATGAACATCTAATCAGTCAACTAATCGAAAAAGCAATGAGCCTCGCTGATTCACTCTAATCAGCGCTATCGCTAGGTGGTACAGTAGTCCGCGTCTGGAAGTACGCCTGGACAAATACAAAGTAAGGAATTTACATTTTACCTTGAAATCCTTGGCACAAATTGTGCCATGTCCTGATGCCGTGGGTGTAAGTCTTCCCGCTTTACATGCGTTGATCTACAAATAGCAATATCAAAGCCTTGTACTAATCTCCACAGCCATGCTTCCATACACACTTCCAGTGTAACCCTACATCGCTTATTTGCTGTGAGCCAACCATGCCTAATCCGCGGAATACAGCGAAGCAACTGTCGTCTATCCGGTCAGATAATTAGTGCTAAGGTCCTATAGTTATCGCTTAGATGAATGGTATAAATGCATTGGGCGCCTGGTGGGGCTTAGCAAGCCGATACCCGAAAAGGACCATCTCTAGTTGATGACGTTCACAGCCACAATATCACGTGCAGAGGACCGAAAAAGTTGAACAATGAGTGGATGAGGTCAAAGGAACTAGAATCAGGCCTAAGAATACTAATATACAACTCGTCCCAAGCTGCAACCTGGCCTTGATACGAACCTCAGGCCATATTGTTGTAACCAGCTAAGGAGATGCATTACCAATTTCACCAAAATGCCAGCTATATACCGCCTGCAGAGTGTAAAGCAGAAACGAAGCGAATGCAGGAGCAATGGGACGAAAATCACCAACAAAAACAAGGTACTTAATCACGATCAAGTGCAATGATCGGAAGATTAATCAACGCCAGCAACCCAAATTAGCGACATCAATCCTGTGAAAGCACGAAAACGTGCGGATTCGCATCAGCCTACGCCGTCCGCAGCAATGTCACAGTACTCTACGAACTCATCGCATGGTGAGCAAAATTACTCTGCAGCCATGCACGTCCGTAACAGATCCTCGTGCGGTGCCGATCTCTACAGAAGGCAACTAAAAGAAGAGCACGAGGGCATCTTGTTACCTCCATCAAGTCCTCCAGGTGAACTCAAGCGGCTGAGTGGAAACTTCAACGCGCCGACACACGTTGAACTCGAAAGAGACAGAGAGAACAAAAAAAGCTTGAAGCGAGTAGAGAGATGGAGAAACAAAGTTAAAGGATGGGTGACGGCGTGAACCCGCATCGATGTACTGCATCTTTCGTGACGACGTTCTCATGAACTTCGTACATGATCCCACTGACGAGACCTTCTGGAAACAGGTCGTTGAAGTATGTCATTACATGCTTGGCGCACGTGTTCCTAAGGAGTGGATCTGCCATCGCCTGAGTTACTTCCAGGTATTATTATTGTTTGTGAAATCCTGCTTTTGGTCATGTGTCTCTCACAACTTGTCATATCTGCCCTTTTCTTATATCATATCTTTGGTACTCTTCGCTTTCATCTCTATAGACTAGCAATCTAACCTGGAATAACACAGCGCACCGGGACGGCAGAATCGTGATACATGACATCATAATAGACAACCCTTAGACGCCACCATTGCCCATCATACTCAAACGTGCCACAAACATCGATCACATTGTGCTCCGCGGTCCGCGGTCTCACCCATCACATTCAAAGGATCACGCTCCGTCCATCCATAGTTATGACATATAGTTAGGTCTGTTTCATCTCAAGCAACGATACTCTGTAGGTCATAAATCCCTGCCTCATCCGTCACTCTCCTGGACAAAGCAAAGCGTGACTGGATACATTGCGCAGCAATGACGTCTTAACAACTCTCTTACAGGAATACGGTTTGCGCGTATCCAGTGACCGGTGGAAAACAAGGCAAAAAACAAGTGTCTCTAAATCGCTGAGTCCGCATTAGCAGTGGCTTGCCTTGCATCCCACCCTCCCATACAATTGGTCCACCCCCATCTTCACAAAAGTAAATCCGCAACTATCTCCTATAGTCAACCCTTGCTTTAACCCTGTCCAAATCCAAGTTTTAAACCACTGTAATTAATGGACCGCTACCCCGAAATCAAAGTTGAAGAACGTGAATGTTCTTCCCACCGCACTTCAGCATCACCATCTGCATCCACCACACCCCCAATCTCATCCAAATTAACAAGAATGCACCAAAACGACAAGAACCACTTCCAACAACAGTCATGCAAAAAAGGAAAAACTAGCATCGCGCCCCCACCACAATACACATCCTTCCCCACACCAAACTATCAACCTCACGCTCGCAACGACTCGGTGCACAATACCACGCAACCTATCAGCCCTGACTCCCTCGAAGCGCAGCTATTGTACTACGCGCATGCGCCGCCGCCGTATGAAGAGAGACAGTACGAGGGCAAGACAGAGGACGAGCAGGCGAGAATGCGCATCGTGAGTTATGCAAGAGAGGTGTCGCGGATTATGGGCAGACAGTTGGCAAAGGGGATTAAAGGTGGGGAGAAGAAATAGATGGGAAGGTGGGGTGAAGATGTATGATTATTTGGTTTGTGTTATATCTAGAGACTTGCATGGCGTGGCATTTTGTGGTCGTTTGACACGAAAGGGTATGAGAGGGACGGATGAGGAGAGGGGAATGAATTGTTGGGTAATTATAGATGCCTGGATGGAGATGGTTATTTGAGAGGATTATTTGGTGTAGGCTTTAGAGTTGCGAATAATGTTTGTGGTTTTTTCGCTTGTATAGTATGCATAGAGGATGGTTCGGTGCTTGTTTGGATTGATAGGAACTTCAGAGGATACTATGAATCTGACTTGGGTTATTATAAGATACCTTAGGTACTAAGTGAGAGACCTACAAAATTTGAAAGTATGAATAGGGCGATCAAATGATGCAGAGTCATTGTTGTGGTAGGTGGTTCATATGACTCCCAATAGGGCTAAAATGTATTGGAAGATCGTGTCTAGATGATTTCAAGTTCAAGATGATATTTCGAAAGTGTATTTCCCAAGTTAAACTTCAGGAATTGATCTAATATTAGACTACATGCATACACACGCATACATGTCCGTCCTAATCAAGCTAGCGTGCAGCAGATCAGCGAAGATCTGATTAGATAAAATTCTGTACCTTTCCCATGTACATCACTGCACTTCTCGACCACTCCTCCGCCATGAACCAAAGATATACAATACCTTTGGTCTATCTGACTTCATTTCTTTTTCTTTTCGGTGAAACCATCCAACCGGCTCCCCGGATTGCCATCTACGAATCCGTTGTGTGCCACCAATATTATACCAAGAATGCATCTCAGACACAGGATTGCAAGGTTCCGGCAGTGCAGGAGGAGTTATCTCTCTTGATTGGAATGGAGCGCTTATCTATTATTATTCCCTCGATTCTGGCGATTCCTTTTGCCGCGATTGCAGATCGTGTAGGCCACAGCTTCGTACTGTCAATCGCCATCTTTGGCGTCTTCCTCGAGGAGCTATTTCCGCTAATCATTACCTGGTTCGACAATGTATTCCCAATCAGGCTGATTTGGCTGCATTTCATTTTCAGTCTTGTTGGTGGCGGGTTTACAGTCATTGTCACATTGCTGCATGTTATCATTGCGCAGGTAGTTGGCGAGGACCAGAGGACAACCGTCTTCTTTCGCATAAGGGCAGCTGGCGTTGGTGCAAGTGTGCTGGGATACGCAGCGAGTGGAGCCATGATGAGATACAGCAACTGGTTGCCATGGATCGTTGGTTTGATGAGCCTGGCTTTCGCTACTCTGGCTGCGAAATTGATACCAATGACGAAGTCGGAGGAAAGTCATGGTACAGAAACGCCCGCTGATAGTAGACGAGATTTCAGAGCGAGGATAAAATCAGCTTCGAGCATGCTTAAACGCACTACTACTCTACTTATTGGGAACCTGAACGTACTTGAAATGTTGGGCCTAGTATTTCTGTGCCAACTGGGTTTCGATGCTGTGCCTTTGATGCTAGCGATCTATATCTCCAATCGTTTCGGCTGGACTTTCTCAGATGTATGTTCAATTGCCAAACTTTTTGATGCATGATACTGACTACTTCCAGGCTAGCTTTTTAAATTCACTCGAAATGCTCGTAGAGCTACTGACACTTGCTATACTGCTGCCGCTACTCACCAGTCATCTGCCATCTCGGATCCAATCTTTGCGCCCATTTCAAAAAGACCAGATTTTGGCCACGGGCAGTGTCGCAATTCTTGCTATTGGGACAATATGTCTGGGGTTCGCTCCTGTCATTGGCGTTGCTATTACAGGCATTATGTTACTCGCTCTTGGAAGTGGCCAAGACTCTTTACTTCGCTCCATGGCTACAGATCTCGCTCCTAGGTCTGAGATTAGCATTGTATATTCGGCGATTACGATGCTACGAGCTATTGGTGGGTCAATTTCCGGGCCGATATATGCTGGGCTATATGCGGCAGGTATAAGGAATAGGCTCCTTGGTCTGCCTTTTCTAGTTGCTGGCGCCTTCTTCGTGGTAGCGCTTGCATTGTGTATTGTTATTACTTGCGCTAAATCGAAGGGGGGCGAGGAAATTACCGGGGAGGGAAGAGTCGAAACCGAACCGTTGCTGGGTTGATGATGGGTGGTTTGTGAGGCAGTTTGCGTTTGGTGCAGTATCATTTATGCACTGCACGCTATGAGATAGGTGCTTCCTCTGCACTACGGTATTGCCAACTCCTTGCCTCTATTCTAGAATTATATTTTGGGATAAGCTGTCCTGCCTCTGTATAACTGTAGCACTTTAAATAGAGAAAGAATTTTTAACATCAGAGGTACAGGCTTAAAATAACAAGAACCATAGCTCCAAGCCAAATTAAGGTATTTAGATCGATTGCTATAAAGAGCTTCTTCGCCTAATCATGTGTAAAACAGTCTCAGTCAAGCCAAGGTTGTGCAATTAATTTTAAGATTATGAAACAGTTTGTTGAATTGTTTCTCTTAACATCACAAACATTAACTAGTTACTATAAGTTTCCTATCACATCTCATCATGTTTAACAAAAATCCACTCTTCTCTTAGATTACTATTGGACAAATATATAATTCATTTCCATTAAGCATATGTTGATACGGCAAAGGATTCGGTTGGTGAGATCTCATACACTTCAACTCGTTGCAACGACTGTGATATCTCACCAACCGAATCCTTTGCCATATCAACAATTAAGCATATATTGCGGGTCGCAACGGTCAACCCGCAATGATTGTTCCCTTGTGTGGTCTATCATTTATTTTGGCCACGCCGCAAGCAGAACATTCCGACCTGGAAAGTACCTAGACATCAGACTTCTTACGAAGTTCAAGCGGAACAAAATCCTCAGGATTCTCAAAGCTAAACTCCTCTTCGACAGAATCGGAACTCGCACGCAGCTTGGACAGCGTCTCCTCCATCTTTCTCGCTTTGGCAACCATCAAATTCCCCTCTACTTCGATGACCTCGCGAAGTCTATACCCTGGCTTTGCCCGCAAGATTCCTTTGGATAGCCAAGAGGCGCATTTCGAATGCAATGAACTTGCAGATCGCGGAGAAGCCGGTAGCATCGCGCGTAAAGGCCTATGAAGTCCAGATTATAAGCGAAGTCGTCTTTTATAATCGCTTCTTTGAACGCCTGTAGCATGCCAAGAGACGATAACTCTACCTAGGTAGTCCTTGTTTCCACAATGTTCATACATGAAATTGAGAATTCTCAAATGCATTGGATATGCTTCTGTGCTCTTGAACCGTGGGGAAGCCTCCTTGAATTCGTTGCTCAATCCCTTGAGCATGACTACAGCTGTATCTATTGTTAGAGAAGCAGCTCGAAGTGCGATCCCCCCCTCGCTTGAATTCTCGCCAAGTGGTCCTAACAAAGATTCTTAGACGAGTAGCGTCCTTCAAGAAGCAGTGTACAGCAAACCTTCCAAGCATATGTCTTCTTCAGAGGCTTCCAGCTTGTACTCGGCTTCGTCAGTAGTGGTGTTTGAACCCACGATGGTCTCTGACATGTCGTCAAGTTCGACAGTATCCTCAGTATCCTCAACCTCTAGGAGCTCAAACATGTTGGTCAGCTCTGTCGTGTCCAGCGTAGCAGCTGGTTTGTGCTGCTTAGCGTCTTGCCGTTTCGTCTCGAGGATTTTCAACACATTCTCCAGTACATGGATAAAATGCTGATGACTTTTATTGCTACTCACAATGCTACGAGTAGCGGCGTTCTGGTTCGAGGCATACCAAGCCGCACACCGTTTACGGCCCTGGATGACTGCGCGCAGTGTTAGGATGACTGATTGGGGAACGGAGCTGTTCGCACAGTCGACGATAGCTCTTGAGATGTCGACGGGAACGTATCAAATAGTTATGACTAACTAATCAATGACAAATGATCCTCTTAGCGAATCACAGCTGAAACACCAATTATGATTATCATGTCAAGCACTTCAAGTAATAACTGTGTACTCTTAGCACAACGCACGAAAAAAGAGCGCCTAGACAAAACAAAAACTACACAACGTCCAAATCCTCAACCACCTGCCCCATCTGTCATAATGATTCAAATCTTCCGTCTCTTTCAATATATTCATCAAGGATATTCTCATCATCGCAATATGCATGCATACAGTCTTGGACACCCTTCCTTCGTCTCTACACCATCTTTACAAGTTTGAATTTGGCACAAAAAAAAAACGGCACTTCATGATTATTGTGACTAGGTAGGCAGTAGGTAGTCATATCGTTGGACAAAGGAAAAAGAATCTTTTTAAAATTAGCTAGGTATACCTCGTACAGCTCAGAAGCCATGTACCACACACAGCCCCCTTAACGATAAAATACACACATTACGCCATGCTGATTGACCCTTTTTTTTGCCAGAAAAAAACCCCCCCTTTCATTTCTTAGCCTTCCCTTTAGTCCTATTCCTCAGTCCGTTACTCAGTGGTGGTGCAGCATCCTCCATCTCTATCTCTTCACCTGAGCTCTCATCTGCATCGACAGCTATTCCAGCATCATCTTCTGTTTGCCTATTGTAATCACCAATGCCGCTATGCGCGCTTTGATCATTGGCTTTGCGCTGTGCTTCCCAACCTTTGACTAAGCCAACAACTTGGTCTTGCGGCCTTTCCTTGCCGTTCCATGCTTGGCAACCGCCGCAGCGCCAGGGGCCAATGTCTTCTGGCGTGCGGGCTCCTGGTGGGGCTTGGCCATTGACGAGGCGGCATTGTGAGCAAATGAGGGCGAAGCGGTTCTTAGCCTGGGTTTCGTCTTCGCCGAGAAGAGCGTCGAGGATGCGGTCGTACCAGTGTGACTGCGTAAACGTTGCGGCTGGGGCTACGGCAAATTGCTTGGTCAGATCAGCAGGACCAAAGGCGTTGGGTGCAAATTCGGCTCCTGGTGCATCTGGTGTGAACTGTGGCGGAGGTGTTAGTCCTTGGGGCGAGGAGACGTTGGACGGTGGACGTTGTGGAGTAGTTGGACCTTGGAGCTGTCCCTGGGGACGTTGGATGTTGGCAGTCGGTGGAGGGGCAATACCAGTACGAGGGGCCTGGGCCTGGGCGGAATTCTGAGGGCTTTGAGGCTTCTTTCCTAATGGTGATGGACCTGGCTCCTTTTGCTTTGGCGACGCGCCGTACTTCTCGAGCAGCTGTTGAGTCGAGTTGTACTTTGTGGCCTCCTTGAGTCGCTCAATGGTTGCGTCTCGTTCCTTGTTGAGCTTTTTCAAATAGTTATCCGTGTTGCGAATGCGGTAGTCGAAGTAGCTGGTGAGCGCGTAGCGGATTCCGTAGATACTGTACGAGTCAGATACAATCATACTTCTGAAGCCTCATGAGGCCGGTAAACTCACAGCACAGGTCCACCAGCCACTACAGTGCCCTCGACTACACCCCAGTTCTTCCACCCAGTCACCAACGTGAGCAACAGTGCAGCCAGAATGTACGCAAACCCCGCATAGAGCGTCCAAATCACCCGGGCGCGTCTCGAGAGCTGGCGTTGCCTGTCATTGACGACTGCTGCTCTATTAATCTTGCCGGTGAGGGCGTTCAATGCCTTCTCAAAAGATGCTGCATCCTCGCTGGCCTGTTGTTCGTTAGTGGGCGGTCAACAGCGCAACGTCCACTAGTTAGGCTTCACTCACCCTCCACGGCCAAAGAGAAACCATAATGGCGTATGTGTAGAGCCCACAATGGGTGCTCGGGCCTCAGGTTGTTGATGTGGCCAGCAAAGCATGCTCGCGTGTGGGCGATAGCTTCCACATTGCGACGTCAGAGGGGGAGCCTGGTAGTTGGTTAGTTAGTAAGTTGGAGCGTCGTCACGTGCTGCGACTTTCTTGCCATCGGACTCCCGCACGGCAGTAATCATCACATCTGCGACTTCTCTGCATACGCCTTCACCCGCACCAATGTCCCGCGAGATGGCACTTGTAGCATATAGGAACCTTTTGCGGTCGGCGCGCATTGCGTTTCAGGGTATGCCGTGTCCTGACTCCTGCTGCCAAATCCCAAGATGGACTGCTCACACCAGCACAGGCGACATGAACACTCTCGTCGCCGCACGAGCCCAAGCGCGCGGCAGGTTTGAGTCGAATCGAGGCCTTCCCGTTGGAAGCGAAGAAGTGTCCAAGGAGATTGCACACGCCCAAGAGGTAGCAAAGTTTTTGCGAGAAAATCTGGTACAAGGACAAGCGCAAGACGAGGGCAAGTACAGTATGTCTGCCATTCTAGTTCGTACACGGGTAAGACCCGAATGCTAATTCTACACTAAAGAGCTGCGGATACACGAGTATACCGAGCGAGGAGATAATGAGGACATCAAGAAGCCAAAGGGCCAAACCACGTCTGGAAGAGTCAAATGCTGCTCATCCTAAACTTTTTATAGTACGTCCTCTGAGAAATGTGATACCCATGCCGCCCAGAACGCCCAAGCAATGCATATAATCGTTTCAAATTCACTCTCCAGCCAGACTGGCATACTTGACCTCGTCGTCTGCGCCAGGTGGAGGTGCAATGGCCATACCGTCGAAGCTGTTTTGCGATGCAGTCTCGGTCGCAGCTTGTGCAGCAGCTCGTCGTGCCGGTCCTGCAAACTGCCTGCCTTCCCTTGCATACTGCATCCTCACGTTCTGATCCAGACTGTCCAGCTGCTTGGGCTTGCCCCATGTGACCCTCATGGGGCAGCCTTTGATGATCACTTTGCCCTTCAACGCCTCTGCCGCAGTCTCTGCATCTTGTCGCTTGATATAATTGACGTATGCGCAGTGTGCTCTATGCGAGCAAACGAGTGAACGAAGTTGGCCGTATTGTGAAAAGTGAGTGCGCAAGTCATGCTCGGGTAGATCATCCTCGACACCAGTGACAAAGAGCGAAGCAACGTTGGGGTCTCGAGGTGGCAGCCAATCCTCTGGGCTTGGTTCGGCTGCTGGGCCACGTCCACCTCTTGCTGGTCTTGCACCTCCTCGGCCAGCAAATGTACCTCGTGTATCTCTCGTTCGAATCGGGCCTGGCGCGCGACCACTTCCACTGCTTTCCCCCCCTCCCCCAGGAGCTGGTAGCGCCTTCTGCCCGCCCTGTTCTGCTTCTGCTTCCAATCTTCGCTGCTTCTTGTGGTATGGCTCGCTTTGGGCTAGCCTCTTCAGCAGCTCGCGCGCCTTTTCATCTGTCTTCTCGTAGGCTTCCATGGCACCTCTACCCTCCTCGATCTCTTTCTCGTGTTCTTGCGCGTAGTACTGTCGGTTGATGTCGCTTTTGGGGCCAGGCGCAACCATCTTGAGGGCAGCATCACGAACCACGATGGGTAGGCCAAAGGACAAATCCAGCATGCAGCACTGGCAGCAGTTTTTGAGACGTGCGCATGTCAGACAAATGTTTGTGCGCTTCTGTCGAGCGGTGCGATCGGCTTTCCAGCGAAAGATGGTGAAGGGTCGTGTGCATATCTTGCATTCCTAATCAAGTCAGCCTCTGGGTGAAAGAAGGAGCCTGCGCGTAACACAACAGCCACTTACTGCTCCATGGTCTTCCTTGAGCATCTGCACATACGGGTTATCGGGCAGGCATTTCTCGCAGACCGACGGGAAATCTGTCGTCTCCCAGCCGCTGCGATTCAGGTCCTGCTTGATCTGGGGAGGCATATTCGCGCTGCGGCAGTAATATCGCTTGGATGCAGTCGCAAAGGAAAGTGCCTATGGCTCCGATTTATGCAGCGTATCGGCAGTCGTGCAGTACGGTTGAGTGGGGCGCAGAGGAGGAAAAGCCCGTGAAAGTGATATAAGTGATAACTAATGACGCTGGACATCTCCAGGGCCTCAGGGCTTGGCAAAGGCTATCCAGTGGCGGGTCCGAGCGTCTACCGTTTAGCAGACGTCGTGATTGGCCTGTCTCTGTTCTGTTCATAAGGGGGTGTCGTCGTAGTCTCCCAAATTTCCTACCGCTCTTTTCCCATAAGTTCACTGTCGGTCCTTTATTAAGGGTGAAGTCCTTCACTGTTCAATTGACGTCTTCTTCTCACCCACTGTTACCCTTCCACCGTTTACCTTCTCACAAACACGCTTGTTGTTTTGATATTCTCATAATGTCTCCAGTTTCGCTTGAAAAGGAAGACCATACTCGCGATGCCGAGTTCAACAAGGCCATGCATGGCAAGTCGGCCGGTACTCGTGGCGGCATGGCAGCCATGTTGCAGAAGGACAAGGCGGCACAGCAAGCTGCGGTAGACGAGTACTTCAAGCATTGGGACAACAAGGCCGCCGCTGAAGAGACTGAAGAGACTCGAAAGGTGGGCAATTGATTCTGGCCCACCTACGAAGACATGTGCTAATGGCTACAAGCAACGACGAGACGAATATGCCACCCTGACTAGACACTACTACAACCTTGCCACCGATTTGTACGAGTATGGCTGGGGCCAGAGCTTCCACTTCTGCCGCTATGCCTATGGCGAGTCCTTCTACCAGGCCATTGCTCGTCACGAGCACTACCTTGCACACAAGATGAACCTCCAGGACAACATGCGTGTGCTGGATGTCGGCTGTGGTGTTGGTGGACCAGCACGAGAGATTGTCAAGTTTTCAGGTGTCAATGTGATTGGATTGAACAACAACGACTACCAGATTGAGCGTGCAACAAAGTATGCCGAAAAGGAGGGCCTTTCACACAAGCTCAAGTTCACAAAGGGAGATTTCATGGTAGGTCATGTCATTCGCTGCCCCTTTTTTCTGTTCTCAGCTAATTTGAGCCTAGCAAATGTCTTTCCCTGACAACTCGTTCGATGCTGTCTATGCCATCGAAGCGACTGTTCACGCCCCGTCCCTCGAGGGCATTTACAGCGAGATCTTCCGTGTTCTCAAGCCTGGCGGTGTCTTTGGTGTTTACGAGTGGCTCATGACTGACGCATACGACAACGACAACCCTCACCACAGGGAGATTCGATTGGGTATTGAGATTGGTGACGGCATCTCCAACATGGAGAAGGTCGAGGTTGCGCTCAAGGCCATGAAAGCTGCTGGCTTTGTCATGGAGCACCACGAGGACTTGGCTGACCGTGACGACCCCTACCCATGGTACTGGCCTTTGTCTGGTCAACTCAAGTACATCAGCACATTGGGCGATGTTCCCACCATTCTGCGCATGACCAAGCTCGGCCGTAGCATTATTCACAACATGGTTGGTGGCTTGGAGTGGATTGGCCTTGCACCAAGAGGAACCAAGAAGACGGCAGACAGTCTGGCACTTGCTGCGGACTGCCTTGTTGCTGGTGGTCGCGAGAAGCTCTTTACGCCCATGTACCTCATGGTCGGCAGGAAGCCAGCTGACGCATAGACGTGCTCAGGGCGTTTTTCTTGCTTCGCTTCTTCTTTGCAGTTGGAACACTTTGTGGAACACTTTGCTTCTTTTTGGCCTCGCGGGCGAATTTTCTCAGTAAGGAGCATCAGCTGCGGACATTTTGATTGGCGCGCGGATAGAAAAGCGCTATATATGACTGTAATAAGTGGGAGTATGGGACAAGGTGATGGTAACGTGACTATAACTAGAGTAGAATCCACTAGTGATAATATACCTGCAACGCGATTCGCACTGCTGGATGGAGTGATTACAGTTGGATGACTGCAGCGTTATGATGGACGATGTAGGTAATTGGCCATGGTGTTGGGACTTGGCAAGAGTTGAGCTGAATAAGCTGCCAGCAGGGTGAGGAGGGGGTGAAGCTGCGTGGTCATGTGATGCGTACTAAGCAGGGCGGTTGAACGCGCTACACCCACAACGCGCTAGGGAGAGCCGCACAGACGATGATTAGTTACAGTGTGTTGAGCTTTGCCCAAGCGGGTGGATCCCCGAGTTGTCCGAAGAAATTGTCGACAACCACCAACATTCCCAACAGCGCCTTGCTGCCATCACTCGCTTGCGGTCAATCCCCTCACGACCTTCACGACCCTCCTCAACTGCTGCAATCGCTGCAATGGCCGCCTCCAGACTTGTTCGGCCGGCTTCGCGCCTACTGTCAGCTTCACGGCCTGCGCCTAGCTTCCGACCACCTTTCCGAGCTCCAGCCCTCACACCCACCATTGCGAGGAGATATGCCTCGGGCCAGAAGGAGATGACAGTGCGAGAGGCGCTGAATGAGGCCATGGCTGAGGAGATGGAGCAAAACGAAAAGGTCTTTGTGCTTGGCGAGGAAGTTGCACAGTACAATGGAGCGTACGTTGCCCTTTCTCTTTCTGATGGAATATACACATGCCATGTGCAGAATTTGAATTTGAACATGGGAGACGGGAGAGACTCGAACCACGGCACTGTCTGCGAGACATGCAAATTGGCATGCTGGAACAGCTGCTGACAGAGCTTACAGATACAAGGTCACCAAGGGCTTGCTCGACCGCTTCGGTGAGAAGCGAGTAATCGACTCCCCCATCACAGAGTCTGGTTTCGCTGGCCTGACTGTCGGTGCGGCGCTTGCTGGCCTTCATCCCGTTGTACGCATATATCCCACGTCAACATGACGCTAGACAGCTCTAACACGTTACCAGTGCGAGTTCATGACGTTCAACTTTGCCATGCAGGCTATTGACCAAATCATCAACTCGGCCGCGAAAACACACTACATGTCTGGTGGCATCCAGCCCTGCAACATCACCTTCCGTGGTCCCAACGGGTTCGCCTCAGGTGTCGCCGCACAACACTCCCAGGACTACACTGCATGGTACGGTAGCATTCCAGGTCTCAAGGTCGTCACACCATACAGCGCAGAGGATGCCAAGGGTCTCTTGAAGGCTGCTATCCGTGACCCCAACCCCGTCATTGTCCTGGAGAATGAGTAGGTCACCTCTGATGAGTGGTCCAAGGAACATGACTAATACAATCCAGGCTTCTCTATGGCCTCTCTTTCCCCATGAGCGAGGCAGCGCAAAAAGACGACTTTGCCATTCCTGTACGTTCTCAAGATTTGATGGTCAACGACCTGTAACTAACACGTTGCAGTTCGGCAAAGCCAAGATCGAACGCCCTGGTAAAGACCTCACCATTGTCACCCTCTCTCGCTGCGTCGGCCAATCCCTCACCGCCGCCCAACGACTCAAGGAGAAATACGGCATCGAGGCCGAAGTCATCAACCTCCGCTCCATCAAGCCCCTCGATGTCGAGGCCATTGTCAAGTCTGTCAAGAAGACAGGGCACATGCTCTGCGTAGCATCTGACTTCCCCTCATTTGGCGTCGGCGCTGAAATCATGGCACTCACTTGCGAGTACGCTTTCGACTACCTCGAGGCTCCCCCGGCGCGTATCACTGGCGCTGAAGTCCCAACTCCATATGCCCAGAAATTAGAGGAGATGAGCTTCCCTACTGAGAGCTTGATTGCAGATTATGCGGCCAAGCTTTTGAGGGTGGCATAATTACATGCACATGTGTAGATTCAGGAGAAGAGGTGTTGCGGGGTGAATGTCAGGGAACGGAATAAGTACCCATGTATATATACGTGGGTCAGAAGTGTGTGTGTTTGTGTGTGAGAGATGTAAGCTCTTTTGTACAAGCTGGGAGAAAGCTTAGGTATAGAGTAGAGAAAGAGACACAGTAAAGGAAAAACTGTCCCAGCGGATATGTATTATGCATTCATCATCTCAGCTTCACTTTTGACGTACAGCACTTTTGTGTGGTAATACAAGTGGTTTAACCGTTATCGTGTTTTGTTACAAGAACAATTAGATAGTAGCTGAAGTCTAATAATAATCCCAGGCACGGTCAAAGTTCGTTCAGGTTTCTGTAAGGTAATTATTCAGTCTGTCTGTTTATGTGCTTGTACATACATATACCGTACAAAGTTTCAAAAGTGATTCAATCTTATCATAGCTCTCTCTCTCTCTCTCTCTCTCTCTCTCTCTCCAAGTCCAACAAATCACCAGCCACAACAATCCAACCTTGGAACTCGACTAAACTTCAAACACACACCCGTGGTCCGTGGACCCGTACGCCCACAATCCTACAACAACACAACCTCTAATCAAAACAAGACCGCAGCCTCAAAACGCCACTAGGTACTACGGAGTACACATAGTTATACCACCAATGCCGCCGGCCATCAGCATCATCGCTCACAAGTGCCGAAACAACATGCCGCAAGGCGTCAGCAAGACATGTTGCGCGTGCGACTTGGCCGTATTGCGCAGCTGATAGTGGGAGGTGCGTGCTTTTTTATACTCTGTAACTACTCCGTACATACATGAGTTTGCCCAAGTATTTGGCGCCGCGGAATAGCTGGCGGGGTTTTCCCACGTGCGTGTGTCTGTGTGTCTGTGTGTGTGTGCGCGCCGTGCCGAGACGAGACGAGACGGGGCGTGCCGTGCCGATGTCATTATCGCGGTGGCCGGGTGGCTGGGAGGGTGTTGGTGGTTGCTGGATTGGGGAAAAGGGTGGATGAATTGCAGCGGTCTTTTTTTGGGGAAGTATGATTCTTTCAAGTATTAGTAGCCCTGGAGGTATGTATAGCTATCGGTGATTAGATATTAGGGTTTGTTTTTAGAATGGCACTTGTGAGATTACGATAGAGAACCATGTACTACGTGAATTTACGGATGACTATCTAGTCAGTTGGGCTATGGAGTCGCCTGTGTTGAGGGGTCAAGTTTTCTTAACTAATAGTGAGGCTGTATTGCTGGTTAGTTAACTACTAGGTGTGAACTAAGGCAAGGCGGCTATGTCTCCCATGTGGAAGCCATAGCGTAGATCGAGATGGAAGAACAGTGGAGTGAAATCACCCCGGGAGACGGCCGGGTCCGCAAACCTCGGGGCAGGCGAATTCGATACGGGGTGCGAAGTGCAGGAGGACAGGCAATGTTTCACGGTATATCGTGGGCCGTGGCTGGACGATATCGAATGACTTGATAGTTATGACATGCTTAGGTACCGTCCCACTCTGTGTTCTGTCAGTCCATGTTGGATGGATTGTTTGCATGTAGTTTCAAATGTGGTACAGAATTTGAAAAGAAAAACACTCTATTCAATTGTTCTGCACCTGGGCAAGCATCGTTATCGTTACCCACTCAATGCTCATGTGGTCGAAGCTGTAGGATGATCCATTGGATAGGAACAATGTCCTCAGTGCAGTCAAAGGCCACTTTCACCGAAACTTTAATTGTTAGGAAGTGGCATCATATCAAGACAAAGCTGTACAGGAACCGTCAAAGGTCGCGTGGGAATAAATGGGTTGTGTGACGGACATGTTCTAGATTGGATGTAGGCCTTTAACCCTAGGTAGTCCTTAACTGCAGTGCACTGGGCTGCGTGCCGTGTGCGGTTCTATTATGGGTACGGAGTAATAATTAACTGGATGTGCTGTCATCCTGTGCTTCACTACATGCCGTCCTGCGCGATCTTGAAAGCCACGTGATGATCGTATGATAACTACCTACCTACATAGTAGAGGCGCATAACTAAGCTTAGTTTAATCCTAGACGTCGCTCTACAGCCCTCTTTCATCAAAACCCTCTAAAAGGCAGAACATCTACAAACTTTCTGCTTCCCTCAAGCCCTTTGACTGTTCTTATGTGCAGATGGCTTGCATACCACCACGATCCTACTAGACTATGCAGGTGGTAGTTTCTGAAGCTTCGCCCTAGCTACCTCGAGTATCACACATTCCGAGATTTGCTCCTAATCTAGTTCATAGGGGTCTTGTGGTGGGTTTCAATGTAGTTCTCATTTCAACGGCCCCATCAGGTAGGCTGGACTGTTGCTGGGACAATTCTTGGCTGTGCCTACATGAAAAAAGCTTGACGGGATAGTATACACGATCGACGCTAGGATATTCGATCCGCCAGGCTGGACGGCAAATGCATAGTTAAAAGAAACGTTCGTCCAACTCGGCGATCCAAGCCACTCTGTATGGTTGTGGCTGTCGGCTAACATGGGCCCATACATCGTACGATCTGCCTTAACCCCCAGCCTCGATGAGAGCAGATTTACTTCCACATCTTCTAGGGTTTTTAGGGTTTGTTTGATTTGCTTTGTGCAATGGTGTTTCAAGGTGCCCAACGAGAAGAGTGGAGATCCATTCCGATGTTTGGATTGGAGAGCCTCGGTGAAGCTCGGTACACATGATTTCGGCTAGTTATGGCACTCCTTGTCACCATTCAAGAGTCAAGACTGCATTTGCTCTCATTTCAAACAAGAGAACTCAGCTTCCGCTTGAGGGACAACCATTGCACAACGAACTAGCCTATTTCGGCAGCTCAAGTCGCCGTTTTAAAGCTTCGGTTGCAAGGTTCTTGCAGTCGGGAATTAATCTTTAATCTGAGTGCTACTAGAGCTTACTATGATATTCGATCCGTGCAGTAATATCGATTCTGCAATGGGATAGGCCGCCTCAGCCAGTCAATACAGGATTCTCTCCGTTTGGGATTTTAAGCTGTCAATGAGGCAATCTGCTTTGCTAGACAATGACATTGGGCACCTCCTGTGCTATCGAGATTCACCAAAACTCTTTGAGCCTATAGGGACATGTAAATATCGCTGCCAAAATAGGTCCGTATGTACATTGGCATGGCTGATGAATAGAGTTCAAGAACACTGCATCTCCATGCATGCTAGTCTAGGATGATCCTCTTCTTTGTCAATCCAACCAAACACGCAATTCCTGACATGGCCAACCAGCTAGAACAACTTGCAACTCAAATCGAATGATATATGCCGACTGATGCAACATCTTCTCAAACCATACCACTCCATCCAAATCCGCAGCCCCAAGAGGCCGTCTCATTCAAGTCAAGAGGCTTCGTTCTAGCCGTCATCGCCACTGGTATTTATGGTTCATCACAGGGCACCGTCGTCATTTCTGGACCTACCTCAAGAACTAAGAGAAATGGTGTATAAGAGTTTCTTCAGTTCGCCAAAAGCAGGCCCAGATATATTGCAAACTTGTTCAGAGATTCGTGCCGAAGCACACAAGTTTCTCTACCAGAAACCTCTCAGCTTCTCAAGTCAGGACTGTCTTCACGAGTGGCTCCCAAAAGCACGCCAGGAATTTCTGGGACAGGTTACAGATATATCGTTTGGTATAAAGGACATTGACCTTAAACCCATCCTCAATCTGGAAGGTTTATATGACGAAAGCAATGCATCGCCTCGACTTCGTACGTGGGACCTGTACGAATCAGAACTCTACAAACTTGAAGTTGCCTTCCAAAGACTCCCAGAAATCAGAGCAATATCTATTCGAGCAGCTTCGGCTCAACAATCGTACTTGTATCGGGATTTCTTGTCCAATATATTGCACGTCCTATCCTCCACGTATCCGGATTTGCAACATCTCAAGCTAGAGGGCAATTTCCACCAACAAGACCTAGGTTTTCTATCTAGCATGGGTTCCCTCCAGTCTTTCACCTTTGATGGCTTTGCTTCATCTTCGCCTACCGTCACCGCCAAAATCCTGTCAAGACTGGAAAATTTGACAAGCCTATCATTGGTGTCACAACATTCAATGTTGAGACCAGGGGCTTACGTTCTTAGTGATATCACTGCAAAACCTCAATCTGTTAATGGACATGTCATTCGTACAATCCAAAAACTGGCATCACTTTCATTGACGGAAAGTTTGCAAACGCTAGCGCCGACATTGTTTTTTACATCCGAGACTCTTGCTGCATTGCATGACCACAAGTGCCTAGATAGCTTTTCCGTATCGCTATCACATATGCCTGATGACAATGTGTTGGCAGCGCTCGAGAATTTTCTGGCCCACTCATCAATCAAGCGGCTGGACTTGGACTGGCCTGACTTCCAATCTGTCGTCCTGGAGAAGCATTGGTTTTTGACAGGAACCCTGCAGGTACTCTGGGTCAGAGCGACAACAGCGACGCATGCTTTTGACCTGGTATCGGTTATTGCTAAGAAAAAATTGAATGGCGAATTGCCAGCGTTTAGAAAGCTGGTGCTGGTTCGTCACGGCAGATGGGATACAGGTGCTCAGAATACCACTGATGGAGAGCTCCAGGATGCAGAGAAAAGCCCAGGTTGCAGTGTGAGTGTACGCAATAGTTATCCCCTGATCAGACATGATTACCTTTACCCCAGCGCGGAACGGTTTGACTGACGATTGTCGCCTAGCTGCAATCTAGCTTGCGAGGCCGAGATCCAAGCGGTGCCAACATAACAAGCAGTCTACAACGCCTTGGTGTTCATGTTTCATGGTGCTCTGAGGACTGAAGGAAGAACGGGATGGCAACCTTGGGACGTCAGTCCATAGAAGCTGGAAGAGACGCCTCTTTCTTTTGACTCGATACATGTACAGTCAGAGGAATGCCCATGGCATTATATACTTGATCCAATCGTACATGTAGTTCAGCCAAGGGGCGAGCAGGGTGCCTTGATGGCTGAATTAGTCAGCGTACAAATCGAGTTGGACTTTGCCTTCTTGGCCTGCTGTACTAATATTATTCGTGTCAGAATCTTGGTTGGGAGTTCGCAAGAATATGGCGACTGTGAGTGTCGACAAAAGAGCTACCTCGAGGCCAGGCGGCTGCTGAGCCTGCTGTGCTATTAGTAGTTATGTACATAGTTGATTACACACACACATGTTAACTACGTGCGTGCATGAGAGAATCTGGTTGGCCACAGATGCAACAACAATGAAAGCCGGCGTCTTTGTTGTACGCGTGACGGCAAATCAGCAGCGAGTTTAACTACGACGAGCGATGGCGACATTCCGGCCGCGATGATTAGTCGTGATAAATCAAGACAAGCAAGATGCGGTTCTGACAATGGTTTCTCCGTCTTTTCTTCACCCTGTCCACGTTTACTTGTCAGCGCCATTCATTCCCCTCGACAATGGCGACAACACCCGTGGAACCTCGATGCTCGACAAACACGTTTCCAAGCCGACAAAAGCCAATCCCATACTCTTTTGCAGACAACAAGCGCACCCCGCTCTCGTCCATTCTTCCGCCCCTCGTCTTTGGCACGGCGACGTTCAACGTACAGTACAACCACGACCCGTTTGCTCTCGATACTGCCGGCCTAGTAACGTCAGCACTTACCCATGGCATCCGCGCCTTTGACACATCGCCCTACTATGGCCCCTCGGAGCAACTGCTGGGCAATGCGCTCGCCGCGCCCTTTGTCCGGGCAACGTTCCCCAGAAACTCGTACATGCTGCTGACCAAGGTCGGACGAGTAGCCAGCCAAGAATTCGACTACAGCACAGCGTGGGTCAGACGGAGCATCCAGACGAGCCTGGAGCGATTGCAGACGGACTATCTCGATGTCGTCTACTGCCACGACGTCGAGTTTGTCAGCCCGGCCCAGGTCCTCGAGGCAGTCCGAGAGCTGCGGCGCATCCGCCATGAACAAGGCACGATCCGCTATGTCGGCGTCTCTGGATATCCCATTGACGTGCTGGGCGACGTGGCTGAGATGATTGTGCGCGAGACAGGCGAGCCCCTCGACGCCGTGCAGTCGTACGCCCATTTCACGCTCCAGAACCAGACGCTGGCGGGCCCCCGTGGCATCGAGCGCCTCCACAAAGCAGGCGTCGACGTCGTCCCCAACGCATCTATCCTGGGCATGGGTCTGTTGCGGCGCGTAGGCGTTCCCATCGGTGGACTCGGCGACTTCCACCCTTCGCCCTCTGACCTGCGTGCCGCGATGCGACGAGCAAGCCATTTCTGCGATGCCCATGGCGAGCGCATCGAAGTCATTGCCATTCGCTTTGCCCTCGAGTCGTGGCTGTCCGCCGGCGCCCTGTGCGGCTCTCAAGGCGACCCTGCATCCGGCGTGCCCTGGAAACACGCATCCAACGACGACGTAGGCGGCGCCAGACTGGGCGTCAGCGTCATTGGCGTGTCTCGCGCGTCCGAGCTGGACAAGACGATGCTCGTCTGGCGGTCTATCCTCGATGGCCTCGAGGGCGGCAACGAGACTGCCGTGCAAGCAGGCCGGTGGTATCGCGCATGGGAATGGAGTCGAAACCGCCAAAAGGCAGTGCAGATTCTCGCTGATGGCGTGCGCGAGGAACTGGGCATTTGGTTTGACTATGCGTGGGCGAGTCCGGGCCATGGCTTTGTCAACCAGCGCAACAAGCACAGCGACGACAAAGAGGCGCCGTGGTTGACGCCTGCTGCGAGCCCTGAAGCAGCGCCTGTTCAAGACGTGGATTTTGGCCCTGAGCAGATTTTGCCGCTGCGATGAAGCTGGGAGAGAGAAGTGACGGTAGGAACAAGACATTTTGGGACGGGTATTTTGTTCATTTCACGATAGACGACGAATGAATAGACTCTGGCATTTTCAACGTCGGGCCCGTGGTTCTAATATTCATCTTTTTGGACGACGACGACGACTCTTCTTATTCATCCTCACGCGCATTCGTCCTCTCCAGCCTCACATGGCACACGACGGGCTTATGCGTCAACACCTCCATGGCCTCCCACCCCGCATACTCCTCGGGCACCTCCCGCAAAACAAAATGCCAAACCACCAACACAACCGCCATGCGCATCTCCAAATAAGCCATCTTCCTCCCAAAACACCCCCGCGGCCCCCCGCCAAACAACAGATGCGGCCCAGCCCTAGCATCAAACACCTTGCCCCCCTCACGCAACCACCTCTCAGGCCTAAACGCCGCCATCCCTTCTTCCGCCCACTCGCCAACCCCCTTGCCCCCCGCGCTCTGCAGCCCCTCTGCTATCCGAAAGGCAGGCACATGTATCCCATGCCCATTGTTCATAAAAACAACCCTTGTTCCCTGGGGAATCACGCGGCCCAGCACCGTGGCGGCGCGCGTGGCGGTGCGCGAGGTAATCGTGGCTGTTTTGCTGCAGCGCAGAATCTCCTCGAGGCACGCGTCTAGGTAGGGGTTTGGCGTGGTGGTTATTTCGAGCGGGGTTGGGGCGCGGGCGTGGGCGTGGGCGTGGGCGAGCGTGGCGTGGAGGGTTTTGCGGAGCTGGGATTGGGTGTTTGGGTGGGCGGTTAGGAGTTTGAGGGCCCAGAGGAGGGTGGTGGAGGTTGTGTCGTGGCCTGCTATTAGGAGGCCGAAGAGCTTTTGGTGGTTAGTCTTTTGTTTGTTTGTTTGTCGGGGAGGGGAGGGGGGAGGGGGTTTACTTCGGCACTCATGTATTTTGAATGATAGTCAGGGTTTCGATTGAGTTTTTGGGCGGCGGCTTGTTCTCGGCGGAGCATGTGGTCTATTCCAGCAGGCATTTTGCAGTGTTGTTGTTGTTGTTGTTGGTCGGGTGATGGTATTCGTGCTTTGGCTTCTGATATCTGGGTTTGAATAACGCCTTCTTTGACGGCGATTAGCCGTCTTATTCTCGGGTTGAAGTTGCGTGTAATCCACCCGTATACCCGTGGGAAAGGAACTTTTCCCACGTTTTCAAGACTGTCTGTTAGATTGGAAATGGCTTCAAACATTGGTGGCGCGGGGGCCTTTGGGAAGACTGCTTCTTCATCGACAGACAACGGCAAGGCGATTTCAGAAAGAGGCGAGAGAAGCTTTATTTGGTTGCGGGTTACGGTTGCTGTGTCGTCGATGCCAAAGACGGCAGCCCAGATGGCTTCCATTGCCGTGTTGAAGATGTCGTGGATAACGGGAAAGGGACGGCCTTTGCTGAGGCGGGTTTTCTCAGACCAGAGTTTGATCAGGTCCATGAAATTTGCGTGCATCTGCGGTGCTGCTACGTCGTTTAGGAAGGCTGGCGTCATGAGGTCTGCTACGAGCTTGCGTTGGGCTCGGAAGCGGTCGTTTGTGGGCTGGACGGTGTGGTGGTCGGGGACGATGCTGTACATCATGTCGCTGATGCCATCGGGCTTGTCAAACTCTTTTGTACGGCGGAGGAGAATGTCCTGTTATTTACGGTTGGATACCGGGCATGGCGTTGGCATCTGGATGGAGTAGCACCCACCTGCGCTTCGCGATAGTCACTGATCAATACCATGGGTTTTTTGAACAAGGGGAAGATTTGCACAATAGGCGAATTGTGGTGCACATTGTGGGATAGCATCCAGTCGGTCACAGTCTTGTGGGTTTTTAGGTGCTTGAGCATGGAGGGAATGTCCCCAAAGATGCTCTTGGTGGCTGCTTCATTGTATGGTATTCCTGGTATGGGCTTTGGGAGTAGCCATTGATAGAAAAGGTATCCTGACAATAGGAATACCACTGTTGTAGTAACCACGGCTGACCTAGCTACGTAAAGTCGGTCCAGGATATTATCCATTGTAGTCTCACTTGGCCTGTTTATGGATGCCTAGTTAGGGCATGGAGAGCTTGTATGATGTAAAAGGTTCCCGGCACCAATGTTTCTGACAATTGAAAAGCGTCTTGTTGTTGTGCTGACATTCGGCCTCGTATAGGGATTTTATTCTGCCGCCTAGGCAATAGGTATCCTTCATGCTGGAGAAATGCCCCAAGGCAAGCTAGGCCAAACCCAGTGCGCATAAGCACAGATGATGTCACTGTACTTGGTTTGGATGTTGGTGATTACAACCTGCTTGGTGTTCCGGCAACCTTGGCCTCCATTCTTCTGCAAACAGCATGTCTTGCGAGGCCCAGAAGCCAACGGGTAGTTATTGACATCCCGGCCCCGCGGCTTGCTTTTGAAATTAATTCCGTAGCATATCATGGACTGACCTGGCAATGTGCTATGCTGCTGCGTACATGGTGACCAGTAAGATCCAAAACTCAGCTGCAGCGGAAACTACCGCCAGCAAGTAATCAGTTACCGCCTCCCAAGATCAGTATCCAAGACCTTGACCATGCCATTCGTGCTGTCCTTGTTTTCCCCATCTTTTATAGTTACTCCAAAGAACCCCCCAATAGCAACGTCTACAACTTCCTCAAACAACCCCTCCACTACCCCCTTACATTCATCCCCACTCTGTCCAAAGTCTGGAAAAGCATTAACTTCCAATAACCACGTCCTCAACTCTCCATCCTCCTCCACGCCAATCATGAAATCCAGCCCAAAGATTTCAAAAGCATTAGGTAGAGGTTGGAAGTGAATGCCCATGGAGCGAGCTGCTGCCTCAAACGTTTCGCCCGTTATTGCGCAGATTTGCGCAAAGATTGTGGATTTCCAGTCCGAGCATGGGGTGCGGTGGCTGGGCAAGATGTCGGGTAGTGACCAGAATAGCCCTACCGACCCTTCGCGGTCGGATGAGTCTTGGAGACATGTGTTGGTGAGGTGGGCTTTCATTGCTTCGTCGCGGTTTTGTTGCAGGGCTGCGTCCCAAGGCGGAATGTAGGGGCGGGCTGCAAATAGGGCGAGCATGTCGCGGTAGACGTACACTTGTAGGGCGGCAGTGGCGAGGACATATGTGCGAATGTGGAATTTCCTGAAAGTGGAGGGGTCGGTGGAATGTTGTGAAGGTGCGGGGAGAAGGAGGGTAGGATGGATATATGGTTGAGCGATGAAGTGGCGCAGTTGAGATGTCATTATCCCGTCTGTGTCTTTGCCGTCGTCGCTTCTCGTGCCTTCCTCGTCTTCGTCATCAAGTGGCGGGTCCCATTCTTCAAAGATGTTGGTTAATTGCTCTTCAGTCGAGAAGAGGCGAATGCCTTGACCGCGCTCGCTCATGCCGGGTTTCAAAATCCACCATTCTCGGTTCTTTTCTTCCCTTTCCTCATTCCTTGCCCAGCTCTCCTTTAGTTCCCATGCTTCGACCAGTGCATCGTCCAGAAACTCGGCATAATCAACTTCAAACTCGACGCTAGGTTTGACATGCTTCGCAACGACAGATTGGGGATACTTGGTGACCCAGTTTGCAACAGTGGTACTCAAGTAATGCTTCCGTATCAGTGCTTTGCGAATAATGTACGCGTTGGCGAGCGAAGAGGAAGGATGCTCCATCAAGTGGTCAAAGTCAATCGACTCGTACTGGACAAACTGGAAAAGTCTTGATGTGGGAGATGGCAGTTGGGCGATGGAGGTAATCAGCTCACAAGTTGCCGCTGGAAGTCGTTTCTCTACGGCTGAGAGGATGAGGGGCTGGACATAGGCGTCTTCATAATTGACGAGTGCGTAGATGTTCTCATCGCTGTCTTTTGTAGGGTTTGACATGGTGCATCTAGGATGGTCACACCGTGGCCCTAATCCAACTCTTAAACGTCATGTATTGCCTGTATAACTAATTCGAAATTAGTCCTTCTGGAGTACAGCATCCAACACACGAATGCAAATGGTGGAGCGAGATTGGGATCGATGATGTTTGATTACACAAGGAGACTCGTAAAAGCTTTGGCAGAGAGAGAGATATGGACGCTGGAAAAAGCTGATTCGCTTAGCCCGACCAATCAAATGGCCTAAATTCCAACCACCACGTCTCTTTTCTACTTCAATGCCAAAAGCATGCAAAAGGTGGGATATCTAAGTAAGAATCAAACGATTTCCAAATCATCTTCGTCATCGTCCATTGCTGCAAGCAAGCCAGCATCTAGCACACCTATGCTGTCTCGTCCTGGCTCGCGAATACCTTTCTCGGGCAATAAGAGACGAGCCCTTTTCTTTGCAGGGCTTGCCTCGCGCGTCCCACGCAATGCAGAGGGCGTCTCTTTGGTGGGCGACAAGAGTAGGCCACGTTTACCTGCTCCGCCCCATCCCATTGCTTCACCCGAGGACGTCAACTTGCCAGATGCACTCCGCTTGCGCTTAGCATGGCCTAGCGATACATCTTCAGCTTTGCGGTTGAGTAGGCTACCAAAGTCGCTGTCGTGCGATTTGTGTTGCGGTGCCGACGAAGAAGTGCTGGACGGTACATCGCCTTTTGCAGGTAGATTTGAAGTATTGGCGCCCTTGACTTTAAGGTATTCGCCTCCAGCGCTGCCCTCTCCCATCTTGCCTAGCTTCTGTGCGAGCTCCCTTTCCTTCTCTTTGGCAGCTAATTGTCGACGAAACCGATCTTCTCGGCTTCCGCCGCGTTCCCAGTTTTGCTCGTCTCGATCAAGAAGAGTCGCAGTGCCTCCGGCTCGAGGTGCAATGTAGACTGTTTCGTGTATCTCTCGGTCGTGATACCTCCCTTCTCGTTTCAATTCGCTGGCATGGGTACCTCCGCGTCCACCACCACCACCACCACCGCCGAACATGCCGAATCTGCCGCCGCTTGGGCCTTTGCCCATTCCCGTCATAGTATTGAACTCCATGCGGCCTCGCCTGCTCTTTTCCATTTCTAGTTGCAAATGAAACTCACAGTACTCGGTCTTCCGGCCGTCCACCCAAGCTTCACAGATCTTGCCATCTTTCTTCATCGCACGACAATAGCCCAAATCTCGTGACACGCCCAATTCGAGGATTGTGTCGTCTGAACTCGTCAGTTTGAGGGAGAATTTGCCCGTGTCGCGGTTGCGAGGGGGCATGATATCAGGATTGAGGATTGCGACGAGTGTCCCCACTGGTAGCTTCCAGAATTGTTGAAAACCAGTATCAAACAGAAACAAGTCCAACTCGTATTTCAGGTCGGTCAACCGGAGAACCATGAACTTGCCAGACTGGTTTCGATCCTGATTGCCTGTAGATTGGTCCCGGACATTGTTCTTGGTATCTCTTGGCGATGATTTTGAGCAGATGACGCCCAGCACAACATAGTCATTTTCCAATTCAGGAGGATCGTATTCTGGCGCTTTGACGGTTTTCAACATTTGAGGAATGGTGAGTATGGTTTTGCCGTCAAGAGTGCGAGTAACGACGTTGTGCTGCATTTCGCGAGACTTGAGATGTAAGCCTGAATATGACTCGAAGCTCGGGGCATCGCTACCGTCGTCACGTTGCGAGATCTCGGCGTACTTTGCGGCGGTAGATGTACTTGCAAAGCCACTTGATTTTGAAGCTGATGAAGGTGGTCGCGAGCTTTCGCCTCTCGAAGAGGCAATTGAATTGGGTCGCGGTGTTGGGGGATTGCGCAGCTCGCTTTTCGGTCGGTCCGACATCTTGCTTGAGGTCCTGGAAAGTGGCGGGGGCATTTGTTTGTCTTTCAGCTCTTCCATGTTGTGCAGTCCAAATCCTCGACTGCGCCTCATCTTGATTCTTGCCTCGGTCTCCTCGCGCTGCTTCTCCCTGTTCTTTCCCTCGGCGATGCGCTCGCTAAAAGATTTGGTTTTGGGTGGCGCTGTTGTGGTCGAGTTGGGACGTGATATGCCTGCGCGCTTGAGACTGACATCTTGCGCCCTCAGCCCTTTGTCGATGCCCAGCAACACCCGTGCTGGACTTTTTGGCTCTACTGGCGCACGCTGCTTGCGGATTGGAGAGTGGGGAATTTGGATTTCTGCTTCTGATTGTGGAATCTCGACCCGGCACATCGAAGCTGCTGTTGGTGGTCGAGATGAGCTGGCATTGCTATCAGCATCGCCGCCTTCTGCTGCTTTGCGCGCCTTCTGCAAGGCCTTGAGTTTCAGCTTCGCCTCGATAGCCTGGAGTTGCAACTGCAGCGTCTCTTCATCTTCGTCTTCGTCTTGGCCGTTGGCATTTTGCGGCACAGCACGCGACAATGGGCGGCGTTTAGATGGCGACGGCGACACTGAACTGCGATGACGGCGCTGTTCGTATCTGCGCCGCCCAGAGGGAGAACTCAGAAGAGCTTCAGCGGGCGACTGCGGCGGCCAGTTGGGTTGGTTGGCCTTGGCTGTATTTGTTGTCAGCAATGTTGATCTGTAACTGTGGAGCAATAATAAATATAGCTACGTACCTCTAGACTTGTTTGGACTTTCCCGCACAATCATGGTTGCGGAATAGTTTCAGACCAACGCTCATTGCTGCGCCCCAAGCCCCAAAGACTGTCACTTTATACTTTGCAGTAGAAGAAAGTCTGATGAGATAGACAGAAGGGCCAAGCGGGTGGGTGTTGACGTCGAATTGGTGTCTGGGATCTACTCCGAAACCGTTTTAATTAGCCAACCTGGGTTAGTCTGCTGATTAGTCATCGATGGCGTCGACAGGGGTGACGCGACAGGACGCGACTGATATTCATACTCCAGACACGAGTGATTGTGTAGATATTCAGAGATATCAGCAATATATCTCGCTGCAATGGCTCGAACACGGTCAAAGCCTGCTCCCAAAAAGACAAAAGAAGCTACTCCTGAACCTACACCGTCCTGCACAAAGCCCCTCCCTGCAAGCACACCAAACCCCCCCAAAGTCTTCATCTTGCCCAAAGACACGTCAAAAGATGCACGAATAGTCACGTTGGCCAATCCCGCGACCAATGCGCCATCGCGGTATTTCTACTGTCCTGAAAAGGGCTTCTACGAGTTCACCAGGATAGCAGCGCCAAAGAAGGAATGCAAGAGTTGGTTGATCACCGGAGACCAGTGCGAGCATGACGAAAAGACTGAGCAAGAGAATGACAGGATTGGGAGTGGATACGTGACCAAATCCCCAGATATGTTCATCGCAACCCCGATCGACCTCCTCTTCCTCATCCTCCCCGCCCTGGCCCCAAAGAACACAAAAGACACCAAACAACACTACCTCGCCCTCGACGATTACCTGGACGACCTCTCCCAATCCTCGCCACACTGGCGAACCCTCCTCTCACACTCCCCCTCACTACACACCGCCATCGAGAGAAAAATGCGCTCTACATGCGACACAGTCGACGCAGGCAACGAAACAATGTACCGAATCTCCCACTCCAAACTCCTATCCCTCCTCCTCTCAAAAGCCTCCCGAATGGTCTCTCACGGCCTCCCCACATCTCTCGTCGAGAAATTCATATCTCCCCTCCTCCAAATCCCCGTCATGAATATAAAACGCGAGGATTCCAGCCTCACACCCACAACAACCACCACCACCGACCAAATACCAACAACAACAACAACAACAACAACAACAACAGCTACTACTACAACACCCCCAAACATCCCCCCACTCCTCCACAAAAAAACAGCCCTCTCCTACCTCCTCAAATCCTACCTGCCCCCGTCCCTCCAACCCCCCCTCCAAACCCTCTCAACCCCCCTCTTCGCCTCTCTAACCCCACACCTCGCCGCCATCGCAGCCCTCAAAGCCGACGTCGAGTCTTTACGCCGCACACACTCCCGCAAGCGAGAACACGATGACGACGACGACGAAGAAGAAGAAAGGATAGCAGCGCGAGAAGCAAAGAAGAGGAAAAAGGAAGAAGAAGAGAGGAAGAAGAAGGGGGAGGGGAGGGGCGTCAAGGCATTGAGAAAAGTAGATGTTAGTGGGATGAAGAAGTTGAGTGAGTTTTTTGGGAAGAAAGGGGGGGGTTAAGATGGTGGTGGTGGTGTATTTTATCCAGGGCGCACGTTACAAATAGTTATGCATATTTTGGCGAATTCATATCCATTCATTCATTTCATTGCTTGCTTGCTTGATTGATTGATTCGATACTAAATATGTATCTCTCGCCATTGGCTATCCCATCTCTATTGATTATACCATGGCATATCCATAATATCGTTCGAGGACATGTCTAGACAAGACTGCCAGATAGCCAAAACCTTGTTCTTGTTCCCGTGTGAATTTACCTGACCCATACCGTCTCCTTCATTACAATTCGCTACTCGAGTTATGGGTATTCCTTGCATCCTCCTAATAAAAGACAAACCCGTTATGCAATCATAATAAGCCTGTAAGACCCGAATACAAACCAAGCGAGTTTGTCTGTCACGCACAAAAAAAAACTCCATATCCCTAGGTTATCGTGGCCAAATGGTGTGACGCTGCGACTCAAGTGACAAGCACTTCAAGTCAAAAAAGCCCCACAACCATCAAAAACACTTAGCGAGAACGGGCTAGATTACCACATTAGGAGGCGATTGACATGGATGAGGTAGAATGCTCACTTCGAGCCCGCTTGTCAGTCTCGCACTCCAGTGGCTCTCCACCACGCTTCCGGGTTGCACGTCCAGAACTGGCACTGCTGTGCCCAGACTTGACGCGCGACCACGACTCAAAGGATATTTCTAAAACGGTCAGCAACAGCATCACACTCCGAATCAAGGCTCAGCTTACGTCGTTTGACGGCGCGGACAGTGGGAGGAGGGGTAGTGGCTCGGGGGGCTGCAGTGATGGGGACGGCGGCCTTGCCCTTCTTCTTGCTTGGCGTGGCGACGTGGGCTTCAATGTCTGTCTCTGCTTCTTCTTCGTCTTCAACGGTGCCGTTCTCAAGGTTGCGCTTCTTGATCTCTTCCTTGAATAGCAGACGGGGCTTGACGGAAGATCTAGTCAATGGACGACGCAAGACGTGGCCAATCTGGCGGCGCAATTGGCGTTCGCTGGCCGAAAGATCGTCCGTGTCTTCAGCGGCGTCCGAGGCATTGGGAGGACCGTCATCTTGGAACTTGCGGAAGATCTTCTTGCCACGGAAGATGTAGACCATACCCTCATCGCGGTCGGCTGCTTCCTTCATCTTGGTGGTGCGCGCGTCGGTTTCCTTTTCCTTGGGCTTGGCTTGGGTCGTCTTGGATTTGGCCTTGCCCTTCTTGGTGACAAATGGATTGTCGTCTTCATCGTCGTGAGTGGGGATGCGTTCTTTAGAGTCCGTGTAAATAGGAATCTTCTCTGCAACCTCGTCCGCATAGTGGTCGAGGTCCTCAAGGGCGAGGTTCTTGGTCTTGCGCATCTTGTGCATCTTGCGGGGTGTTGGCATCGCCTCGTCAATAGTGGCTGGGCGGGGAGGGAACAAAACACGTGCAGTTGAGCTCAATGCCGACTCCGACTCCAATGGGCGCTTGCGAGGCGTCTTCGCAGGTGTTGGTAGCATGCCCTACGCAAAGTTAGCACATATACAGCAAAACGAAAAGCCTTGCATGTAAGACTTGGAGCAGCTGCAGTGGTTTGACAAACCAAAGACGAAGCTCGGTCTTGGACGCGACTTACGGGTGCCATGTTCGCAAACAGGCGTCTGGCAGGAGTTGGCGCAACGCGGTCTGTGTCTGAGTCAAAGGGCGCGGCGTCTTCTTGTGCGCGGCGCGTTGAGCGAGGAGAGCGATGTTGTGGAGAGGAGACGGGTGAGGAGGGTGGTGAGAGGGTGAAATTGGCCAAGCGTGTCGTTTGCTTGCGCTTGGAGGCTGCCGTCGGAGTAATGTCGCGCCTGCTCCGGGGACTGTGCGTTTTTTCGACGTGAAGGTGAGAATCACGCTGGGCGGCTACTCTGCTGGAACGGCGCGGCGAAAACGGCTCATAGTGGTCTCCATGTAGCGGTGCAGGCGGTGTGCGTATGCGGCGAGGGGGCGATGGCGTGCGCTCCATGGTGGTGGAGTAATGATGATGGGAGGTGAGGGTGAGGGTGAGGGTGAAGGTGAAGGTGAAGGTGAAGGTGAGGGTGAGGGTGAGGGCGAATGTGGGGAGGGGGGTGAATGGCGGGTGTTGTGTGTTGTAGCAATGGTCGCAAAGAAGGTCAAGATGCAAAACCAAAACAATCCAAAACAAAGCTTTGCTGTACTATTAGCCGGCGCAACGTCAATGGATCGGATAGAATATGCAGGCAAAGTGGCGCGTGGGAGAGTTGCGAAGATGGTGGCGGTGAGGAGGTAAGGTGAATGGGTGAATGGGTGAATGTCAGGGCGTCAAGGCAGGCGCAGAAGGGAGGAGGTTGGTGTTTTGGCAGTTGCGATGGCTGGGTCGCTGTGTCTTGGCGCCCCAACGGTTGTCATTGAGTCTTGACCAAACACGCCAAACACGCCAAACACGCCAAACACGTCAAACACAAACAAAGCACGTGTCGTCAGCAACAACACCTAATCACATCATCCTTCTCAGACTTTTGCCAGCCATGGATCCGCCCAATATCGATGCGTTGGGTCTGTCCGACTCTGACACCGACGCCCTCTTCGACACCCCGGCTGCGCGCAAGAGCACCAAAAAGACGCAGCATGCCGGCGATGGCACGTCACGTGCAAAAGAGTCGCATTACACCACAGAAGAGGCGCGAGAAGAAGCATTGCGCCGGGAATTGGACAGTATCCGCAATGTCAACAAGGTCATTGAGGGGGTGGTGGAGAGCTTGCAAAAGGCCAAGGACAACATGGAGGTGGGCACACCCCGACTGCCTCGACATGTTGGTTGCTAAGACTAGACCCAGACCGTGTCCAAAACAGTCAACAACGCATCCACATTACTGCAGACGTGGACACGAATACTGTCCCAGACAGAACATAACCAACGACTGATCCTGAACCCCCAATGGCAGGGCGCTTCCCAGGATCTGATGGCCCTTGAAGAAGAAGAAATCCACCGACAGCAAGCTGCAGAGCGCCGAGCAGCTGAAGAGCAAGCGAGGAAAGATGCAGCTGCACGCAAAATGGAAGAGGAGCGGCGGAGGGCTGAGGCTACTAGCAAGACAGGCGCCAGGGGAAGGGGCAGAGGAACTCGAGGTCGCAGTGCCTCAGCCTCTACATCGACTAGCAGCAACTACGCGGGTGTTGGTAGCCAGACTGGGAGAGGACTTGGGCGTTCAAATTCAAGCGCGAACCGGGCTGGCAGCGGGATAGGACGGGGACTGCGTGGCCGTGGTCGCGGGCTGGGCTAGAAGATGTGCTCACTTTGTATGATGAAACCTGGCATGTTTATATGTCGATGGGAGATGCACCAGATGCCCAGTACATACCCAGAACATAAGAGTATGGCCCAATTGAGAGAAGCAGACATAAAGGAACACAACGTGATGGACGGGTTCCTTTTCTGTCCTCTCCCAGGCGACTATTACATGTCCTATGGGCTATACTCAGTCTAGATGCGTCGTTGAAGCTGGTACCTGCAGCAAGATGCAGTCAACGGTGCGGGAAGCTTGTCGGAAGCGCTGCTGGAAAGGGTAAGACTGCAGACCCCACTTGTTACTTACACCCCGCTAGATATTCCCAAGCTCTCAAGAGTCAAAACAATCGATTCACCTTTGATCCTGTCCTCTCGACCTCTTTCTCGACCTCTTTCTCGACCTCGTCTCTTAATTCATCGTACCCATTCTAGCCACAAAGGTCACAAGACATCTCAATCATGGCCGTTCCTACCGCCACGTCACTAAGGGACATCTATCCAGAAGACGCAGTGCCCATTGAGCTCAAGCGATGGGAAAGCTTATTAGCAAAGTTTGAGCATCTGTATGGAAAGCAGCCAGACTTTGTCGCTCGTAGCCCGGGACGTGTCAACATCATTGGCGAGGTGAGGCCATGGTATGACTAGATTGATCACACCGACACAAGCTCATCTCAAATAGCACATTGACTACTCTCTATATGAAGTTCTGCCCATGGCCATTACTGCAGATTTCATCCTAGCAGTGGCTGTACGGCCTTCTGATGAAAAGCCACGGATACGCATAGCAAACTTGAATTCAGAAAAGTTCCCTGCACGTGAGTTTGAGATTCCAGAAGGTGAAATCCCCATTGATGCTACTGAGCATGAGTGGACAAACTATTTCAAGTCTGGCCTGAAGGGCGTATCACAACTGCTGCAAAAGAAGCGAGAAAAGTTCACATCTGTCGGCATGGATATTGTATGTGACGGAACGGTACCAAGCGGTGGCGGTCTGTCGAGTTCTGCGTCTGTCGTGTGTACGAGCGCGTTGGCTGTGCTGGCCGCCAACGGCGAAGAAAAGATTGACAAAAAAGAGCTGTGTGAGCTTGCCATCGTATCTGAGCGTGCTGTTGGAGTCAATTCTGGAGGGTAAGCGACCTCTCACGCTACGTCAATAGTGGCTAATAATGCTTCAGTATGGACCAAGCTGCCTCAGTCTTCTCCCTTCGCGGTTCAGCACTCTACGTCACATTCAAGCCCAGCCTTGACGTTGAAAACATCAACTTTCCACAAACTGACCCAGAGCTCACGTTCGTCACCGCCCAATCTTTTGTAGCTGCGGACAAGCACGTCACTGCACCTGTTTGCTACAATTTGCGCGTAGTTGAATGCACACTAGCAGCAGTCTTTCTAGCCAAAGCATTCGGTCTCAAAAAGCAGCTACCAACAGATTCATCGCCACTGGGTGTTAGCTTGCGCGGCTTCCACGATACTTACTTTGAGGAGAAGGAGGGTGTCTCAGACAACACCAAGGTTTCGGTCTCAGAGTTCGAGACCCAGCTCACCAAGTTGATTCAACACACTGAAAACTACCTACCACTAGAGCAAGGCTACACAAGGGAAGATATTTGTGCATTACTTGGTGTCAGTCAAGACGAGCTGAACCAACGGTACATGTCAAAGTTTCCTGTCCGCGCAGAGAGGTTCATGCTTCGACAGCGTGCGCTGCATGTCTTCACCGAAGCTCTTCGCGTTATCAAATTCCGCTCTCTGCTCTCATCACCACCACCCAACGGCAAAGAGCTTCTCCAATCATTAGGGGATCTCATGAACCGAACACAGGACTCATGTCGCGACGTTTACGACTGCAGCTGTCCTGAACTCGACGAGCTGTGTCAACTGGCGCGTGCTGCTGGCGCTACCGGCAGCAGACTAACAGGTGCTGGATGGGGAGGATGCAGTGTGCATCTCGTCTCTAAAGATAAGGTAGCGGCTGTCAAGCAAGCGTGGGAAGAAAAGTACTACAAGAAGAAGTTCCCAGACATTACAGAGGAGAAGTTGGCGCAGGCAGTCGTAGTGTCCAAGCCCGGCTCAGGGAGTATTCTTTTCAAAATCACTGGCGGCGAACTTGCATAAAGAGTTCTGCATAGCATCACGTAGACTTGGCTATGGCGATGTACGGGGTATATACACGGGCGTTTGCTATTGAAAATTCAGGTATACATATCATTGAATACTTCACCTGTCATACTAAACCCAAGTCATCTCTGATCACAACATCCCTATTCCCTATTCAAATACCAATACCCCACCTTTGACCTTCTCAGCATTAACTACATCATCTATTTCCACCACCACCACCACCACCACTTCTTCCTACCCATCATCTCCAAATCTCTAACCCACCCCTCTCCAAAAAACCACCCTGGCTCTTGCTCTTGCCCTCGGGCCACCCCATAAAATCCCACGACTACCCCCATCCTTGCAAACCACACACGCGGCCTGCGCCTGCGCCCCTGCACGAGCTGCAAAATTCAGAAAAGAAGGAATAGGGATGGTGGTGTTTAGTGGAATTATAAATGAATTAAATTTAGAAAATCAGGAAGGCTAAACAAGGTTAAATTTTGGTAGAGCCATCTTCCCGTGTAATTAAAATAACTATAACTACTAGTTACAATTAAACTATTAACTATATAAACAGCCTATGGCTATACTACACATCACAAACCCACCTATACAAGACCACTCTTTTTCAACTCTCGTTTCATCATTCGTTTTACATGCATGCATCCAGAAAACTAGTTGATAAATGCGACACACCGACCCTACATAAGTAGATAGTTACCCAATATACCATGCAGTTTGTCACAACACGAACAAAAATCTACCCGCCGCCCGTCCCAGGATGAAAAGCAGCCTGATCTCGAAAGCGATTAGTAACCGTATCCACCGCGCGAATACTGCAACCCTTTGGAGCCTCAACGCCATCGAATCGGTCCTTGATCCACTGCATGTAATCAAGTTGCGTCACAGCGCCTGCAACATTATGGTCGGTATCAGGGTACAAAAGCAAGGAAGCCCTGCTATCCGGATACGCACCGCACGTCTGATTAAAGTCCCATTCCGTATTATTCGCGTAAACAAGCGGATCGGAGAGTCCCTGGACAACAAGCATGGGAGCAGCGAGCGGATGAGGGCCCGCGCCATTATAACGTTGCTGCCAGTCCACAATTACAGGAAGATCAAGCCAAGCCGTGCTTTTGAAAAGCTGTGCGGCCGTCAGATTGGCAAAGAGGGCGCGCCCAGTTTGCAAACAGCCTTCGTCCACGAGGGGGATGCGAGATAGCACCGTGTCAGTAACCCAGTCTTGAAGCTTGAATTCGTCAGGAAACAAGCGGGCAAAAGACTGCAGTAGAAACACAGAGACTGCGTCGCCGATAGGCCCGCCGTCTGCACGCCGGATGGATTCGGGAATGAGCTGCAGTGGCCGAAGAGCAGGGGCATTCGCAACGGAGCCCAGAAATCTTCCTGCTTTGAGCAGTTCGCTTTGGTCGGGCATGGCGAGCCGCTCGTTGGTCCGCCATGCTGTCAGGCCTCCTTCGCTGTGGCCCACGACCACGTACTCGTGTGAAAGAAGGTTGGCGAGGAACTTGCGGGCGGCGATGAGGGCGTATGCTGCGTCTGCGGCGTGGAGGTAGCCTGATTCGTACATGAAGCCTTGGGGGATATTGGAGCCCTGGCCAGCGTAGTCCGGGCCAATGACTGCGTAGCCGTTTTGCGCGAGGAAGTAGGGGCCTTGCCATTCGTAATATAGATCCTTGTGGTTGGACGGTGCGCAGTTTCGAATGCGGCCGGCGGTGCCGTGCGTCCAGATTACTGTCTTGAGTGGCTTGGAGGGGTCCAGTCTGCTGTATGGGAGGAGCACAAAGGCGGATGCTGGGATGGGGTTGCGGTCAATGTCTTCTGTCATGTAGAGGAACCGGGAGATGGAGCAGCCTGCCGGGGGAGTAAAGTTTTGGTTGACAATGGAGCGTGGGACATCTTCCCATTTCAGCAGGGCTCCGGGCTGGGCATCGCTGATGTTGGTGGGCGTCGTGTAGATTGATTCTGTGTCGACGTCTTGTGAGACCCATTGGGTTGTTTCCTGGTCCAATAGTGCGTCGTAGGCTTCTTTACAGGGGCCATCACAGGGGATTTGGGCAAGGCCTAGGGCTGCGTTGAGGCCTAGGAGAGTGAAGGCGTGAAGCTTCATGGTTGGGCGAAGACGCTTGTTTCGATGGATAGAAGCTGAGAAGTACGTCGTTCATTTATACATTTTGACATGACACGGGAACACGTGAATACTCGGTAAGGTACTACAGTAGATGGGCTGCAATCGTCCCGTAATATCGCTTACCATGTGGGCAAGTTGGTCAGTGAGGTCTCGGCCTTTCCATAACTAGGTAGACACGCATATGCGGACTACACACAATACAGAATGTTGTACAGGACTCATGAGTCGTCGGTGATACTGGCAAACTGCCGAGTGTAGACCCCACGTGGGAGACGCATCTAGTGAAACTATTAGGCTAAAGGTTTGAGGCTGGACGGGAGGTGACAGTTCGGACCGTTGTGCCATGCAGTAGGGACTCTTTCGTGAGGGCCTACCAGATACGGTTGGGTGAAGGTCCGAAAAGGTCATAAATCGGAGATGTTTTGCGAGGCTGGAATGCGGGGTGGAAGAGACATTGGAGCAGTCGGTCCGATGAAGATCAAAGTCACGTGACTTTTAGTCCTCTTGACCTCGGAAGAACCAGGGGCAGTATACTTGTCTATCTTCTCTTGATATGAAGATGTTGTAGTGAAGAAGGTCCAGCGCATGTTTCGTTGTGATTAACTGGAATGGCGTTCATACCTGCCCTGTTGAACACCTATTGAGAAACTCGTCAATGAAAGAATAAGTCTGTCCGCGATTTGATAACTTGTTTCGTCTCCTGCGCCTCATCTTTGCGTATCTTCGCTGTCTAAAGGCAATCTTTGTATCAGTCTCTTTTCGTCTCGAATCACATGAGCACACGTTCACTATTTTGAACATCGCTTTGCGACAATTGACTGGAGCCTGTAGTGGAATCATTGTTGCCGGTGAACAACGACGTTGCTTGCATATAAAACTCCACCGCAGTGCTGTTCGTTGCTTCCAGACTAAATTCACTTCGCTCAAACCACCCTCGCCATCTCGTCTTCTTTCAATTCCCATTCACCAGCCCCATTTCAGCCCCATTTCAGCCCCATTTCAGCCCCATTTCAGCCCAGCACAATGCCAAACCCGGTTCAAGACGCAGAGCTCATCACTCTTCCGCCTATACCTGT
>SSBG01000320.1:36809-52716 GCA_028220655.1 Shiraia bambusicola | reverse complement strand
GCCATGATCAATCCAAACAGTGCTTGTGGCTTGTCCAATAGCGCTTGCAGTATAGGCAGTACAAATGCTGCAGTCTTTCCGGAACCTGTCTCTGCCAGTCCAATGACATCACGTCCTTCGAGTGCCAGCGGTATAGCCTGAGATTGGATAGGGGTCGGATGGGTGAATTTGAGGTTCTCGCAGGCATCACAGAGCTCTTCTCGCACGCCCAGGTCGGCAAATGTTTTTTGGGGTACGTTGGCATTTGCCCCATTCGTTGTAGGCGTACTAGTTTCTGGGCTGGCGGTTTGTGGCACCTTATTGCCATTTGTGCTGCCATTTTTGGGCTTTGATTTTGGTTTGGTGGCCTCTTCACCAGAGACTTCTGACCCGTCTTGTTCGACTTCGCTCAAGTCTGAGGCGGGTGGTGATGGTCGTTGCCGTTTTGCAGCTGGCTTAATAACAGGTTTTGTAGTCTTGGAGCGATTCGCCCTGGAGACTGAAGAACCCGCAGTGCCGCTATCAATTTTTCTCTTTCTAGGCGTCAGCATGATTTGTATGGATTGAGCGAGTTGTGATGGAAGACAAAAGTTTGGAGGCGCCAAGGGAAAAAAGTTCGCATGCGGCGATAAGAATAGCCAGTTAGTTAAGTCCGATGCCAAGATTTCGACTAGGTATGGCAAAAAAAGTTCCCCCGACTTCACGCTCCCATTTGCAACCCACCAACAACCCCATTGATCTGTCGCAATGGCTCGTGTAAGCAGCCAAAGAAGGAAACAGTCCGTCAAGGATAAGGAGCAGGCCAAAAAGCCGCTAAATGGCCAACCCAAGAGCATGGTTGTCCGTATCGGCGCGCAAGAAGTCGGCAGCAGCGTCAGCCAGTTGGTGCAGGACGTGAGGCACGTGATGGAGCCAGACACAGCTGTGCGATTAAAGGCGTGTATAATCCTGTCGAGATGTGTGTATATAGTCGCCGACTAACGGTCAGTTCAGGAGCGAAGGGCCAACAAACTTCGCGACTACACCACCATGTGCGGCCCCTTGGGCGTCTCCCATCTCCTCCTCTTCTCGCGCTCAGAAACAGGAAATACGAACTTACGTCTTGCGCGCACACCTCGCGGCCCGACACTCCATTTCCGAGTGCAAAATTACTCGCTCGCAAAAGACATCATGAAGTCGATGCGCCATCCACGAACAGGCGCCAACGATTTCCTCGTCGCTCCGCTGCTCGTCATGAACAATTTCCTCACTTCTGATGCTGAGAGAGAGCGGCTCGGTGACAGGGCACCACCAAAGCATCTTGAAAAACTCGTCACAGACATGTTCCAGGGACTGTTCCCACCCATCCAGCCACACACCACACCCCTACACACCATCAAGCGCGTTCTCCTCCTCAATCGTGAGCCTCCTACAGAAGAGAATGGCACATGTACGATCTCCCTCCGCCACTACGCCATCACCACCAAAATCGCCGGCGTGCCAAAGGCCATCCGCAGACTGTACGCCGCCGAAAGACTGGTTGGAAGCAAAGACTCGAAGAAAAGCAAACTGCCCAATCTAGGCAAGCTACGAGACGTAGCAGACTACATGCTCGACCCCTCGGCAGCAGGCTACACCTCGGCCTCTGACACGGAGCCCGACACAGAAGGCGAAAACGAAGTCGAAGTCTCTGCCCCCATCCGCCAAAAAGTCCTTTCCCGCAAGGAGAAAGAACGTATCCGCGCCAGCAGTGACGCCCCAAGCAACACGCGTGCCCGCGCCCGCGCCACAGGGAAACCCCGCGTCGAAAAGCGCGCCGTCAAGCTCGTTGAACTGGGGCCCCGCATGACGCTCCGCCTCACCAAAGTCGAGGAGGACGTGTGCAGCGGCAGAACAATGTGGCATGAATTCATCACAAAGTCTAGAGCGGAACAGCAGGAAATGGAGAAGAAGTGGGCGCAGAGGAAGAAGGAAAAGGAGGAAAGGAGGAGGGTTCAAAGAGAGAATGTCGAGAGGAAGAAGAAGGAAAAGGCTGCTGCCAGGGGGGAAGGTGAGGATGAAGAGGATGAGGATGAGGATGAGGATATGGATATGGAGGATTATGACGAGTATGACATGGACGATGATGTTTGGCATGATGAAGATGGGGCTGGAGAGGATGAAGACGAGCAAATGCACGAGGAATGAGGTATTTTGCCAAAACTGATACCTATATAATGATACCCGAATTCGCAGCTTTTGATCTTTTATATTTCTGGTTATTTTACTACAACATTCGTTTCTTTTCTCTCATACTTCACCTCTAGCGTCACAACAATCCATATCACCTGGCCTTTGGTTTCTGAATAACCACCCTATCCCCCTCCATCAATTCCCAGCCCACGCCCTCCCCCACCAAATCCACCCACTCGCGATCCGCGCTGCGTTCCACAAACCTCTTGTCCGCACGCATATACGCGCGTCCAATACACTTGAGCGCATGCACCCTCACCCTCCCCTCTGCAAACTCCATGACACTCCGCTGGTAGCCATCCACCGCCCTCCTCATCCGCCAAAACGCCACCCAGTCATCCGCCACCAGCGCTCGGAGCACGCACTCGACGCGGCGATCTGTATATCCAAAGCGCACTTTTGTCGCTCGCGCGCCGGCATAATCTGCCTGGCGACAGCACTGGTCGAGAATCATGAGGCCTACAAAGTCCTTGAGATCGTGCGTCGGCAGGGGCGATTGTGGGTGTATAGTGTTGAGCAGAGAGTGTAGGGCTGGGACGTAGGATTCCCAGTCGTGGCATAGGATAGCGACGTGGATGCTGAAGTAGTATGCGCGTCGGGCAAAGACGTCAGTGCGATTGCTTGCTGTGATGGCTTCGCGGAGTTTGCGGAGGGCGGCGAGGACGGAGGCGAGTTCGTCGATGGAGCGGGAAGATGCAGTTTGGGGGATGGACGGGGGGTCTGGTGTAGTAGTAGTAGGGGCATATTTGGAGGATGCAAGGCCTGTGGTGGGGGTGGTGAGGGACAGCGTGGAAAAGGAGCCTGTGAGATCAGCTGAAGAGGCGTTACTGCTGCTGACGCTGGCGAAGAGATGGTCTAGATCTTCACGGTTGAGGGCACAGAGTTTCATATATCGCTCGATGATGCGGTTCAAGTAGACGTCTTGTGTTTTGAAGTCGTTTAGTCTTTGGGGGGTTCTTATCAGTTCTTGCACATTTGGGATATTGCTGCAAGAATGTAGTTACCGCGTCTCGCCTTTACTCGGTAGTCCATACATCTCGAGGACATCTTCGCGGACTGGCTTGAGACGGTTCCAAGCTCCTGATGCTCCTCGACGACTGCTGGGCCGCATGGGCTCTGACGACTTGATGCCTCGGGACGTCATGGTTGGAGAGTAGTTATGCCCAGTGTAGTCGGGCTCAAGTATAGTCAAGCAAACGTAGCATTGTGGAATGCATCACCATCGACAGCAGTCGCGAAACATGATGATATGTATTGATGTGGGATGGGAAGCCTCGCATGAAGTCTGAGGAAGGTGGGGAATGAGATGAGACAAGCTTCGGCAATTGTCAGGCAAAAGCCGACGTCAATAGTTAAGACTTTAGTTACTCTTGAACATACACCTACACTTCTAATATCTGAATCAGACAGGATAGCCTGATTATGGAATGCATGTCTGGTAGGTGAATTCTCGCAACACACACCTTATACGGTCTGGCGTCCAGGTATAGTTAAGTTCCGACTCGATTGGCATGTGCATTAACTACATGGAACCTCAACCATTCTACAAAACCATTAATACACCACCCAAGCATGTCCAATTAGTCCATTTCCTGGGACAAAAGAGGAAGAAACAGGTCACCACCTTCAAATTAAAACAAAGATAAAAAAAATTAAAAAAAAAAAACTTCACACAGCCATGTACACCACCAAAACCACCGCTTCCAAAGCCCTCCAAAAAGGCAAACACCTCGAACAAAAACTCGAACAAAAACTCACCTACCTCTGGCACGAAATCTCCCCCTGGCAACAAGACAACCACTACATCCAATCCGGCTACCGCCCGCAATCAAACTCGTACGCAAAATCCTACGCCTCGTTATTCTACCTGCACAACGAATCCGTAAACATCTACACCCACCTCCTCGGCGCCCTCCTCGCCCTCCTCGCATCTGCCCTTCTCTACATCACCCTCTCCTCACGCTACGAAACAGCCTCGCGAGAAGACGTGTGGGTATTTGCCTGTTTTTTCGCAGGCGCAGTCGCATGTTTGGGAATGAGCGCTACATATCATACCATATCCAATCACTCGTATGAAGTAGCTCGATGGGGCAACCAGCTTGATTATGTGGGCATCGTGTTTTTGATCTGGGGCAGTTATATTCCTGTCATGTATTATGCTTTTCAGAAAGAGAGGGGTTTGATGCAGAGGTATTGGGCCATGGTAGGCTCTTTCTCCTTCCTTGAAGTGTGGCGGCTGTTAATTGAAAGTGCAGATTACTACGCTTGCTGCGGGTACGACTGTTGTTACGATGAATCCAAAGTTTCGCACTCCTGCGCTTCGACCTTTTAGAGCGCTGATGTTTGTCCTGATGGGTTTCTCGGGCGTGGTTCCTGTGATTCACGGCGTACACCTTTATGGGTTCGTGCATTTGCGCAATTCTGCGGGTCTCGACTGGGTGCTTCTTCAGGGCGCGCTGTATACACTTGGTGCAGGCATTTATGCGGCGAGAGTACCGGAGAAGTGGAGCCCAGGCAAGTTTGATATTTGGGGATCCAGTCATCAGATTTTCCATGTTTTGGTGGTGCTCGCGGCAGCTACGCATCTTGTGGGGTTGATCAAGGCGTTTGATTATGAGCATGCTGGGAGGACTTTGAAGCTCTAAGCATAGTCGCGTTTTGTATGTTATAGACTGCCTAGTTAGATGTCATCTGGGGTATGAGTATGGATTGTGGTAATGTTAATAGTCACCACCATCGATAATGAAAGCTAGATAGTTAACTAGTAAATATTTAACAATGCCAATAGCAGTATTTGTCAGACTCAGGCTCTCCATGGGACAGGCACAATTCACGTATAATTACTTATTGCCAAAAACACCAAAAGAAACATAGAGTCGCTCTATTAATACATGTGAGCAATATATGCCGAGTTTCAAACAAGACAATATCCGCGCTGTTGGTGACTGGACAGTCATGAAACGATGGTTCGCGCTGTCATCCCAATCCAGGCAGCTAAGCGAGCGGGGCGCACAGACCACCAATGACGATTTGTGCCGATCGGGCAGTTTGCCATGTTTCGCAGGGACAGCGCAGCAGCCAATCACAGCCCCGGATAGCGAGGTTTCGTAGCTTCTGGATCCAAAGCTCACCTCCTCATCCTGCGAGTTCCTCGTTTTCCCACCTTTCTTTGTCCTCCATCATCTAACGCACATCTTCCATTGCTCCGCGCATCATCCCTAACCCTCAATCCATTCTTCACACAACTTTGCGCACCCATTGGCGGCGACTCTCGACCTTGCGACGCAAAAGCCTGCTTACCTGGTAAACCATCACGTCATCAATCCCTGCAACGCAATTGAGGCACAAGACGACACAATATGACCGACGCTGAGATCCAGAAGGGAGACAAAGGTATGTTGCAAGTCGCCCGTGTCGAGTGCAGCACAACCTTTCTCAACAGATTCTTGATTCCTCCTTTGGTGCAAAGTAGATGCGATTGTGTAGCACGCGCATCGAGCGCGAGGTCCACAGCTGTGCTTGGAATGTGAGAGCAATCGCTGACATTGTACGTGCAGTCTCATGGAGCTGGGGCGGCGGCCAGCCTGGCGGCAAGGTTGCCGAGGTCAAAGAACATGGCCAGATTGCTATTGAGTCGAATCGCGGCAACACCATCAAGAAGAATGCCGATCCTGAGAACCCGGCGGTGCATGTAGAGAGGTCTGGCAACGACGTCGTCAAGCGTGCCAGTGAGCTGCAAATCGACAAGAAGGCTGATGGAGCCAACGGGCAGCAATCGAATGGAGATTCTAAAAAGGACGAGAAGAAGGAGGATGAGAAGAAGGAGGATGAGAAGGAAGAGGATGAGAAGAAAGAGGATGAGAAGAAAGAGGACGAGACACCCTTGGACTCCAAGAAGGCAGAAGAAGCCAAGGATGTAAATGATGACAAGAATGAGGAGAATGGCGAGAACAAGGATGAGAAAGATGACAAGGACGAGAACAAGGACGAGAACAAGGACGAGAACAAGGACGAGAGCAAGGACGAGAACAAGGACGATGAGATGAAAGATGCTTCCGAGGACGACAAAGAAGCTGCTCAGAAGAATGGGGAAAGCAAGCCAGACGCTAAGGACGAATCCAAGGAAGACGAGTCATCTGAGACGAGTTCCAACGGCGTCAAAGCAGGCGACAAGCGCAAGACCGACGAGAAGGCCGACGCTGATTCTGACGAAAAAGCCAATAGCGAAGAAGACGCCGAGGACGCTGAACCGGCGGAGAAGAAGGCCAAGACCAAGGATACCAATGGTCAGACTCAGAAGAAGAAGCCTGGCCGTCCCAAGGCTAGCGAGAAGAAGGAGCCGACCAAGAAAAAGGAGCCAAAGAAGGCTGCTACAGTTGACGGCCAGCCAAGGCGAAGCGGACGTAACAAGTCGTAAATGTGGTATGTAGTATCTCTCCCTAGAGACTTGAACGTTTGCATAGAGTATACTATCAACAGAAAAGTTCTGGCGGCATATGATGAGGAGGATACACATGGGACACGATTGGATGACGGAATCTTGTGGAAAGTGTCTATGTTATTGGCGCAAAAAGGGTGATCTCGCGCTTCTGCAAATTTAGTGCTTTTGTTGCTTTGATTATTCCTTTACTTCATGATGGTGACACAGTGCCATCATGCTTTCCTGGCAGCACTCTTCACTTGTCAACTGTGAAAATAGGGAAGCGTTTGATCGCAGTAGGTAGTGCGCATATTGTATTGTTACTTGATTTATCTGTACCGAGTCCCTATTCTGTGCTTTATGTCAGTATCCCTCTGCGCAACACACAGCACGACTGAAAAACATCAAAAAGAGCCTTGCATCAGTTTGGAGATGATCATTCAATGAGACCAAAAGCACGTGAAGCCTCTCCGATCCGTCTTGAAACTTATGAATAAAAGATTCATCATTGTAAGGCGAGGAATGAGCAAGAAAGGTTTTCAACTTACCAAAAGCACACAACACATTGATGCAATGCATCAATATGCGCTGTATCTATACATATCAAGAAGAAACATTTAAAACGACCGTCAAGTATGATGCTGTTCAGAGATGCGTCGTGGGTGCAGGATGATTGAAGAGATGAGGAGATTCAAAGTTTCTTCAGCGCGTTGGGGGCGAAGCAAGCTTGGCGGGGCAAGCGCCCTCCACAATCTGGCACCTGCCTTGCTTTGCACAAGCACAACTTCACGTTATGCCCATAGAATGTGCATAATTGTTATATGTATTTGTGTCTGTATCACTTATCTGCTATGACTACAATCGATTCTGCAACTCTGTCCCGGTTCTAGTTGCCTTTCTTGACTGACGTGTAAGCTGGCCTATAACTATCTGGATACGGCATACATGAGGCTCTCGGACGTGCGCCTCCAAAGCTTCTTCAATGATGTACCGCTTTATGTAATCTTGTCCCACTGCTGGAAAGATGAGGGGGTTGTCTGTTCTGATTCTGTAGACTTGGAGGCTGCTAAAGTGAGGAAAGACTTTGATAAAATCAGTAAGGTAAGTAGACAGCCTGCAAAAGATGGCTTGGACTATTTCTGCATCAACTAATAATGACCGCCAAAAGCATACTAAAGAAGGCTTTGAAGAAGGTAAAGATGAGCTTGCGGCGGTCAATGCTGTAGTATACAGCCGCAGTACGATGATGCGCCTGGAATCCAATAACCATGCAGACGCCCAAAAAGCCCTAAAGAGTATCGATCCAACAGCCATGGTTCCTGTTCTTGACTTGTGCCTGGGATATTGCTCACTTATTGAGTTAGGATGTCCTGCTGGTGATAACTCAAGCAGCCAGATAGTACTATCTATAGAAGGCCTAACAATCATGCAACTGCCAAAGATGAAGCCTTGCACACATCTCCATGAACTCTGGATAATTTGTTCAGCCTCCATTTCAAATTACCAAGTCTTTCGTACTCCTTTGAACTCATGCCTCACGGGCATCACCCCGATACACACAGCCTGAGAGGCAAAAGAACACGAAGGTCCTGATACCCCAACGCGAAGGGGTGAGGAGACACAGACACCACAGATGAACCTAGTGTAAATAGACGCAGGGCCCATAACCTAGAAATGTCTTCTGCGGCAGACACGTCCACATGCCCCAAGGGAGGCTCGAAAGGGGGACAGGCCCCCCTCTCAACGGACGAAAATCAATACTACTAGTGTTACTAGTTAGTTAACTAGTTACTACTTGAACTCATGCCACACCTTGCCTCTGCAGCTTTCTTGAATCCTGTTCGTCCAATTTCCCAGATGGCTAACGGCAATCCGGGAAATGGATGGAAGGTGAACGCCATTTCACATAATAAAGGTGGGATTAGCTGTGGCTAATCCTGGTAATTACTCAATTCCATCAGCATAGATGTCGTTAACTATCGCTGCCCAGGTGTAGTCAGGTGCACTTGGGCTGTGCAAGAAGTTACGGTGGAGCGTAAAATAATCGAGACACAGGTGGGCGAAGGCAAATGCAATAAATGTTCAATTTGAAACCCAGTGAGAAATTATTGTATTTCCTTTGTTTGATATTTAGTTATTGAAAACCCCAATGTTGGTATTATCCTGATGCTGCTGCGAGTGTCATTGGCTCCAATGACTACCTACCTACGCAATCCATGGCCTCCAGGCTCCTACAGAAGCCACCTACCTACCCGTCTACCTAGCTGCAGATGATTTTCCAAGGTTGTTCGCGATAACTACCAGCACTGTTAGTTAGGGCCTTGGAGCCTACGCGTCTTATTGCAAATCCACATGTACCTAAAGAAATATACCGTATAAGCTTGCCATATTATATCCTAGGTAGTTACACTAGCCTAGCAGCCGTAGCACTTAACTACCGATTGGCTACGTCAAAAGATATTTGATTCGTCAGCTTAGTTGACTAATTAACTACTCGGTAATACTGCGGCTGCTAGGCTAGCACTTCTGAGTCAATATGTACATACGGAGTATAGTTACATACCCAGGTACATACATGATGCGAAACAGTCGCACCCCTGCGATCGCCTCCAGCCTCCGAAGATACATAGCATGGTTCTCTCGAAAGCTGTCTTCAGGATTCTGCGTTGGAAATGCTGTGTCTGACACCACCTGGGACCCTTAGTTATGAGCGTCAACCTTGGAACCTGGCATAGTTAGCTCGCTGCTCAGCCTCAGTCCAGTGCATCCAAATGCCAGCATGTACCTGAGTTTGGGACGCCCAACGGTTCCTGGCAACGATGATCCTATTGCCCTCGTTACACCTTGAAAACTGCGCAATGAGTCAAGAACCCAGTTTGTGCGACCTCAAGACTGTGATGGCGAGGTAACTATTCGATCGCCGTCTCTCGGCCAAAGTTTATATGCAGAAAATTTTCGCGCAGTGGATGTTTATTGTTGATGTGGAGTCAGAGGAGATGCATGGGAGCCTTTGCGCTCCGGATAATCATGTAATGGATGGCCAAGGCACCATGAGGAGTTTAGGAACCTTGAGATATTCATAGCTCAAAGCCTGGCAAGGGTTCGTTGTCTGGAAAATTTTATTGATTCTACTTTTTCATCTTTGGGAATGTAGGTATATGTGATTTGGATCAAATTCTTTACTGACCTTGAGCAGATTTGAGCTTCGAATATCCAATATCCGACAGTGATCAAGCGGTAGTCTGGTGGGAATTGCAAAGATTACAAGCACCGTAGCGGTGTAGCAAAGCCTATGATGATGGCACAGGCCTTCGATGCATGCTTTTTCAGCGCAATATCATCAAGGGCAGTTGTGAGCACTGAGGTTACAGTGCAAGAAGGAGCGGACAAGATTGGTGATGAAGTTGCGATCGCACCTTCCTCTATCCTGCGTGGGGTTATCCCCAGCGCAAGACGGATTATCCGACGCGTATTATTTCTGACATCTCTAAGAGATTGCATCTATAGTATATCTCGGCTATCGCAAGAATTATACTTATATCTAGTTGTTATCTTCGAAATTGAGGAAGATTTGGATTTTGTGATATACCATAGGTACATTTCATCAAGCGCATTGGCAGATTGATCATGACTTGTAATATTCAATAATTTGATGCTATCGAAGAGCCATTTCTTATTTGCTAGTAATATGAGTGATGCAAAAGGAAGCAAAAGCTTGTCCTTGTTACGAATCGAACACACCTGGGCAGTATGTAGGCTGTTGATGAAAGTCGCTCCGAGAACCATGGATCCTTTTGCCCCTGTACTCCGATGAATAGTCATATTGTGACATGCATTGTAACTAGCATTTTAAAGAGTTTATAATGTACATTAATGAGATAATCCAAGGCGTTGTGGTGACGACGAGTTGTAGACAGGATACCGCATACGAGACGTAACTTCCCCGGGATTATATTAATAAAATACTCCACCTGGCATCAGCAGCTGCACCCTTTTGTGGAGGTGAGTTGCTGATACTGACTAATGTAGTATATGAGCTGATCAAGAATATGAACCACTAGCCATCATCGTCATAATTTAGCTTGCTTGGAAATTTGTCTTGTAAATGGGTTTTCTGGGTAATATGTGATGATCATGTTGGGATCAAGATGCTGGGGAAAGGTAGCGTGATGCGATCTTGAATTTTCTGAGGTGCGGCTTGGTCAATTTATTATTGTGGAGCTTTGCGTTCCTACAACACTTGCGTGATTTTCAAGCTATCCGGGTAGACAGAGATAAAGGCCAGAAGAAGGTTCGTGTGATGGTCTGACTGTGCAGACCGGCATCTGCCACCAAATTTAATGACGCTGCACAGGTCTAGTTATACAAATCCTGTCGGATTCCCAGTTCACTGGCTATTTCGACTTTCTGAAATCTCAAAGGAACGCCAATGCTCGAGGATGGTGATGAGTTATTTTTCAGTCGACTCGATTAGTGGCACTGTAATGGCAACTACAGGAAAGCCATAGTTGAAGGTTGTGTAGTTTGAAATTTGAATATCTGGAGTGTAGAGTATTTTGGTCGGGAAGTTCGGATGGCGATCCTATTGGCTTGATGCATCATAGGTACTGGTTAAACATACGCGTCGGTTCGCATAATTAGCGTTAACTTTGATTTCATCAAGGCACTGTAGATAACTAGTTATTGAAAATATGATGGGTAAAGAATTGATTCTCCTAGCTTCTAACAGGGGTTATACTACTGCTTACTAAGCTACACTTGCCTTCCTTTTCATTCAACCTTGGAACAGTACCTAGGTCTAACTACACTGTAATCCTCATGGCTCAAACTTTTGCGTTCACAACCCAACGTCGCCCTAGACATGCCCAACGACTGAAGAGGAAGCTCACTAGACTCAAACCAAGTACGGCACAGAAAAACACAACTAACGGCTTGGGTCCGACAGTCTCAACGAGCTCACCGCTTATTGGTATACATACCAGTGTAGCAAGAGAAGCAATGAAATACATGGATCCATAGTACCTCCCAAATTCTTCGGCGCGGCAAAGCTGTCCGACGCATGCAGGTGTCAATGCCATCCAACTCCCAGTGCCGAAACCGAAGAGTGCAGCGAAACTGTATAATGCGGCAAGCGAAGTGGTACCAAACGGCAGCCAAAGAGCCAGCATGACTACCAAAGTAAAAATAATCATGATAAAGAGGATGTTGAAACGCCCAATCTTGTCAGCGACGTATCCTGGAAGTAATCGGCCGAGACATGACAGGCCGTTGAGGGTGGCAATAAGGTAGAACCCCGTGCCCTCTGGGAAGTTGTTGCTCAGCGTTGCATAGGTAGGTAAGATGCCTGAGCAACCAAACAAGACGAGCTCAAAACCGAAAACAGTGAGAGTGAAGAGACTTAAGCGTAGATCGGCGTAAATCGACAGCGAGATCATAGATTTCTTCCCTGCAGCGGCACTCGGCGGGAATCGCGCCTTCATCAGCATGTTACCCATAATGAGGCAGAAGAGGAACATGAATGCAAGGATACGAATGGACCACGTATAGCCGTATTTCGGAAGCGTGGCATTCAGTGTCAGTGAGATGGACAAGCCACCGCAACTAGAACCCATCATCGCAATGCCTTGCGCGAGCCCTCGTCTTTCTTTGAACCAGTGAGCTACCACGGCAAGCGACGTAGTGACAATCAATGCAGCTGATACACCTCCAAGGAGTCCGAAGCAAAGCATTATTTGCCAAAACTTGTCACATTCTGCCAACAGCATGATCGTGACAAAGAACCCTGCACTTCCAATCAAAGCAATCCATCGAGGGCCGTAACGATCAAAGAGCGGTCCAACCCACAGACCCAATGCCATTGCAATGTACGTGAAGGCAGAGGCGATCCATCCAATATCACTCGAGGCCATGTCTGACAGTAAGTGTTGTTGCCAATAGTCTTGCAGTGTGCCTATTGCCACCATCATGCCAAAGCTAGGAAACAACATGAACCATGCGGAGGCAACCACAAGCCACGCACGTAAGCCGCCTTCAGGGAAATTATCTTCGAGATCCACAATGGGTATTCCAGGGCCATCGTCGTGATCATCGGCAGTGCGGCAACTCGGGTGTCTTCCTGACCTAGTGCAGTCATGTGACCGGATCTCCACCTCAGTTGATTCTTTCTCTTCCTTGACGGTGGGTCTAGACCGTCCTGTCATTCTTGAAACTGTGTGATACAGTTCTTCCCATATCTCTGCGGGCTCTTCGTATGCTCGGCCATCACCATTGGAAGGAATATGGTGCAGTGGCACAGTAGTATTTGGTATTGGATCCATGAAGACTGCGGGTCTTATTCAACTTCGAGGTATATTGGTGGATCAAGCAGACGAGAATGGTCTTTCAGTGAAAAGAATAAGTACGTTGGAGTGTCTTGTGGCTGAAGTGACACTCGTTTTGCACCTCCTATATATGTTTTCGTAGATGGAATTTTTGATCCATTTTCAACCCTTGATCAACACGTAACAAGCATACTGTCTTCACCGCAAGTACGCTCTATGCATATTGACAATACATATTCGACTCATTGGTTGCTATTACCCCACTCGGAGTTCTCTACAGTTTTGTACTCCGAACTCCATAACGTTTTACAAGGGTTACCTAGGTATGCTCTGGCACAATATAGGTGCTGGGATGAGAAAGATGTTTCTATTTTATTTTACTTTTTGTAAACGTGGAGGAGGGCCGAACAGAAGCACAAGGATAAACAAAGTGACAAAAATAGAAAGTGAAAGGCACTGCATTCCACCTTGCAGCCGACCCAACCATAGAAAGAGGTCCTCGTTGAATGTGTTCAAGCCCAGGCAGACGAGAGGTTTTTATTGAAATTGTTGAAGCATAGGCCGACAAGGTGTTTTCATTGAACTTGTTGAAGCCTAGGGAAGAGAGGGGTTCAGTGAACTTGTTGATGTCCAGGGGGATGAGGGGGTTTCATGAATATTCGCAGATCACCTAATTTTGGGAGTGACTCCTATCTAAATGCGCTAAAACAATTCACGATACGTGACTGTAGAGTCGATAGGTTATCAAGAGGAAGAGGATAAGCAGCACCATTTCAGGATATGTACACATAGTAGCACCGTCTATTGTCCCGAGCTAATTATACTGCTATGCATCAAAATCTCTTTGTTTACTTACCTCCGTCCGTAGCCTCTTAGTGAGGTAAAGTAGCCGTATCTTTTGAGATCGAAAAAAAAGAAGAGAAAAAAAGAGACTACGATATGCTTTCCAAGATCATACTCCCTCTTGTCCAAACTCCATCCGTCCTACCGCTCTCTCCACATCTCTCATCATCACCAGCTTCTCCTCGTACAGGAGCTTCTTCTCCTTCATTTCTTCCTTCATAACCGTTACGGTGTCGCTGAAGCCATCAATAGCCTCAAGCAATGCCAATGTAGCCTCGATGGTCTCCAGATGCGCGCGCGTTGCCATGTTGGCTTCTTCTATGGCCGCGATGATGAGTTCCCGGGTTGTAAAAGTATCAAGGTTCAGGTCCAATGGTGCCATGGTTCCAGTGACAGAGGAAGTTCCAGGCTCAGCAGCATTCTCTTCGGCAATATCTGCAAGTTGTCCAGCATCGGTTGTGAGCTCGGTTTGGGTTGTCTGAGGAGACTCGGGTGTATCGGTTACAGTAGCACCTTCGCCGCTTGTATGGGATTCAGTATCAGCAACAGCAGTTGAAGAGGGGATGCTCTCGGACGACTCGGTATGTGTAGTTGAGTTTCTGTTGTAGCCACGCGGGCCGTGGCGGAAGATATACCGTAGGAGGCTCTGACGTGTCATGGCACCAGGGCAATCAAGAAGAGATAATTGAGGCTTGATCCGTCAGTGCTAGAGTGTAGAAAAGCAGCTGGGTAATCACGATGAAGCTTTGGGAGCTTGGTAATTGTGGCGGTCCAAGTTCTCCCGAATGTTGCTCTGTTGTTGGTGAGACAACAAAAGCGTTTGCATATCATCGTCATAGCCCGAGTCACTACAACAACTAGGGCAAGGTGAGATTGAGCGCCTAAGAGGAAATACCTAGCCCAGAATGCCTGCTCACTGGTAAATTTTTATAGTGCTTGATATTGTCCAAGTGCTCAATGTGAAAGAAAATTGTTGCACTTGTGGCAATGTTTTGATTTTTGATTACCTAGGCAGCTGAGACGCTTTGAAGAAGACTGTGTGGTCATTCGGCGACGGTATCCCACAGACTTCAAAAAGTCTTTACTGGTTGAACTAATCAGCATACAATTGTAACCAAGTTCGAAAAGTCAGGTTTCGTCTTGCCTCTTTCTGTGTAAGATAACGCTACTTCAGTCTCTTGCTCGGTATAAAACGGACGACTTTACCATGATATCACGTCCCTGTCATATCCCGAGACCCAGATCTAATTTGCTCACTCACTCTCACCTTTACTTGGGGGACTGTAAATTTTCGTTGCCGCGAGCGTTTGCTGTCAAGTATTTCCTCCCACGACAGCCTCATCTTCTACTCGATAGAGTCTTCGGTCAAACTGCATTCTTTGCGCGCTTGCTATGTAAGCTACTACCTGTAACAAGGCTATTCCACACCCACGAACCTACGTGAAGGAAGCATGCTGGTATGAATGGAGGCAAAACAGCAAAACACAAATTTTGCTACTTTCTACCACGACACTACGTAGGGCCTAGATTTATGTCTGACCCTCGTCGCGAGGTTCGTGAGCGTGAGGACTATCCTTAGATGCTCACAGAGTGCCTGTGAGCACAAGCTGTACCGGTGCTTCATTTCGATCTTGCACTACAAGCTTGGGGCTGGCAACGTCGACAGAAGCATACACAAGTGCCAACTCTATCTCTCTGGGCTTCAGCCACAGTGGCTTTGAATAGAAACTAGTGATTCATACTAATCATCGTCAGCAGCCATGAAGCTTTCAAAGTAATACAAAATACAATCATCGCATTCCCATATCAACATGTCTCTTCCTCACGATGCTATCACCCAATCCCATAGATCAACCTCTTGTCTACCCATGAAGCAGACTAGAACTTTCAGACCGTAAGAATCTCCCAGCACTATGCTTCAAATACCTCCCAGGCCGCAAACCCCAGAACCCCCCATCCTCAAACCCTCTCCTCCAACACCTTACACAAACCAGCCACCTCCTCCACAACAACCTGATGATCATCCCACTGCTTCAACCCACTAACCACAACAACCGCAACCGCAGCATCACAATTCTTCACAAATATCGGCACTGCTCCCCCATGAATCGCATACTACATCAAAATCATCAAT
>SSBG01000320.1:11416-36799 GCA_028220655.1 Shiraia bambusicola | reverse complement strand
AAAAAAAAAAAAAAAAAAAAAAAAAAAAAAAAAAAAAAAAAACACCCTCCAACTTCACGACAAGATAAAAAAGGCAAAACTTACTTCCCCTGCCTTTTCCCCAAGCCCCCAACTTCCTAGCAAACAGCTCCTCGTTCCCTTACTGGTACTCGTTATGCAGAAACCACGTACTCACGCCAAACCTGACGACGGAATTGCGCTTGCGCTGGATCCAAATGTCGTTGTCGGCAGTGGTGCCGGAATGCGTTGTGCTGTGGAAAAGTACATGGGCGGGCGTGGTTAGCGTGCTGATGTGGATCACCGCTGGCTGTCTGAAGGTTAGTAGGCGGGTCCTGAGTGCGATGCCTAGCTCAAAGGCGACGGTGGAATTCCAGCAGGGTAGGGGGGAGGCTTTTTCTTGGGCGGTGATGGAAGGGAGGTCTCGTGGGGGTATGGCGAGGGGTGTGTGCTTGGGGAGGGTGAAGTCTTGGGTTGCCATTTTTGGGGGGAGGCTGTGTTGATTTTATGTTTTGAGGATCGTGGTGGACATAGGAGATCGAGTTATTGTGGTTTGTAGCTTTATAAAGAAAGTATTATTAGCTTTTGGATTTGATATCAATCGATCCTGTGTAAGGGCCTTTTATTATATGTGGAGCTAGTGTGAGGGAACTGGGGATTTGGCTAGTTAGAGGGAAGTCAACATCTTGTTTTGTTATGTTACATTTCATCGTTTGATCTTTAGTTTGCAGCGCATATTAGTCGCAAGAATGGCTGGCAGATAATTTAACGAGACTGTATTGAATATAAGACGTTATCGCTGTAATTTGGGCCATGCGACATTGAGTGAATAAACTCCAAGAATGGATTCAAACGGTTACTACCATAACAATAACCATCTTCCATCTAATTTACCTGCATACCTAGTCAGGTTCCAGGAACAGTATAATAGCGCATTGGGCACTAATGGCAATCATGGACTAAGAGTCTAAGACGCACATCTCTTCTCCACCCCGCGGGGGGGAACTGGGGCTTTATGTAGGAGCAACCAATCGAGACTTCACGTGGCTGTGTATCTCGTCATTCCCGTTTAACCGGGCCGAAACGATGTACCGATTGGCGGAAACCCTCGCGGCTTATGGTCAGGATAACGACCATGCGAACTTGTACGCTGAAGGAACAGATGCAGGAGGAACCTCGTAAGAGTAGGTAACCATGCACAATGTGTTCCCTTGTTTTCAGTCAAATCAAGCAAAAATTTTACCAGGAAATGTGATGAGAACAAGCTAAAATACGGAGTATAAACTAGTTAAGCGTCCATACTTTCGGAGTCAGCTCCTCTACTCCTGTGCTATAGGCTGAAGAACTTGTGTGATGATGGCAGTCAGACAATGATTGTTGTACAGCATGTCACTGAGGGGTTCAAAGGAAGCGATATTGCGGCGTGACTTGCAGTCGTTTATGTGACCTTGGTGATGCCGAGCAATCTTACCGGGTATATTTACGGGGAAGTAAGTCCATGTTGTAATTATCTTAATTTTCTTTTCCACAGGTAAACCTGCAAGAGCGTACAATTCGCTTTTTTTTTTGTGCTCAACCCACAATAATGCCAACATCAGATGTCATTATCATTGGAGGATCGCTGGCCGGCCTTATGCATGCTGTTGTTTTGAAATCACTTGGTCGTAATGTCTTGATCCTCGAAGCTCGCAACCCCAAGGACCTACAGGTCAGAGCAGCTGGCCTGGGTCTATGGCCTCATGTGAAAACCTTGATCAACAAATACATCCCAGAATACGATCTGGATCCGGTGGCCTTTTCAAATCCTAGTATGGAGATTATGACTGGGGATGCTATCAAGATTGGAGAAGTCCCACTCCCGAACCATACGCGCACCTCGAGTTGGGCCATTATACATCGGATACTGTTACAAGCGTGCGACGACAGTGACGATGTTGTGAGCTTCGAAATGGGAAAACTTGTATGCAAAATTGAAGAGCGAGGGGATGTCATGGTTGTAACCTACAAAGATACAGATGGTACGGAACATAAAGTGACAGCAGGTCTTGTCATTGCCGCGGATGGCGCTCGTTCTTTCATTCGAAAACAGCTGGTACCAGAGGTGAAATCTGAATATGCCGGCTATGTGGCATGGCGCGGAACTTTGGCAGAGAATCAAGTACCAGAGGAGCTGAAGGGCGCGTCAGAAGGGAAGTTGATCCAGTTCGTTTTGGAAGGCCACTCAATGCTAGTGTAGGTTCGTTCCCTTTTAGCTTATAATATCATCTGACCGATAGCAGGTACATTACGCCAGGTGAGACCGGCAGCACGAGGCCTGGGAAAAGACTTGTTGAGTGGTGTTGGTACGACTATTGCGACAAGTCGTCTTCGACCTTCGACAGCTTCATGACTGATGTGGAAGGGAGACGGCATAATCTCACAGTGCCGGCAGATTATCTCCAGCCCAAGACGTGGGAAACACAACTTTCTCGCAGAGCTGATGCGATAACACCATTTTGGCAACGAGTATTCGCTCAATCCACCAAGAACGGTTTACCATTGCTCAATGCTATCCATTCTGTAAACAATACCAAATACTCATTCTACGGCGGAAAATTGCTGCTAGCTGGCGAAGCTTTCATGCAAGTGCGACCGCATCTGGGAGCTAGCAGCAGCATCGCCGCCCTACAAGCCATGGTTTTGGCTGACGTGCTGCGAGGCGAGAAGAGCCCGGAGGAGGCGGAAAAGGAAATCCTGGACTATGCGAATCAACAGTTTGAAGGGAGCGAAGCGACAGGAATCTTTGGGATGACTGGGAAGTGGCCAGAGGGGCATGTGCCATTCTGGGAACGAAACTAAGCAAAGCAAATGGGTGGATGCAGGTGACAGAGCATTGCGTTGAACGTGTACATGCATGAGATCGTTCATGCATGATTTCCTGGGCGGTGGAGGGATCGGCACAGTCTAGGCAGAACCACGGTGGCGTGTTTTCAACGCCATAGCAAGTTCTTGGATGCAATATGCATATCCTAAAATTTCCTTCAATCAGAATACTAGGAGATGTTTATAGCAAAAAACAAGGCGTTAAATTTATCTACTTCAGGAAAAGAGGTATACTGTAGGGCCGATGAGAGTAGTTAGCACAAAGAAAAGACATGATATCATCATGCTTGTAGATGGTTGGATGGTGTTAAAAGAATCAAATCTACTAGGTAGGTAGTCAATCTTCACAAGAATGCTATCATTCGTGTAGCTTGCGATGTGCTTGCGGCGGAAGCAACCAGTAAATCCAAGCTTTCATAGAAGGCGAGGCGCTAATATCTATCAAAATTTCAGCAATCGTAGCCCCATCCACCCTGCACTCCTCCATTAAGATTACCACTTTGCACAGCACGTGCAATCTGGAAACCCTGCGTCAAGATATCAACAGCATTGTCAATACCTGCATGCCCGGTACTGATGCCTCTGCCAGGCATTTGTGGGTCTTCTGGTCTTGCAATAACCCCATTCATCATCTCTTCATTGGCTTCACCCTGGTACTGATCAAGCACCAATCGTCTTATGGCAATATGCCATTTCTCGAACCACTGTTCCTCACTGACAGTTGTGTAGACTTTGCCGCCAGCTGCGTTAGTCAGGGAAAAAGGCCATTCAGCTCGAGCGACGGCGTAGCGCTTGGTCATGAAAAAGAGAATTGGCCAGGTGAAGATCCAGAGGAACGTGAGGTAGAAAATCCAACATATCCAGTTTGTGAGACGCCACTTATTGATCTTGTTAGAGGTATATATGTCGACGTTTTTGTCTTCCACTGGGAATGCAATGGCGATGTGACCGCGATAGTTGGTGGTACGGATCAAGCCTTCGAGTCGCTGCTTTAGATATGTCTCGTCGAACCCAGTTACTACTCTGCAGAGGCGGAAGATTCGTAGCATGCGTGGTGAGGCGCAGTAGCGGTGGCACCACTCAGTAAGAGTGGGCTTTGCAGTACCAACTTCTATATCCTGCTTTGCTCCCGGAGCTCTACACTTCATTATGGTGCCGCGATGAGTTTTTTCGCCATTTTCTACAGTGACCAATGACATTGAAGTTGCGTCCATGTCGTTAAAATTCCTCTGCAGATATCGTTGCATATTGATAACCAGGCGAAAGTCTGTAATGTCTCTCGTCTCTTTTTTATCGCCTTTTTTAATGGATTCCTTGTGCGTGCCCATAATGTATATCAGTGGTACAGGTGCCTGGAGGGCAAAGGATTTGATACAATCCTCAAGCAAACGTGGGTCGGCATCAATCTGCGGATCCATCCAAGTGATGGTCTCACACACCATGGGCTTCCCATTTCTGAAGGCAGGGCTGGTGTGGTTAGTCCGGGTGATGGGCGGTGGAACATGGCGGATGTGGATAGGTGGGATCATGGTCGAAGCAGTGCTTGCATTTTCGCTGTCGGCGTATGAAGGAGGTAGAACTGAGATTTCGGGTGCATCATCATATGTGTAATCGTCTGGTGTCGTTCGCAGCGACACTGCATCAGGATCATCGCGGTAAGGCGGTGGCTGTGTGGTTCCGCCCATTAGTTATGTTGTGGCAACGCTTTGTGGATGGCTACAATAGTTGTCTAGGTATGAAGAATATTTAAATAGATGGAGGAGAGAAAGATGGACGACAAGAGAGAGGGAGGGAAAACGAAGTACTTATCCTGCTCGGAGGCTATGAGACAAGAGACAAGACGCGTCTGACAAGACTAAAATTAGGCCTCCGCGTAACTACGGAGTATAGTTAACTCATTAAACGCGCGGGGTAAGCATGGCGTGACATGTACGGGGCCAAGTCAGTAATGTCCGCATCACTGATCAGAAAACAAGTGTATGGATATGGAATTGTCTCTAATATTAGGATTAGTTAACTACCTATTACTCGAATTGTCGTGATATTACCGCCGGTACGGTGGGGTCATTAACTAGCTATGCCAAGGCGCTATGAATAAGCTTAAATCGCGGTCCAAATTTTTATTAGAGCTGCGACAGCATGAGCAATGAACATATTGATATTGACTCTCCACCCACAAACCATCCCATTGACCCTTTCATTTTGAACGGTCGAGAGCATAAATCTGGCGGCTCTGACGTCCCTCTTGCGCTGCCTGTGCACTCCACACACGCGTCGACTTCCTTCACTACGGGCTATCGGTAGCTCGTTTACACGAACATTGCATAGCTCCTCTATCTCGACCTTTACCTCGACCTCGACAATGGCAGAAATTACCTGTCACAATTTAGATGCGACACCTCAGGCCGGTCAAAGTATCCGCCACGACGGAAAAGACTATACCACAATCAAAGAGGGCCTGGCGCATATCCTGGTCCCTCATGGCGTCCCCACCTCGACCGATCCTAAGCTGTCCAAGGAAGATACACAGAAACAACAGGTCTTCTACAATCCAATCCAACAGTTCAATCGTGATCTCAGTGTATTGGCTATCAAGGCTTTTGCCCAGGACTGCGTGACACGCAAAACACAGAAGCATGAAGAGCATAAAAAGAAAGGTGAGAGAAGGAAGCAGAGAAAGCAGGAACAGGGTGCATCAGAGCAGAACGGAACCTCCACGTGTGCTCCAGAGGATGCGCCTATGTCGGAAGCGCCTGCTGGGCCAGCTGGGCCTTCAAAGAAGCGAAAACTAGACGAGGGCGAAGCTGATGCCGATGCAGCTCCCTCAAAGAAACAATGCGTTGAGCAGAATGACAAGAAAAATACAAATGAAGCATCTGCAGAGGACAAGGCCTTCTCGGACGGCCCCACGAAAGAACGTACGCCTTGGAAAGCGCCTTTCACGATACTTGATGCCCTGTCCGCCACTGGACTTCGAGCACTACGATACGCCCAAGAAATACCATTTGCCACAGCAATCACGGCGAACGACATGTCGCCCGCCGCTGTCGAATCCATCAACCTCAACGTGAAGCACAACAAGCTTCAAGACAAGATCGCGGCGCATACTGGCAATGCAATAGCCTACATGTATAGCTATTGTGATAAGAAAGGATACGATGTGATCGACCTTGATCCTTATGGGACAGCTGCTCCGTTCATCGACGCTGCTATCCAAGCGATAAATGACGACGGCTTGCTGTGCGTCACTTGCACAGATTCAGCAATTTTTGCGTCTCATGGGTATCTTGAGAAGACATATTCGCAATACGGCGGGCTTCCTATCAAAGGTGAGCCATGTCATGAGGGTGGCCTTCGTTTATTGCTCCATGCTATCGGTTCCTCGGCTGCTCGCTACGGCATGGCTGTAGAACCTCTACTATCCTTGTCCATTGATTATTACATCCGTGTTTTTGTACGGGTACGAAAGTCGCCAAACGACGTCAAGCTGTTGGCAGGTAAAACCATGCTTGTCTACCACTGCCAAAATGGCTGTGGAGCGTGGTCAACCCAATTTCTTGCGCGCAACAAAGCTACCAAAAACAAGAATGGCAATGCAATTTATAAGCACGGCTTTGCTGCAGGACCATCGGCAGATGAACACTGCAGGCATTGTGGGACCAAGACCCGCCTCTCAGGTCCCATGTATGGCGGGCCCCTGCACAATGTGGGCTTCATTGAACGCGTTCTAGCCCAACTATACGAAGTTGATCGCGAAACATATCCGACAATGGACCGAATAGAGGGCATGCTGCGTACAGCCTTGGAAGAGATTACATTTGGTGTCAACAGAGACAAAAAGAATGGTGCAAAGAATGCTACGGCTCTCGATCCACTGATCCCTACAGTTGACCCAGGAGAAGTAGACCATCACCCTTTCTTTTTCACTCCTAGCTCGATTGCAAAGGTCATTCACTGCTCAGCTCCTCCTGCTGCACCATTACGCGGTGCGTTACGACACGCTGGTTTCAAAGTGAGCATGAGTCATTGCAAGCCCGGCTCTATCAAAACAGATGCGTCGTGGACAGATATCTGGCATATCCTTTTAGAGTGGGCTCGCCAGCGCGCACCAATGAAGAAACCATTGAAGAAAGAGACTCCAGGCTATGCCATTCTCTCCAAGGCCAGTGCAACTGGTCATTTTCAGAATGCAGCAGCTGAGAAAAAAGAGGAACAAAAAGCCTCGGAAACAATGGCACAGCCCAATTGTGCTGGAGACGCAGTTGCTAAGCAGCCGTCTTACCTTGATGTCGACTTCGAGGTCAAACTAGATGAGCAACTTGGAAAGGATACGGATAGAGGGAAGTATGTTCGCTACCAGCTAGCCCCTCGCGAGAACTGGGGTCCAATGTCGCGCGCCAAATAGACAGGGACGGTCTGCTAATAAAGAGTCTGCCATTTTGAATGGCTTCGAGACATGATGGCCGTAAAGTCGCCGACTTTACGCCGGATCCTACGGATGTCTCTTATAAATCTCCTTTCATCGTCATAGCAAATACCGCATCCATCCTGAGTTCGTCAACAATTCGCGTCCATGAATTTCCTGTGACACCGTGATGTTGAGTCGTCTGCGTAAACCTTGCATCATGCATATCGCGCTGCTGCTTACATAAGACTAGTTAATCCATCGATCTCCCACCTCACCTTAGCCCACAGGGATAGCGCAAACACTACGCCGGGATGTTCAGCCCCAATAAGCTTGTAGATGTGCTAAACACGGGGAATTATTGGTTAGGACCTGAATACAGAGTATCCAGTGAGTTTTTGTTGCGGTAGTTGACTATACTACGCGGCTAGTTCATGTCAAAAAGTATATACGTCACAACCTAATTCGCATGGCTGCAGGGGATAATGAACATGGAAGCTAAATCGTGTTGCCCACTCGGATACCGTCGGTACGCTTTCCCGCCTGTATACTAAGAGAATGAATTGTCATCGCTAGCGTTCAATGCCTGCTGGTACTAGGTACCGCCTTTAGGAAGTCATGAGCTCATAATAACATAATTCTCAAATACCTACTCTCATTGTTGTCAGAGCTTGAACTGCTGCTAAGGAAAAAAACCTCGATGCTGTCACAATGACTTGAGCGTACAATGACCATATATTGGAAGGACCTGCTCCATCCTCTTTGCTCGACTAACACGAGCACATTGATCTACCATCAATATGTTCACCAAGACTGTGTTTACATCGGGACTTCTTGCGGGATTTACGGGCGCTGCACCGGCGCCGCAAGTGCCTGGATATGTTAATGGAGATGCCAGCTTCTCTGTTGATTACCCTTCAGGCACTCCTGCTACCGTCTTTGGCCCTGACTCTCAAGTTGCTGTAAGTCTAGAGCTATCAAGTGAAGAAAGTGAATAACGGTTTGAAGGCTCAGCCTACAACCCCTGCCTCAGCACCACCACGGAGAAGCTCAAATTTGACTGGCCCAACAAGCCATGGACCTTACTCTGGCACTCCCACTGTCATTGGTGCTGCGAACGCGCCAGCAACATTAGGAACTGCCATTGCATCTCTTCCGCCAAATCCAACAGCCACCTACTACAACAAGAATGGCCTGCCACAAAACCCAATGCCCATTCCTTACACACCAGCTGGTGGTCTTGGAACCAACGGTAGTGAGCCCAGGTATATGGTCAACAGTGACTTTGATTACGAGTCGATTCAGCTTGGCCTGTATCAAGAATGGATCGAGCTTGACTTGTTCAACAACGGCCTTGCCATCTTTTCTGATGAAGACTTCCTCGATGCCGGTCTTACCGCTGTAGACCGTGCATACATCGCCTTCATGGCTGTCCAAGAATCCGGCCACGCAACCCTCCTTTCCAACATGCTCGGTGAAACCGCCGCTCCCCAATGCACCTACAACTACCCCTACCGCACGGTCCGCGAATTCATCGACTTCAACCAAAAACTCACTCGCTGGGGCGAATCCGGCGTCTGGGGCTTCCTCGCCCACCTCGACTCCCGCGAAGTAGCCAACCTCCTCTCACAATCCATCGCCACCGAAGCCCGCCAGCAAATGTCCTTCCGCCAAATGCTCGGCCTGCACCCCATGCCCCTCTGGTTTGAAACCGGCATCCCGCAATCCTGGGCCTGGACCTATCTCGCCCCGTACATTTCTTCTTGCCCCCAAAACACTACGCGCCTCGCTTGGCAGAATTTCCCGGCCCTCCGCATTGTCAATCAGCCTAATCCCAATCGCTTCTCGCCCAATGACACGGCGCCAAATGAAGTCGTTGGCTCTCGTGTTGCAGACCCGTCGGATTCTACTATCCCCGCGAATCAATCTTGCGTCAATGTCAATCAGACTGCATATCCTGGATATTCTTGCTCGCCTGGCATTGCTCGCAATCGCTCTGAGCCCCTTTCCTTTGCCGGTAAATTGCTTAATCTGACTTGGGAACAACCTGGTCAAGCCGTTGGTCCGAATAATTCCTACGTCACGTCTACTTCTGCCGTGGGCGCACCCAGGTTTGTGGCGTGGGTTAATCAGTTGAATCTTACGTATACGCCGCTGGAGGTGACGGGGAATAATACGGGTTACACGTATCAGCCGGCTGGAGAGGTGTATGAGGGGGACCCGATGGCGAATGATACCATGTTTGTTGCGATTACGGATAGTGATTTGTTTTTGACGCCGTTTAATTTGAGTATGATTAATAGCCATGTTGTTGCTTTGGGGTTGTACCAGGCTGGTTAGACATGGGGGGTTGTTATGTCTTGTGTTTGTATATAGTATTGTATAATGTGAGATGGTATCATAAGAGGTAATATGGGGAGAGGGAATTGGTAAATGAACAAAGTCATATAATTTTTATTAGTTGAATCTAATCAACTCTTCTTTTTCTTCTTCTTCGTCTCCTTCTTCTTTTTATCCATCAATCATTCCCACTGCCACACCTCCTCCACATCCCACTCGTACTCACAAAACGTCACTTTGCCACCCACCCACAACACCTCGGGCCTCCACGTCAGCGAACATGGCAGCAACAGATCCCCAATCTTAGCAGTCCGGCGCCACGTCTGCTGTGCGGCACCCTCACCCTGCTCTCTGCCTTGACCAAATTCCCATCGCTCCACAGTCGTGTAATCCCCCCTCATGAGGATACCCTGGCAATACTGACCCAAGCGCACAATCACGCCTCGCACACCATGGGCGTCGTCATGCGCTCTCATGACGACGCAGAATTTCTTGCCTGATGCATCTGTCGACACGGCGTCAATGTCTTGCCACATTTCTTCGTGGGATCTGATGCTGCGCATGGCAGGTTGGAACATGTGGCCAACTTCCAGCGTCAGGCTAGGGGAGATGGGGTACATGTCGCCCTCGTCAATGGGGATGTTGGGCGAGCAGACGGGGTAGCGAGAGTCGAGCCAGTGAGTCCAGGTGGAGTGGGTGACGCCTTCCCAGGTGGTGGCGTGGTCTCCAGTGACGGGGGCAGAGGTGGATGTTCCTGCAAAAGCCCATTCCAGGCGGTGGCGTCCGGCAGGGTTAGGGAGTGCAGGTTCTTGGGGGGTGCGGGGTTTGAGAAAGCGGATGTCGACAAAGGTGCGGTTGGGTGAAGTGAGGACTAGGGTGGAAGTGGGTTCGAAGAGGATGGGGAGAAGGTTGAGAGGATTTTGGGAGGGGAGGTGGATTGAGTATGGGATTGGGGTGTTGGGAGGAAGAGGATAAGGGAGAAAGTAGATGTAGTTTCTTGCGGAAATGTTTGCTGAAGTCGCAGGGTCGAATTGTTGGGCGGCCGGCTTTGTTGCCACCTGGGAAGATGGAGGCTTGATATCCATGGAATCGACACCGGCGTTGAAAGTCTCGGTGTCCATTTTGTTGCTGCTCGGCTTGGACGCGTTCGCCATATGGGCAAAAGAAGTGGGCTCCTGCGATTTCGTTGTTGACTGCGATCCATCGTTATTGGTGACACCGGAGCATGCGTTGAAGTCGATTACCAGAGTGGGCTCGACGTCGCAAAGGGATTCTTGCTTGGACTTTGTAGAGTGGGGATGAGAAGCTGGAAGAGACTGCTGTGCTTTGTGAGCCATGATCATGCGTCTGGTGGTCGCGATGGCGAGCAAGCGTGACCCCATATTGACACAATGCAACGCGTGTCTGCTGTTTCGAAAACAACTTCAAGTCTGAATTAAGAGTAGTGAGAGACCTACAAGCTCTTTGATGGATTGAAAATCACACCAATCGAATTCTCGAGGTTGGGAGAGTACTATTAGAGCTTCCGCGTCAAATAGTCGAGCGTTGATGGTTAGCAAACGTACTTGGTGGGGTAAAGTTGTTATTAGTGGTGGTGATAGGATCGTGAGCACTGAAGTAGCTTAGGGACACTGCCGAGCCGCAACAAGCGCTAACTAGTTAGCGATGTCTCGGCACGCTACAGAACTAAGACTAGTTAAGCGCGCGACAAAATGGAACTTGCATATTGGCGGACTGCTCCAAATGATCCAGAAGATGTGCCCATTAGGAGTATATCACAACCACCTGATTGGCTATGCCATAAAGCAAGCATCTTACTCTCATTGCTCAATAGTTGCAGGAGCCGTGAAAAAGACTCAAGAAAAACGATATAGACGGACGACAGGCTTGCATTTGCAAAGTAGGTAACCGTATCATTCACACGCTGTCCTAATGACAGACCTAACCATTGACGCCATCCATGCTGGGATTGCCCATTGCCAAACCGTGACCCTGACTTTTGAAATGTTCATAAGGCATCCATTGAACCATACTACCGCTCTGGCGAGTGGCTTATTTCTTCTTAGACTCGGCCTCCTCAGCCTTGGCCTTTGCACGCTTCTCACGGACACCGACAAGGCGGGCCTCGGAGCGAGCGTCACGGAGCTTCCTGTAGGCATTCTCCTCGCCCTTGTAGTTGCCAATGGTACCCTCCTCGAACTCGACAACGTTCTTGATGGGCAGAGCAGCAGCGGCGCTGCGGACAACGTTCTCAGCAGACTTGGCGGCCTTGACGTCCTCGGCAGAGGCGTCACCCTCCTTGGTCTTGCCGTTGCGGCGGGGGAAGAGGATGAGGCGCTTCCTGTACTCCTGAAGGCGCTCAACGTTGGCCTTGAGGCCCTCCTCAGAGAGGTTCTGGCGGCGAGGGTCGACCGAGATACCAATGGTGCGAGCAAGCTTGCGGGGAATACCGGCAGCTGTAACATGTTAGAGTGGAGTTGCATTGTTTGCTCGGTCATGCATACCCTTCAACTCAACGAGAGAGAAACCACGGCCAGGCCTGACGCGGCGGTTGTCTGCGAATCAAGTCAACAATCATCCCATCTGCTTGCGCTGGTCTGCACATACACTTGACGGTTGGGCATCGCACAACAGGGCGGAGAAGGTCTACGGGGCGAGGAGCGACCTTGGCGGCCTTTGCAACGCGAGCGTTTCTCCTGGACTTCTTCTTTCCAGGCTATAAAAGTCGTAAGCATTTGCACACAGGCGCCACAGCTCTCAATGAAATGAGAGGGGAATTACCTGGTCAAAGTGCACGCGGACGTAGCGTTGCCTGTCAAAAAAAGTCAGCGTGTTCTGATGCGCAAAAATGCCGAGTCGAGGGCATACCAGTCCTTGTGGAAATGGTTCTTCTGAATCTGCTGGTTATGTTTAATCGCCATTGCTGCGGTTGTCTGAACAAGCAATTAGTATTCAATGGCCGACTTGGATATATGCGACAAAGGCAGGAAGCTGTGCGTACCTGTGGTGGCGGACCTGTGTGTTAGTACGGGCTGACGAGAGAAGTTCAAAAGCCCAACACTGGATTTTCGACAGGCTCGCTAGCGAGTGTGGCACTAACTACTTAGTCAGGCGGCACGGCACAATGTTTCGCCGACATACAGGCCTTGGCATATCCAACATGAGCACGTGCGGCAGCATCAGATACAAGCGATGCACTGAACACTGTATCTCTGCTCCACGGATTGTACAAAGCAAAATCGGTCACTTGCCAGATTTGCGCAAATACATTGAGTGAGTAGGTACCTAGTTTACTAGCTAATAATTAAGGCGTCCGCCCGTCCATTGTACTGTGGCGTGCGTCCCCCAACTGCCCTAAATATCAGGGTCCAACCAATATCAGACAACATAAAAAAACACATGACAGCCCCCAAGGACCATCCATATGGTGCACAATGGCATCAAGAAGGGTATCAAACCATATCGCGTAAACACATGTAGCCAAACCATGACATCAAATCCAAGTCGTTAAAGTCATAACCTAAAAGCCCAAGGACCAATCATCAAGATTGGTCTACTCGCGCAACAGACCGCCAATGCCTAGGCCTACTCCACGATCAATGCGTCCCCGCTTCGTTGGACTGCTGTGGTGCTCGGATGACTGCAGCCTTCGCTTTTCAGGATCGTTTGCGCGTGCCAAACTATGACCTTTCTTCACTTGCCCAAAGATCTTGCTCTGAATCAAGTTGGCCGAGTGCGAGCTTGGTGCAGGCATTGGATTTGAGGATGCAGCCTGTCTCAGGAGACTGGTGGCTACTCGACTTGCTTGTGACTCGGGCACATTGTCTTCGCGGTCAGTGAAGGCTTCTTCTTCATCGACACTCGACGCAGTAATGGTCGAGTTGCTGCTTTGACGACGACCATGTGGGGGCTTCTGAGCATAGTGTGCGGGGGGTGCAGACTGAGGAATTGCAGCGGGCATGTAAGCTGGGGGAGTGCGTGGCACTTCAGCCCTTGGGTGAGGCATTCTTCTGTTTGGCGTCTGAGGCAGGGAAGACATGGACTGTGCCCCGCGGTGGTGGCCAAAGCGAGATGTTGGCATATGTGCTCGTGTTGGTGTCGAGGGAGCAGTGGCAGTCTCTTGGCTTAGCATCTTGTCAGCCAAAAGAAGAGCTTCAAAGTTGTTTTGGCCTCTACCGCCCTCACTGGACAATGCTGGAGGGACTCGAGACACTCGCTGACGAGGGGTTGGCTGAAGTGGGGTACCGTACACAGAGCGTGGAGAATTGTGTTCGATTTGCTCGAGCAGGGGCGCAATGTGGTCCCTGTTCTTGCGGATTCTGGTCTTTAGACGGTCATTCTCTTCGGCTAGGCTGGCAATCTCGCCCTCCCTATGCTCAGTCAAGCGCTTTTGCTGCTCAAACATATCTCGAAGTTGGTCGTTTTCGCGCTGCAGCATCTGGTTCTGGCGATTCAGTTCGGCCAGCACGGCTGCATTGGCCGACTCTTGGTACGTCTGCTCAGGCGTGGCCATGGCATTGCGGCGCTTCTCTTCAGCTTGTTGCAGGACATCGAGCTCTCTCTGCGCCATGGCTAGCTCAACGGCCATGCGACTGGCTGCCTCCTGGCTTTCCATGGCGGCCATGTTGTACTGCAGCTTGTAGTGAGCCGCAGAGAGGCGCATGTCGCGCAGGGCGTTGGAGAGGCTGTTGACCATGGACCGGAGCTCCTCGGGAGACGCATTGTTAATCTGGTCCTGCGGGTACAAGGCGGCTGCTGCGTGTGTCAAGGCAGAAGACTGGTTGGTCAACTTGCTGGTTGGGGGAGGCGAGGTAAGCTGGGGGGTGGGAGGCGTAGGCGTGCAGATGGGTGCGCGAGAGTTTGGCAGCTGGGAGGATGGCGGTGGAGTCATGGAGGAAGTCGCGCGGGGTGTGGGCGAAGTAAACTTGACGCGGTCGGGCGATGCGAGTTTTGACATGTTGGACTCGGGTCGAAAGTTTGGCGTCTCAGGGCGCGCAAGTTCAGTGGTAGGCATCAGCGAGTCTGGCGCTGGCGGGTACAGGGACGCCTGGGAATCCATTGGGTTGCGGCAGGTGATGCGCGACACGTTGGGAGTGCGAGCGAGGCGGGGTAGACGATGTCGCGAATGCTGCGTGTGTGTGTGTGTGTGTGTGTGAGTTTGTGTGTGGGCAAGGTGGGCGCGCAGTGAAGTGGCAGCGGTCAGGGAAGTCTGAATGCCTAACAATACTACCTGATTAAGGGGGGGGGGGGGGGGGGCGTGTCGAGGTGTTGAGCGGCGGCTGTCGACAACCTAAATGGCCAATCGAGGGGTTGCCAGGGTGCGCGTCGATGCGCGTGTTAGCGTGAAGGGGTCGCGATAATTAGGTGAAGAATGGCGACCAGAATCCAGACAGACAGACAGAGCGACAGACAGGAATAAAAAGCGACGGTGTGGGAAGAGGGCGGTATTTTTCTTTTTTTCTTTTTTTTTTTGGTGGCAATGGCAGCTTGTTTGATGCTTGACGCTTGATGATGATGATAATGAGACTCACGTGTGGGTGCTGGCCGAAAGAGGACAGACTAACCGCATTGGGAGACATCATTGGCAGCTGGCGTCGACTGGGCAACGACTCGACGACGCACCAATTGCTTTTTGTTTCCGCGTAATTAATTAATAATAGCATTAATTACGGAGTAATAATAACAGCAGTAAGGACCAAAGTAGCAATAGTAGGGGGTGAAGGGGTCCGGGAGGAAGAAACCGGCAATTCATTTAAAACTTGGTCTCTCAACCCCAACGACGGCGACGACAAGGTTTGGTGCCGGATAGTTATGCCTGTTGTGTGTCTGGCTGCTGCTGCTGCTGCTGCTACTACTACTACTACAACTACTGCTACTGCTACATACCTACTACTACCCCCAACGTGTCCCCCGTGACCTTGTTCACGTCCACCGTCCATCCCTAGTACTACCTACCTACTAGGTACCTACAGTACATGGCAGAGTGACAGACAGCATAATCGGCCCACTATGCATCAACACCATTCCTCAGCCGGCCCTCGCCCCTCGCCATCAGGGCTACCCAGGCCAACCTCGCGTCTTCCCGTGCTCAAGTCGTCTGCCAGCCAGTCCCATCTGCGCACTCCCTCGGCAGTCAATGACCAGCTGCGCAAAAAGTCGTCGGTTCCATGCATCCCCCGAGCCAGCCTGCCCGCCCAGCAGCCTCTGCAGAAAAAGCCTTCACGGGCCTCCCTTGTGCGCTCCAACACCCCCTCAACTGCTGCTCCAGCTGCTGCTGCTGCTGCTGCTCCCCCCTCGAGTCGGGCCTCCCTGAAAGCCGCCAGGCGAGTGAGTGGCATCCCCAGCTTTGCTCCCCCCAGGGCCTCAACCTCAACCGCCTCCACCTCGACTGCATCCACAGTGTCCACTACTTCGTCGTCGTCTACCCACGCCCCTGAGCCCGTGTTCAAGCGCCCTTTTGCACGCCCCCCCTCCCGCCAGACGACAACACCCTCTCAACTCTCTGCAACCCCCACAAATGGCGATGGCGATGGCGATGACGATGCGCTGGGGAGCTTGGATGGCTTCCGCTCGGCATCGCGGGCTTCTTCAAGAGCTGGATCCAGGGCTGGCTTCGGTGACCAGGACCCAGAGCTAGACTACAACTTGGCTAGCAGCGACGCAAGCCCTGAGCCAGGCGTGGATGGTGCCAGAGAGGCTACCAAGAAAAAGTCACGCCCATCGTTATCAGACAGAACCATAGAGAGCCTATCCCAACTGCCGTCATCACCCGCCCGTGCAAAGGGAAGGCGCAGGTCGAGCTTTTTCAATGCAGACAACAGCATGCCTCCGCCCCTGCGGCCCGCCTCGGCCATGTCTAGCAATGGCGACAGCAGACCTACAACCAGCGATGGTTCGAATGGAGCGCCTGCCACTCCCGGCAGATTTGGCTCCTCTTCAAGTCGATTGTCCATGACTGCAACCGGCAAGAGGACTGTTAGTGCCAGTGTCACACCAGCGGCGACACCAAGCAGGATGTCTTCTGTCTCTCGTACAGCCTCTACAGTCAAAAAGCAGCCCATGCGACAGACACAGAATCTTCAAAACACACCCAAGCCGCGTCCACTGTCAAATAGCAAGAGCATGGTGGCACGCACTCCAAGGTCTCGTCCATCCTTGGGAGGCGTGTTTGGGCAAGCAGTATCGCCTCCTGGTGCAGGTAACGCCACAGTGCCGAACACGCCGTCTCGTGGCCTCGCTCCCCCAGTGAAGAAGACACCAGACACCAGTCGTCGAGTTTCGAGTTCGTCACATGCTCTGCGTGAGCAGATTGCAAAGGCCAAGGCATCACGTAAACCTGAAAGCACAGAAGATGCCGTCGAGCAGTCAGCAAAAGCCAAAGGAGCAGCCTCATCCAATTCACTCCGTGAACAGATTGCCAAGGCCAGAGAGGCAGCACGACGAGCAAAGACTGAATCGGAACGGACAGCCACTCCACCACGAGACGCCATTGTCCCTAGCCCCAACGAGATTGCCACTTTTGACTTTGGTCTGGATGATCCATTCAACCAGCGTGCAAAAGGAGCAAAATCCCTCTTGCGCAAGCGCATTGATGGTGCTCGTGCTGACGGACGACTGAACATTGCAGCAATGGGGCTGACGGAAGTACCCGAAGATGTGCTTCAAATGTACCAATATGACCCCAAGGACACATCTGTCGCCTGGGGTGAAGTCGTTGACCTGTCCTTCCTGATGGCTGCAGACAACGAGCTGGAATCACTGCCAGAAGCCATGTTTCCGGATATAGATCCTCAAGAAGCGCTCGATATGGATGAAGGAGGTCCACAATTCGGCGGTGTGCAGACTCTTGATGTGCATGGAAATATTCTAAAAAGTATACCACTAGGCTTGAGGCGTTTGGCATTACTGACAAAGCTCAACTTGTCGCGCAACAAACTATCTCTCGACGCATTTGAGGTGGTCTCACAGATCACGCCTTTACGCGAACTGAAGCTAGCCGAAAACGACTTGCAGGGTGACCTGCCAGCCTCCCTTGGCAAACTTACTGCTTTGGAAGTATTGGAACTCCAAGACAACAAACTGACTACCCTACCAGAGGACATGAAGCATCTGACTGCCCTTCGATCTCTCAACATATCGAATAACCAGATACAAAAAGTACCGGCACATGTCTTTGAAACTGGCCTGACATGCCTGGTTGCAACACATAATGGATTGGATGGAGTATTCTTCGAAACAGAATCTGTACCCCGTCTTCAAGAGTTGAACATTTCGAATAATGCAGTTCAATCCTTATGCCCCGCCGAGTCTGTTGATTTACCGGCCCTCAAATATTTGAACGTTGCAGCAAACCGCCTCACCTCATTGCCTGCCATGGAATCCTGGGTCGCCCTCCAAACGCTACTTATCGCTGAGAACAAGCTCACGGTGCTCCCAGACAGTCTCTATGACTTGCCAGTACACACCATTGACCTTACCGCCAACAACCTGGTGCAATTAGACGCAAGGCTGTCGCGATTGCCGCTCAAACACCTGACTGTAGCAGCCAACCCGCTTCGGGAGCGCAAGTTTTTGACTATGCCGGTCGAAAACATCCAACGAGACTTGGCAGCGAAACTGCAGCCAGATGAGCCCGTAAGCGAAGAGGATGCCGAGGCTGTGCCTGAACTCGAAGATTCCGTCTTAGCAATGCCAGAACCCACCGGCTGGCAGGTAACACCGTCTGGTACACTTGATCTATCCTCAAAAGACCTTGCAAACGTGATTGATGAAACGAAACTCGACGCTGTTGTAGACAGTGTGCGTCAACTGTACCTGCAGCACAACGGCTTTGAGTGCATTCCAGCCCTTTTATCACGCGTTACCATGCTCACCGTTCTTGACATGTCCAAGAACAACATCGAGACTGTGTTCACTGCCCCTGTAGAGCTTCTCAAGCTTCGCGAGCTTCGTCTAGCAGGCAACAAAATGACCGACCTGTCTAGTCTGACTACGCGCCTCACTGCGCCCAACCTTCAGACGCTCAATGTTTCTGCCAACCGTCTTTTGGGCTCGTTGCCCCTTCTACGCGACCCATTCCCCGAGCTCATCTCTCTGATCGCATCAGACAACGCCATCTCCGAGGTCAGTGCTGAAGCATTGACCGGCCTGAAAATTGTCAACTTGAGCAACAACGATATCGAACGTCTCGAGCCTCACATCGGTGAACTGTCGGGCACGTTGACAAGTCTAAACGTCGAAGGCAACAAATTCCGCGTGCCTAATTACCAGATCCTCCAAAAAGGCACCGAAGCGGTATTGACATGGCTGAGGGACAAGATTCCAAGAGAGAGTTGGAAGAGTGATGCTACTGAATTCTTTGATGCAGACGATGGGGGCGCTTTCTAGTTGATTTGTGCGAAGCGGTGGGTTGGAGGGGTATTGGATCGCGGGTTGAAGGGGTGTTAGGGCTAGAGGCTACTAGAAGGGGTTTCATATTGGCTTGATGAAGATCAGGCGTATTTTGTATAGCCCAATTCTTCCTATTCAACGCATGGCTCGACAGTTTCCATTCTTCTCATTCCGAGGTCGGCCGCGGTATACGCAATTTATAATCACGTCTGTCTTGCAGATGTATTAACAAAAAAGTACTTCCAGGCAACATGCTCTCCTGATAGAATGAATCAATCACTGAGCTTTACAAATCGCTTCTCCTCCCAACTCTTCTCCATGCCGTCGATAATCTTGTGCATCTGTACAGCTTGTTCAAAGTCCACAAGTCCATCAGCAGGCGTCTTTCCTGTGGCGAACAACTCGTAAAGCCCACCAATATTCTTCGCCAGCGGGGTCAAATCCTTGACAGCATCCATATACTGAGCGTCTAGAACCTCGACACTACCCTTTTCATGATCAAAAAACTCAATCTTCTCTTTCCCCAGCGCGACGCCCAAAGTCGCACTAGAAGTAATTCTCAACTCGCCCTTTGTCCCCAAAACCCTCCACTTCAACTTGGGCTCATCCGCAAACGCCTTGCCAGACCTCACATAAATGGAAACAGGCGCACCACTCCCCTTCATCGTCCCCTGCAACATGACATGATCCGGCGTCTCCCTGGTCACCCACTCCTTGAACGTCCCATCCGGGTGAAACAACCTAGACTTTGCCCACCTCGTCGCCAACACGGCAGACATATCCCGCACATCACCACCCAAAGCAAACAGCACACAAGTAGCTGGATGTCCAAACATGATGCTATGCAAATTCCCACCAACCTCCTTCTTCACAAGATAATCCACCCCCGCCGGCTCTGCATCGCCATCCATGCCCAACGCAAGACTAAACTCGGAACTCAACAGCTCTCCAATAACCTTTTGCTCCACCAACGCCTTCACCTTGAGCGTAAACGGCGATACACGACCCTGCAGCCCTACAATCGTCTTACTCCCGCTCGCGCGAGCGGCCGCTAGCAATTCCTCTGCTTGCGGCAGATTAGAGCCCAGCGGCCATTCTACAAAGACGGATTTCCCCGCTTGCACGGCGGGCAGGATGAGTTGGTAGTGCAGGTCTACGCGCACGCTGCATACGACTAGGTCGACGTCCGGGTCGGATGCGAGGTCCGCGGCGGATCCGTATGCTTTTGTCGTGGCGGGGAGAGAGTGTAGTTGGATGGCGGTTTGGGCAGCTGAGATGGTGGAGTTGCAGAGGGCGGTGATGGTGTAGTGTGGGGAAGCGAGGAGGTAGGGCAGGTGAGCGCTGGGGAAAGCGTGGTTAGTAGATGGACTCGTTACCTTGATCATGGGGATGGTGAATTGAGATTGGGTAGTAGGTACGTACGAAGCAGCCCATCCTGAACCCTGGTTTTGGTCCCCGGTCTTGGAACTTAGTCCTATTATTCCGACGCGAATTGGTGTCATGGTTTTTTCTTTCTTTCTGTCAAGTCTTGTTTTTTTTAAGGGGGGGAGACTGTTTCTTTTACTTCAATCTTCCCTTTACTCAGTCACACTCAAGTAGTTAATCGAGCAGGATATAAAAAAAGGCAAATAAAGACTTTCTCTAGCACTCCTCTTTCAAAAGAAGTCCCCACTCCTATTTATATGTATCTTGCGATACTTGGAGAAACATACCCGCCCTTTTCAAGTATTAATTAATACCTATCTGCCTCGGATCCTCGGTAACTAGACCAAGGCGCCAATCTTGCGGGGCCCGAACCCAGTGCACTTTCTTACCAATAGAATCTTGCACTTCTTCTTCTCCTCAGAGGACGAATGCGCACGGGCGAAAGGAAAAAGTATACGGACGTTTGTGCGATCAAATACATAGTACGGAGTACTAGTTACGCAAAAGGATATGGTGGGATCTTGAGGGGTCATGGTGCGGGGGTGAAGCGGATGGATACTAGGTAGTTTCTAGGCGGGTGTGGGAGTGATTTGGTAGTCTAGGTACATAATAACTATGTGTATGAGCTAATAACTATACTAGGAAATCAAGACTGCTTCTGTTCGATTTCATCAATGTGTCCGCGCGCGAGTTGCACGGCGATTTGTCGCACGGTGGCTAGGCATGGTTTGCATGTTTTCCAGGCGTCGGCGTCGAGCATGTGTTTTGCGCGGAAGGGGCATAGTCTAGTTGGTGATGTAGGTGTGCTGAGAATTTCGTAGGTTTCTTCGTAGGGAGCTTCGGGGGATGTTAGGAGTTGTGCTAGAGGTTCTTCTGAGCAGTATGCCATTGACGAGACGTCTACTGATGCTGCTAGAGCATCTGTGTCAGGAATTGGTTCAGCTTCCTCCATCTCGTGGATTGCTGGAGTAGGTACAGCTTCTAAACCATATGGGAGAGTTTCACGAGCGGGTGATATGTCCCAATCGGGTGGCGGTGCAATGGGTTCATGTTCATCTAGCCACTTCTCCCACTCGATCACCTTACGGGTTCTCACCTTCAGGAGGTCACGTTCCTTTTTGCTCAAGGGCTGTACGCTCCGATTTTTTCTTAAAGCGTCGAGAATGCTTTCGTCCAGGGTTGGTACTGCCTCTGGCTCTATGATTGGCACAGCCACTTTTTTCGTGGATTTTTTGGATCCTGAAGGGTGGAAAAAGCCCCAGGGGTCATGCTCCTCTGGTATAGCTTCTTCGTTATTGGTTGGAAGAACGGCAACAGCACTATTCTCTAGAAGCTCTGGTGCCTCAGAATTGACTACAGGTTCTGCGAGTGAGGATGCTGAGGGAACTATGCGGCCATCATGAAAGGATTTCGCCGTAGGGTCGAGACACGCAGAGTTTGGAACACTGACTGTGCAACCGTCGGCAGATTTGGTGGATGTGTCACAGGCTTCCGGAACTACACACGCTTCGTCACAAATATCTTCCTTTGTGAGAACAACCTGCTCAGCCGAATGTGGACATTTCTCCGCTGCTTTGACAGAATGGCCTTGCTCCACCAACTCTTCGGGGTTTTTATGTTCCTCGTTCATCTCCTTGTCCTTTTGGACCAGATTTGAGATCTTCGCTGTATAGAGATCCATGACAACTTTCATGCAAAATTTGCCCAGAGCTCCCTTCTTGCGTGCATAATAAAAAAAATCGTCTTGGTTGAAGATAGTATAATCTTCATCAAACGCTAATTTCATCTTGGCAAACAAGAGCTCGTGAAGCCAATTTAGCTGTAGGTCGATTGGGAAGTCGTACTTGATGGCTCTGAGTATTTCGAGGATACTCAATGCTTCACTATGGCCCTCGAATTCCTGTATTGCTAATTGTCCTAGATTTGGCAGGTCATGTATAACAGTCATGATGTAGACCTTGAGTGCTCGCTTCAATGTAAGTGAGACATTAGCCGTGCAGGTCTCAGGCGGGTTTGCTAACGTCTGGTACGTCCCGGTATATAGGTAATGGATTAATGTATGGCCGGTATCCATGTCAATGTTGGGGAAGATGAGTGGTTTTGTCTGATCAGAGGGTGCATGTGACGACACAGTTTCGCCATTGTATACATCCCAGTGAGAGGGTAGAAAGCATCGAGGGACATAGTGAGGCACTTTGTCTCCGCCAATTTTGATTCCAATTGGGGCTTCAACATAAGGGCTGCCGGGAGTTATTAGCATGAAAGATTGTCTTGTAAAGTATTCTTTTCGGCTGGACTTACGATGTCGTCGGTAGTTTGCTTATAGGTTCTGCTTCTGTCACGACGGCTGCTGTATTTGGTGTTGGAGCCTGCACTTCGATGGACGAAGGACCTTGTGGCTGTGATTCATTCATAGCTTCCTGGCCGACCACTGCAGATTTTGACTTAATCTTGCCCACCACTTTTTTCTTAGCCATGCCCGTGGAACGTGTGGAGTCAGACTTGAAGGAGCCAGCGTATAGCGATTCTCAGCCTTTCTAGATTTCAAGGAAGAGCGAGGAACTGCGCTACTTCCAAGGTTACCTACCAAGTAATTAAGTAGTTACAGCATATGCTGCACCTTTATTGTGTGCATAATTTGCTGCTTACCCCGCTAATCTCGACCACTAAGGATGCACCACGTTATCGAGCGCTATCCTTCAAGGTATCTTGAGAATGTGGAGTGAGGAGCTAATATTAGGCGCTAAGCAGTTCCCTTTCAACTATTATCACTCACCTGCGCCTAATCCCGGGTGCGTGTTATTCCGTATGCAGCCTCATGTTAAGATATTATCAGTCGAGGCTGATCGAGAGTGGAGAACATAATCGTCAGGGGTCGATCGCAGCAGAAAGGCTTGCGCATATATTTCAGGCTATCCATATCTAAAGATTAGGGAGATCCAGTGTTATTATGGTAAGGATAGTTATATCATTTAATATTATCTGAGCTGTCCGTACTACTAAGTTTGACCTCACGTGTGCGAGAGAGAAGGAACATGCCGCGCTATAGGGATATGCCGCGCCATTGAGTTCGACTCAGCTCGCGCACCATTCGAACTGATGGATGTTAGTAAAACTATTTTGCTACTCTTTCAATTTTGAATAAGCTCACAGAGCACTTTGCCTATTTGAAGGCAAGGTATACCAAGTACTACTTCACCGAGTGGAAACTACCTGAGATGAATAAAGGAGTGGCAGTGCTTTATCGAAGGCATGGATTGATAGCAGCAAAGATTATTGCTGTCACAAAGAAAATTGGAGGCACCGTTCCAGGGTATCTTATTTCAATCATGCTCGCTCTAGGGTATACTACAATGCCATACACACCTCTTCCTATTACACTTGTACGGTCGTCCTTAATCTCAGCTCAAGAAAGGGATATATCTGTACAGCTCATCGTATTCTCTTCCTATCCATCCACCCACGTTACCATCCTGACCAATTATCCCTAGACCTCCAGCCCACCAGAGACCCGCAAGAACTGCCGAAATGGCATTGATGTTGTACCATCTCCTCTTCCTCACCAATGCCCTTTGACTATCGTGGCTTGGCACTTGCGACGGTGCAAAGCCCATCCATTTTGCCGCGCCCCACACAAAATGCCAACTTCCAATACCAATCAGGGCTGTAAACCCAGCGAAGGCAACGAATGGGTGAGAAACGAATCCATGGCTGATGTATGAGAGGTTGATTAAAGAGCTGTCCCCATGTGCGTAAAGTGGTAAAATCCTTGTTGTCCAGACATGGAAGCTTGCAAGCGGCACCAATGCATATCCTAGTGCGCTGGTGCCACTCAAGGCAGGCCAGGGAATCGTGCGCTTGTCGTTGCTTGTCTCAGCGCCGTAGCGTTGCAATGCCTTTCGCCGTCTGTATAGTCGCAGTGCGATACCTGAAGCGACATGTGCGACCAGAGGCATGCCCACGAAAAGGGGTTCTGCAATCACTGACTGGTAGTATGGTCGGGTAAGAAGGAGGTAGCGATTCGACTCGGCCACAGAGCGCGTAGCCAGCGGTATCAGAGATACGTTTGCGATATGGAAAGATGCGAAAACGGTGAAGGCATATGACGAGTAACGTTGCATACGAGTGACTATTGTGTTTGTTAGCCCGCGTATCCAATCTAAAGACCACGTAGGCGGATCCGTATAAAATTATTCAGAGGGAACATACGCCACCAAGAAGCACCACGGTCTCCTAACCTCAGGCCTAATGTCTCCGTTCTACTCACGCCCATTGCACCAGGTCCCCATCCTTCACCCTGCAGTTGATCTGGGAAGTAGCTCTTTTCATTATATTCGATGGGTGTTTCTTCGATAGGCGAAGGGTCTACTTCAGTCAGGCCCATGACTCCCGCCTCTTCATCTTCTATAGGTGGGAGGTCGGGGTCCCTTGACGACGCCATAGTGCCGTCAAGTCGTGGCGTCGCGGCGTCTTCTTGGGGGTAATGGTTTGATTAGGGTTAATGTAGTCAGAAGTAGTAATACGGAGTAGTGTACCACGTTGCTGATATACAGAAAATCGGAATGACGTTGATTCGGCGGGACTTTTAGTTAAGAATGGGTCTGTGCTGGACCGAGGCGCGGCTGGAGCCGCACTAGCTACCTAACTAGCTCTTTTTAGAACTTAGTGTCGGATCACGTGCTATTGCCCGGACTGCCTAGTACCTAAACTTTTCTTCCATTTCTACCACAACCTCAAAGCGCACTCACCCGGGCATACATAAAAGATGCCGCCGCGCAATAATCCTGTCCCGAATGCGGTGCGTCTCTTCAACTGCGCCATCTGCGACAAGGGCTATCCACGTCAGGTTGACTACGAGAACCACTTGCGTAGCTATGACCACAATCATCGCCAGCGCCTAGCAGACATGAAGAAGCTCACGGCATCAAATGACCCAGAGAGCAGCAAGCCCAAAGCCAGTCTGG
>SSBG01000041.1:184148-226172 GCA_028220655.1 Shiraia bambusicola | reverse complement strand
TTTTTTTTTTTTTTTTTTGTCCACATGTCAACACGGGACAATGCGAATGCTAATGGTTACGCAGGTGAGGGACACTTCGACGAGAGCGCCAAACCCAGCGGGGCGGCGACGCCAGTGCCAGGTGTCGAAGCACCACCCGGCGGCAAGAAGCGCAAAGGCGGACTCAGCAAAAAGGCAAAGACGGCCAAACAGCGTCTTGCGGTGGCGGACGGCGAAGTATGATGGAACTTTGCCTCGATGATGACAGCATTGTAATACCACCGATTCCTTTTTGTTCCATTTTAGTTTATTTCATTATATCTCTATATATGACGTTTTGTTGATCAGGGAAGCGAAAGAAAAGAGGCAGTCTTCTCGGATGCAATCTTGGGGGCATTGATAGAGTTTGCATGGAGAGGATGTTATGTGTACACTACTACTACTACTACTACTACTACTACTACTAGTCTTCTACTACTACTACTACTACTACTACTACTACTACTACTAGTAGTCTTCTACTACTACTGCAGCAGCTACTGCCACTTTTACTTTTTACTTTTTAGTGTCTACTTTTTGCCTTTTACTTGTTGGTTCGTTTTGTTGCTTGCAACATGTTGGCGTTGTAGTAGTAGTAGGGAGGTATGTTGCAAAAAGGTCGTCGCCATGGAACGAGGGGAGTTTTGTGAGGCAGAAAAAGAAACCAAGAGAAAGCGAGCAGAGGTTCTTTTTTTTTGGGGGGGGGGGTTTAATTTTCTGTGTGATTGAAAGACGGATTGCATAAAGGAGCAGAGTTGAGGGGGTGTTGAAACAGGCCTGCAATCACCCCGAGGCAAAGCCAGAGTGGAGAGTGGAACTGGGCGGATTTAAGAATAGATGATGTGTTTGCAAAGCGAATAGTATACCTTTGTATTATATATACGTATAACTAACTATAACTAGTTAACTATTAACTTAACTATTAGTTAACTATTATTATAACTATACAAACAAATGTATGGCGGAGTGGTGGCAGACAGGCGGTGATTGGGCCCCTTCAGCCATAAGTTAGTGTCCCCATTTGGCAGCGCGCCACAGGTAATTATTAGTTAATTACTGGCTGACACCCCTTCTTCTTCTCGTCCATGATATTAATATACTCAACCCCCCCCCTAGACATTAACTATTACTGTCTGTCCGGTGTGTCTTCTTCTGCCCGCCAGTCGCCTCACCCACGCCTCACTTCACATTCACATCGCATCGCCCCGAGGTTGGCTACACTGTTGTTGTTGGTACTACATAGCCGCAACCTGCGCCGCCGTTTCCTTGAGCCATACGTCGCTACATCCTGGCATGATAGCTTAGAACCGGCCACTCTGCCCTCTCTGTCGCTCGCTATCGTCCCACCGCACTCATGGGTAAGCCGCCGCTGCTGCTCCGACCATCCCCGCCCTTTCTGGACTGACACGCCAGACAGTTGAGAAACGCCCCTCGACCGACGGCCTCGTCGACAACATGGACCCGCGCGAGTCCAACGATCTCGAATTGGAGGAACTGCCCTATATCGAGAAGGCAGCGCCCCAGCCCCAGCCCATTTCGCTCAAGGACAAGCTGATAACATGCTTTTGGATCGCCCTCAACACTCTGTCCACGTTGGGCCTCATCTTTCTGAGCAAACGGTACGCCCATGCCCTTGTTTTTTTTTGTTTTTTTTTTTGGCGCGAGCAATTGCCCCTTGAATCACTCAAATCCATATTGACGACACGCAAAAAAAAATTACAGCGTCTTCAGCGATCCCCAGCTCAAACGATGCCAGCTCATGGTCGTAATGTGGCACTTCACCGCCACTGGCCTTGTCCTCTTCATCTCCACCCTCGGTCCCTTCCGCGCCTTCAAGGCTGTCCGCCTGAACCCCATGCACATGCTGCCCGTCTGCGGCTTCTTTGCTGGCTACGTCGTGCTCGGCAATCTCTCGCTCACGTTCAACTCGATCGGCTTCTACCAGCTCTCCAAAGTCATGACCACCCCGACCGTCGTCTTGATCAATTTCGTCCTCTTCCGCAAACAGGTAACACGCTACATGCTCGCCGCCATCATTGCCACGTGCATTGGTGTCTCCTTCACCATCAACGAATCCGCAAAAACACAAATGTTTGGTGTCATTGTCGCCACGCTGGCCTTTTGCTCCACCGCCCTCTACCAAATCTGGATTGGCAAGAAGATTGAAGATTTTGGGGTGTCTCCCCCTCAACTGCTCCTCAACCAAGCCCCCATCTCCGTATGCCTTCTCATCCCATTTGTCCCCTTTTTCGACAAGATTCCCGACCTCTCGTCTGTACCCACCAACATCCTCTGGAGCGTGTGTGCATCCGGTATCATGGCTAGCATGTACAACCTGTCGCAATTCCTAATCATTGGCCGCACTAGCGCCCTGACATTTAACATTGTGAGCCATCTCAAGACCATTTTGATCCTGAGCATTGGATGGTATAGCGAGGGCAAGATTCTGAGTCCCAGAGAGTGGTTTGGTGTCTTGCTTGCCTTGGGCGGCGGATGGGTTTATTCCCATCTTGCCTTGAAGGCTAAGAAGAAGTAGAAGTAGTAGTGAAGGTACCTTTTTTTTTTTCTTATCGAGCCTCAGAGACAGATGGTAGAAAGGGGGAGGGGCAAGGAAACATGGCAAACAAGTGAGCACGACGGAAACGTGGAATGGGCACACGCACGCAGCACATGGAGAGAGAGAGAGAGAGACAGAAAACAGTCACTGGTGTATTTTTTGTGTAGATTGATGACTCTTTTTTTTTTTCCTTTTTGATTTCCATCATTGAAAGAAGAGAAAAGAAAAGAAAGGCATTCATGATGGAAATATGTTGTGCTTTTTTCTTCCTTGCTCTTCTTGTTCTTTTTCCCTCTCATCTAGGAAATCTTTGTATTGTGCATGCGTGTATGTGTCAGTCGGACTGTGTGCATTTTGCTGGGGTTCATGCGTGTGGGTGGGCGGTTTTTTTCTTTCGGTTTTTTTTTTGGTCTCATGTCATGTCATGCACGGGTTTGAAAATTTGTGCTTATCTAGAAGAGAGTGCGCGATGGGAAGGGGAGGGGGGGAAGGTGTTTTGCTTGTGTAATTGGGTAGATAGTAGAGTAGTATATGGTAGTTTGGGGAAGAGGACTGACTTTGTGTGTGTGTGTGTGTCTTTTAGCAAAGAATAAAATGTAGTAACTAACTAGTTAGTTGGTATATTTTCTTATTTAGTTGTATAAGAATGTAGTGATATGTAAGGATTTTGGGGGGGGGGGGGTAGGTAGTATTCCGTAAAGTAATAGGAATCTCTATTATCGAGTCCTGTTCAATGCTTTGCACGGGGAGTATTGGGAGTCGTAATTACTAATTAGTGAATACTTTACTCCGTATAACTAGGTGATTAGACAAATAATACCAACCAACCTAACAAACAAGTAATTAATCACTACACACCCTTCCCTAATGCAGTAATACTACTACATCCATACTAGCATCTAACCACACGTGACCCGAGGCTGAGTCCCAAAAGCTGCAGGTGACCACCTAACTAGCGTCCGTGCGAAAGTGGCTTGGTCGCTGAGCCTTGTCAGTTCCACAATCTTCTCCCTCTTTTCCCTCTATCGTCGATCCAGCCATGCACAACGAACCAAAGTAGCGCATCAGCGCGCATCAGATCCAGGCAGGCGTTGCGGATTAGGTAGTCATGTCGCGAAGCGAATAGGCAGGTATGACGTTTGTTTTGCGACGACGAGGCAGACTCTCTGTGTGTGGGAGGGTATATTATATATAAGAGTGTGGTATATTACCTGCTTGGTTAGACAAACACACACTTGAATCTTTCTAGCCGAATAACTAGTCGACTTACTCGTATCAACATTTACAAATAGTTACTACATCATCACATTCACACTACATTGGCGAAATAAAACCCTTTTGAGAAGTAAAACGTCGACTACTTTTCCCTGGACAAAGAAAAAAAACTTCACCTGGTTATATTAGCTTCTGTCGAGATGGGTTGTCACTCTTCTAAACCTGACCCCTACTACGATGGGACTGAGAAGTGGGCTGGAAAAACCCGCAGGAATCGCAAGGGAAGGGGTGGTGGATATTATACAGATACTAGCGGTGTAGCTGGATTTTTCGGCGCTGGTGGTTATTCTGGTGGTGATGGAGGAGGTGGAGGAGATGGAGGAGGTGGAGGAGGTTGTTCGGGAGGAGATGGAGGAGGAGGTGGTGGTGGTGGTGGGGGCGGCTGTTAAGAGCAAGACGTACCTGATTATGGAATTAATTTTATAAGTTGTGGGAGGCGTTAAGGATACTTTTTCTTTCTTTTAGTGGTGAATAAGTGTGAATTAGATTATTAGGAATAGTTAACTAGTTAGATTTAGAGTAGTTAGTTATTTTATTATTTTTATAGACGACTAACTATCTTAAGTAAACTTCTAAATCTTAATCCTTATTAACTACTAATTAGGTTACTATAGTAAATTAGGGTCCGCTCTAACCCCCTACCCCTTATTATCTAGGATCCTTATATAACTAGCTATAGTTAGGTAGCTAGGAGTAAGCATATAGGTAGTGCTTGTCTATATAGAGCTAAGCAGATAGACTAACTAACTAGCAATTTAATAATTAATTTAACTTACTCCTAAGCACGCTTTCCTACAATAATACGATTTAACCCTATCCCTTTGTAGGATTAACAAAAAGGGAAAGCACTCTTGCTTTTTCTTCTCCTTCCATCAAATGTCCGTTCAAGATTTTCCACTTCCACGACTTGATGGGCAACTGATATTTCCTCGAGCCGCCTCGTTCACAACTTATCACAAGGCAGCTCCGGTCCTAGCTCCTGCACCGTAGCTGGCTTTGTAGGCGGCGTTTACGCTGCGGTGGTGCTCGACAGCGTGGTGCTTGAACCCCTTCCACATCTTCTTGATGGATTCATGGAGGGTCTTGTTGGTCTTGTCCTCTTGGGAAACAAAGTGGTGGGCATCGTGTGCTGATTCGTGAGACTCGCGTCTCGACCGAGTGAGAGGTGTGTTGGTAGCAGAAGTACGAGGGGTTGACTGGCTCGAGAGCGAGAGGATGCGAGGGTGGTATTCGGTGAGAGTCATTTTGGGTTGGATAGTATGTTGCTTGAAGTGATAATTGCCAAGTATAGTGGTGGTCGCTTTGTCGTGATGCTTTCTCCATATTTTCCCAATCCCGTCGCACCTTATATACCCCAGAAACCCCTGTAAACCGACTTTTCGACTCCCTAACCTGAGATCTCACGATCGATTCACGTGCATCATGAGCATTTTCGCACAAGTGGGTCTTGCAGTGTTGCATCTGGTTCAAACTATAATACCATCTAACGCCACCAGGCCGCCAGGGCCTGTGTACACCGCAACATGTCAAGTGCAGTTGGAAAAAACTCTCATTGAAAGACCAAAAAGGCAATCCCTAGTATGTGTAGAGCAAGGGGCCATGGCAAAACTTCTCTTTATGGTTATATGCCTACGACACTGTGAATTTGTTGTGTGATCGGCTGCTGTCGGCATTGTTTGTGGTTAACTAACTACAAGGCACCTAGGTAAGCCGAGCAGTCTCTGATCCATGCAGCTCCACACCAACAACAGAACGTCCAGCGTCGTGGGACCTTGACACACGGAATGGCCGTTGCAGGTATTTCATGTGTCATAAGAGCCGCCTTGCGCAAAACTCCATGTTTCGACTTGCTGTTGGCGCCGATTCGCATTGGTCGCTATTCTTGATTGTAATCGCGGGACCTTTGGCGGCTCAACCAAAATTCAAGACCTTGCACGTGGAACTACGGAGTACGCTGATGGTGAAATCATTCGTTGCGGCGCTGCAATGGAGAGATGAAACGGAGGAAACCTTGCTAGGCAAATGTCGATCTTTTTCTTCCTTGACTTTTCCGACGGCGTACGGCAGCATGTTTTGCGTGTGGAAAGCATTTCAATTACAACCATGATGTATTCTGTCATCAACCAGCTAGGCAATCAAAATGCATTATGCCCAGCGTATTTGACCCGTCTTGTGCAGCTGTATAGTACATCGAAGGCCAATGCAGTAGACGCCCATCCCATGCTGTAATTTCCCTCAAAGTAGAACGAATGCAGACGGGTCAGTTTGATACAAGAAGTGAAGGGTGAGACGAGCAGCAACGAAACGCAAATGATTACCATGACCCTTATTCCATCCATCATCTGCTGAAGTACGCTCCCGGGTATGTTCCAGCTAAAAATGCATCCATATAATGCGCAAACAGGTTTACGGAAAGTCAACATAGTCTGCGTTGAAGTACTATCTTGCAAAGACCTTGACAATACCGTCGCCGCCGGCAGAGACGACAAGTCGTCCATCTTGACTCCACACAACGCTGCACACGCCTTCACCACGCATGATTCGGTGTGCTGTGATTTCTTGCGTACAAATTCGCTTGTCGAGGGACCAGAAGCGAATTGAGGCGTCGTGGCCTGCAGAGACTGCTTCTCGGCCGTCTTTGCTCAGAGATAAGGAAGATATTGCTGAGGGATGGGCGAGCATTTGGTAAGTGCATTGACCTGTTCGTTGATTAGCATGTGGAAATTGATCTTTTGAAGAGGGCGAACTTACCAGAGTTTGCATCAAAGAAACGAATATACTGGTCTTCATGTCCACTGATAATAACGCCTTCGAGGCCGCCTCCGCTACTGGATCCAGTCGGACCGTGTATGCTCTCTTCATCAGAGCCCCGCCCAGCGTCTTGGCTGGGTCCTTCAATGGTCTGAGATGTGGCAACAACTGACGTGATGCCCGTTGCAGGAGTCCCGTCGTACGTTTCATTGCTGGCCATTCCAATGAGCTCCTCGCCTGTCCGTGTATCGTACACCAGAATCGATGCGTCCGCAAATGACACCACAAAGTTCTCGCCATTCAAGGCAAGTGGAGTGATGCAAGTAGGCGAGGGATGCGTAGCTCGCTCTATAGTATGCACGAGCATGTAGTGGAAGGGAGTCTGTGTGGCAATGCTAGGTTGAGGTGAGGACGGGTGGTTGGATCCAGAGGTGACAGAGTGCCTTCTGCTGCCTCCGACACCACGGCGCGATCCTGTTTGAGGTGAAACAAGCTGTGGTGGTGCACTTACTGCCCAGATCTTGATTGTGCCATCTGCAGATCCTGAGGCGAGTAGGACCCTGTCAGGTCCGCCATAGCTGCTGTTGTCTGACCCAAAGACTTTCGCCGAGGTTTGGGGGAGCACGCAGACCGTCCAGACTGCATCAGTGTGGCCATCAAGAGTGGCTTTTGGGTCGACTCGCCCTCGCTCCCACACGCGAATCGTGGCGTCTTGGCCTCCAGAGAAGATCCACCCATCACCAGACACGCGACCGCCGGTTGCGAAGTGCGCAGAGGCCGGGCACGCAGCTAGCGATGTCACGGCTCCTTCATGGCCGCGGTGCGACCAAAAAGGTGCAATGTCTAGATCGTTGTTCATGCTATGTTGATTTGCATAGCTTGCTGGTATCATCCATCTCTTGATCATTCCATCGTCACCTGCGGTGCAGATTTCTGGTTCTGAAGGACTACCGCCGCCGGTGAAAATAACTGATCGGACGACATCGAGATGGCCTCGAAGTGCAAACCGCACCTTGAAACTCTGCTGGTCCGACTTTGACGTTGGAGTGGCAGTCTGCTGTTGCACCTTTTGGTCATTGCTCAATCGTCTTCCATGATCTCCACTTTTGCTGCGTGTTTTGTTCGGACGTGGAGGTGATTTTGCAGCTATAGCATTGGCATCCGGAAATTGAATCGTGTCTGGTCTTCCCAGTGGCGGCCCAGCTTGAGCTATTTCAGTGCTGGGTTCGGGATCGAAGTTCCAGTTATCAGCATCGTCTCCAGCAGCTTCAGTGGTAGCCGGCTGGCTTTCATTTTGGTTGGGTATCTGACGGCCCTGGTTGTCATATGTGTGGGTAACCTTTTCGACTTGCTCTTCGGGAACTGAGCTATAGTGGCCTGGGTCTTGGTTCTGAGTTTGTCGTAATTGACCAAATCCGCCTCGCATGTCCGGGTGCTGTGGTAGTGGTTGCTGTCCAGAAGGTTCTCGGCTCATCTCAGTTGCTTGATGGACCTGATTTTGATGTACAAGGTTCTGGAGCTCGGAAGTCACAGGAATATTTTGAGGTTGATGATTGGGCATGGAAGTGTTGGGCATAGTAGGCAGCTGCGGCTGTTGTCTCTGGCGGTGTGAAGGTAGATATATGTCCTCCATTGAAGCATCGCCGTGGTTCAGGAAGCCTGCGCCGTTTGCCAGGGCGTGTAGACTAGCCTGTTGTGGCGGAGGCTGAGGTGGTGGTGTAAGAAGATACGTGATTTCCTCGACGCATTTTGTGAGATAAAGCTTCGACTTTTCGCGTAGTCCATCTCGGTCAACGTCTGAACGATCGAGCATCTCCGAGTCGACATCTAGGAAGGAATTGTGTTTCTTGTTGGGGGCTACAACATGTATTAGCCCACACCCTGAAGCTGGATCTAGGCGGAGAGGAGGGGGACCAACGTTTGACAGAATTCTGGTCGTTCTTCTTACCCTTGGTGTCCTTCTTATCGTCGGCCATTTGCGAGTCTGCACCAGCTGCGCCCGTCTTACTTTTGGCCCGCTCGTTCACCAGAGCCTGCTCCAACATGCGGATGTGCTTGTTCAGCTGGTCGTTAAGCTTCTTCGCGCTCCGCACTTCACCCTCCTGTTTCGCGATCTTTGCCTTCATCTCGGCGCGTTCGATGTCCCATGCATTTCGTGCTCGCTCGTGATTGTGCCATTCAAGCTGGAGAAAGCGCATGACGCCTATATGAATGTTAATTAGGGGTTCGACCTACAAGGTTCCCCAGTGGGGCGCCCAAAAGTGCTGCTCACCCTGTAACGTGTATTCAGTGCCAGCAGGCGCATTGCCATCTCCTCCGCCCCCTGCACCGCCCGCGTTCATGGCTGACGGCGATTGCCAGGCCATGGCGGACTTCTGACTGATATGCCTACGAGGAGTTGTGGATAGTTGGCGGGGACTGGCATGCGGCGTCGGTAGTCGGCAAGAGCGCAGTTGGAGGGTTGATAGTTGGCGTCAGGGTCCGGGTGGTGCAGAGACGCCGAAGCGCGCAATTACGAGGATCAAAAATGACGACGTGGGCTTGAGAGGCTGTTTGGAAGGCGAGAAGATTTGCGTGAACGCCTGTCGAGACCGTTGGGCCAAGTCCTTCGTCAACAGGGGAGCTGTCAGTTTGTCGTCTGCAAGACAGTGTGCCAAGGCCCTAGTGCAAACGTAGTATGGCGTCCGCTTCATGAGGTTGAAGCAACACTGAACGGATGGAGTTCGCCTTACACCAACACTATTACTCGGTACAGTATTACCACCACAATGCTTGATGCCGGGCATGTTACCTAGCACCGCTTTTGGTGAGCTTCTAGCTGCTTCATCTCATACCAGTCACACCATCACGTGAAATGCAAACTTCACATTCTGTACCATGCATGTCCTCCTCATCTTGAGTACACACGACGATTCTCTCCATCAGCTCCCCTGAGCTATATATAGCCCCAGGGAAGCTTTTCTTTAGTGTCTGGGGCTCACGAATACCCATGAGAACAATCTACAGCCTAAGTGAGTGGCCGTACTCCCTGTTGGCTCATGTCTGCTTTCCATTCTTTAAATATCTTTTCCCTACTACAACCTTACCTATAGTACAGTAACAGGTAGTCATGTACTAATCATTGGTCTGTATCTGGGCAAGTACGGTATTAGCATGAAATCCTATTTCTCATCGCTCAAAAGCCTCCCACGGTACCCAAGGTTCATCGATAACCCATGATGGGGGCACAGCATATTGGACACCGACTTTGCCATTCGTGCCAACTCCTCCAACGGTGACCTCTCTGGGCGTTCATTCACGTAGCAGCTTGGTATCATCATGGAGAACGGACCCTTCGTTAGCTCCGTGTCGTATTTACATTCCTCCACTCGGTCCTTCGGCTACCTAGGTATCCTCACGTTTCGTTTGAGCTGGCCAAACATCCACCCTTTGGTCAGTGTACCTTGGTAAACAGCACAAACAATGCACGGCCAGTCATTGCGCGCGGGCGCCATCCAAGGGAGCACCAACTGGACCTTACGGCAGCACAGACGGGTGGTTCGCGCACGGTGAGCCCCGGGTGATTCGCAACGCATCACGTGTCGAGTAAAGCTTCCCGAATCGGTTAACGCGACTTGAGGCTACAACAACAACGTCCCTAGAAAGACTTTACCACCACCCAGCCCCCCACCTACCGCCCACGTCATAACATCGAACGCGCCTCCAAACTTTGGCAATTCGGTCGCATGCCCTTATCGATACTATCGACACCGACATTTATCGCAAATAGCTTTTCGAAATGGCTGGCGGCGGTAAAGGTACGCGCAGGCACCAAGTCGCGCCATCCGGCCCTTCAAAGGCTAACAACGAGTGCAGGAAAGACGGGAGGCAAGACTGGTGGAAAAGGTGACTCCCAGGTCAAGACAACCAAGTCGCACTCCGCCAAAGCCGGTCTTCAGGTGAGCACATTCCTCCTACGCGTCGCCTGCCCCGCGCCACTGTCTTCACTGTCTTTACACACCTTACGAAACAAGGCACTGACATTGTGGCCCGATACAAGTTTCCTTGTGGTCGCATAAAGCGCCATCTTCGAACCATCACACGCCAGAAAACTCGAATCGGCGCCAAAGCTTCCATCTATCTCACTGCTGTACTCGAATACTTGACTGCTGAAGTGCTTGAGCTGGCAGGCAACGCTGCCAAGGATCTTAAGGTCAAGCGTATTACTCCTCGCCATCTGCAGCTGGCCATCCGTGGTGACGAAGAACTTGACACTCTCATTCGCGCCACCATCGCCTTTGGAGGTGTCCTTCCCCATATCAACCGTGCGTTGCTATTGAAGGTGGAGCAGAAAAAGAAGGGAAAGATTGCAGAAGCATGAGGGCTTAGCAGCATCTTGTGAACGCAGATGAGGTAATAGGCACAATGGCTGTGGGCAAAAGGTGCGCAGTCCTTTTGATGACTTGGGGGCGGGCACCTTCACTGGATTCCAAACGTTACGGTACTTCTCTCCTTCTAGTGATATATCCATCTCTACTCCACTGTGGAATTTGCAGGATATGATTATTGCCTTTATTGACGTGTCAGGCATGTGGGCAGGTGTTGAGGTTAAGGTTCATCCGGGTTTTTTACACTATGTAGCAACACATGAAGCAGGTTATTTGACCACCACCAAAAAGAACAAGTGTCGTCCTAAAAAACTCTCATCCTTTCAACCCTTCCCATCTCCCTTTCCCACCCTTTCATCCCTCCTGACCTCTCCCGTTCGATTCCATCATTTCCAATAATGACTTTGATCTCAATTTCCTGTCGCTCATTCATCGAGTTCCGTCCCATCTCTACGATGATGTCACTAATCTTGACCGACAATCCTGTCTCCTGCCACTCTCCTCGCAGTTTCACCAACGCAGACACTGCTCGTAAATGTTCTTGACGAACAATCTGCTTGATAACCTCACGAAGCCGCACATCTCCTGGGACAGCAACACGCAAAACTTCGCTTGAATTCGGGTGATGAGAGCGAATGTGAATTCGCATACGTGTAAGTGATGGAGGGAGAATGAGAATCTCGCTCGTACTTAGATCGTAACGATCGACAGTATTAGCAGGCAGTTTGACGGTTACACGACGGAAGGGGTTTGATATTTCTGGGAGAGGGGGGGAGTAGGATCGTGTATGAAGATGACGATTGTTGGTCATCGTGTCGGTGTCGAAGACGTAGGAATCATCGTAATCTGATTCGATGTAGGTGGTGTCTTCGATACTGGCCATGGGGCTGGGGTATTTGATGCCTTCACGATGGCGATGCATACGTTCATGGGGACGGTTGGCGAAGTGGTTGGTGGGAGAATTGTGCTTGCGTTGAGGAAACGGCGAGGATGGCTTGGTGAGAAAGCGGTCGAATGGGTCTTGGAACCACATTGATGAGAACATTATAAGTTCTTTATTTTGTTTTATTTTCTGAGGCAAGGGAGGAGTGTATTGAAGTAGCTAGAAGATCGATATAGAGGACCGATATTGGAAGAAGGAACTGTTTTGATATTGAGTGAGTGGATTATGATTGCACTATAAGCGGGAGACTAATAAGCAAACTCGAGTGCTTGTGTTTGCTGACTCGGAGCATGGGTGCCACCAAACACGGCTACGTGCTTTGAACATACATGAAATGAGCTTCAAAACAGGAAAATCACCCGTACATGCATCTTCTGTGCAGTCGACGTGCAGATTAATCTCCCTGGTACTGTCATGTATTCATTTCAATATGGGATTCATGCGAAAGTCGACATTGTCATCATTCACTAGGCAGCGAGGCCTTCCCGGAACTTCAGATATTTCTTCCTATACTTATTTTCATCAGTTTCATTATCCCTGTTCAAGGGAGTCCATTTGGGCTCATCCTTGAACAACCGCATGGCCTTTGTGTACTACAAAGTAGTTGTTAGTATTCATAACAAGTCAATCTCAAAAAGAAACATGAGAATTGTACTTACGTTTTTCTCATCAGTGGTAAATCGGTGGTAAATCCCGCTTGGAAGGATGATCAAGTCACCTTTCTCAAGCCAGATCCTTACCCACTCATCACCCTCATTGCGGACATCGAAGAATCCTGCGCCATCGAGAATGTATCGAATCTCCTCATCCTCGTGCAGATGTTCGTGAAAAAATGTCTTCACTTTCTCCTCATAGATTTCGCCCATCTTCTCTGGTGAGACGGTAATCTCGTCTCGATTCTTATAATCGCGAGATGCCGCTAATTGATCGACTTCATCTTGAGAAGTGATATGGTGGTAGAGCACCCCTAGCTTTGAAAGATAACTAGGATCAACTGTACGTCCAGAGTTGTGGGGAAGGCGCTGGTCGCCCTAGAATGGTGTCAGTCATGTGAAGCTTCCAGGAAATTGTGGGGCGCATCGGCTAACCTCAAGATTGTCGTACCAGTAAGCCTTCATTGTGATATGTATGGAAATATTCACGATTGCCTTTGTTGTCCTACAAGTTTGCGTTTGAGTTATAACAAGCTCGAGTGAGGTGTTTTGCAAACTTCACCAGTATTTGATTCGGCCAGCACGTGGCAAATGGCGTCATTGCGATTACTCCACCAGATCCACCCTCGACTGACACAATTGTGCCAAATTGGGCATGGATAATTAATAATTACCGTATTAATACCGTATAGACTCGCTACAGTGAGGTGTGCAGCTGCTAGTCTAGCGGCCGCAGTACGACCGAGCAAACTAGCAAATCATAGTGTAGCCTACATAGTATACACACTCCGTAATATTATTATATTTGCTCTAGTTACGGAGTAGAGCAGGTATTTGTAAATATATAAAATTTTGGCTAATTAGGATTGAGTAAGCTCTGAATATTCTTTAAAATAGGCTAATAGCCCGTAGCGAGTCTATACGGTTAGAAGCAGAGATACTCCAGCTTTTTGGTGTTGCTTTCACACAGTAACCCAATTGACAGGTCGTCATGTTCAGTCCTCCCAGTCTTCCTCTTCCTCTTCTTTTCGGCTTGCTTTGCTCTTTTGCAATCTCCGCCTCTCGTCTTCTTCCGTGACCTTGTTCCTGGCGAAGACCTCGGACAAAATGAGTCTCGCTTCCAAATCTCTGGTCGTGAAATTGTCTGGATTCCTTCCTAGGCCTTCAAATCCAACAATTCGATCGACTCCCACGCCGTCGATGAAAGCAATCACACATGGCAAAACCTGAATGCCCAGTCTAGTTACCAGAAAGGGACAATTATCCACATTAATCCTTAGAATACGGGCTTCATAATGAGATGGCGCAAGAGACTATAGTGTGTTAGGCAAAGATTGATCATTGTGAGAGCCTCCAATACCTCGAGATGGGTATCCATGATACGGCAGCGATTGAAGTCTGGCTTGAAAAAATGGACCACGCAAAGCTTTGTGCTTGTCGTGATGTCCATCAAGGCCTTCTCTTCTTTGATTTCGGTATACGTGCCGTGCTCATTGGCCTTTAGTCGGCGCGACCGTTCGAATTCAGCATGCAGCTGTTGCAGTCGTTGTTCTCTAAAAGCATCTAACTCTGAGTCGTCCTCCAAAGATGCAATGAGCGCGTCTTCGTCAGAATCACCGTCTTTGGGGGCGCTGTCAATGACCGAGGCCACTTTTGGATCAAGCGCAGCCATTGTCAAAAATTGTCACTATGTTCAGCTGGGGTCAGATAGGGGGTGTAGGAAGATCAGAGAAACTACCTATTTAAGCGATGCTTAGCTTGGTCACGTGTCATCCCATCCACACCCACATCCCCACCACGATTCTAAACACTTTATTATTCTCTGTACTTCATAACACCTTGGTAGAGAGGCATGGCGAAGAGTTCAGCGTCAAGACTCAGGATCCTGTGCTAGAAATAAGGCCAAGTGGTAGGGATATGCAGGGCAGTGGTTGACCAAAAAGAGCGACGATCTTCCAAAAAGGCTTAGTTAGTTAGCGGCTTTGCTTGCGGCTCCAGATAAATTACGAGTATCAGTAATTACATACCTACCTACACCAACGAAGGGCAAGCCAGGGGAACAGCCACCGTGGAGACGCATCTTTTCGCAACAATCTCACAACATTACTCCTTCTTTCCTGTGCGGTCGCTCTTTTCTGCCTTTTCCCTGTCCCCGTCCTTGACTGGAAGCTACGTCTTCTTGCATACTTGTCCATACCGGGCGTTCCATTCACTATCGACGTTTCTCGTAGCCAGAGCACTGCGCGCACAACATTCACAGCATGTCCGACGATAAGAAGAGCGACGACTACAGAATCGATATTGGATCGGCCAAAGGCTCTCGCGCCTCGTCACCCGTCATGCGGGCTCCACAACATAAGAGCATCTCCATGACGGAGAACCCAGTCGCAGCCATTCTGGCTTATTGTGGATCTTCGATTTTGATGACGGTGACGAACAAATATGTCTTGTCTGGAGTCAACTTCAATCTGAACTTCTTCTTGCTTTGTGTTCAGGTATGGTCCAGAAGTGACTTTAGGGGCTGCTTTGTCTGACGCACCACAGGCCGTCGTCTGCGTTGCCGCGATCGCGACGTGCAAAAGCCTGGGATTGATCAACTACAGGGACTTCAATTCAGAGGAAGCAAGGAAATGTACGGCCAGCATGAACAGCGAAGATTTCACAGAGCTGACAGTATCCAGGGTTCCCCATATCTCTCCTCCTTATCGGCATGATCTACACGAGCACCTGGGCCCTCAAATATCTCTCCATCCCCGTGTACACTATCTTCAAGAACTTGACCATCATCTTGATCGCATACGGAGAAGTGCTTTGGTTTGGCGGTTCGGTCACTCCAATGGCACTCTTTTCCTTTGGCCTGATGGTACTGAGCTCCATCATCGCCGCATGGGCAGATATCCAGCACGCCCTGGCTAGCTTTGGTCAGACATCGAATGCTGCTGCTGACGCCATGTCGACTCTGCATGCTGGATATTTATGGATGCTGTTCAACTGCCTCTGCACTGCCACCTATGTACTGGCAATGAGGAAACGCATCAAGTTAACCAACTTTAAAGACTTCGACAGTGGGTACTAGACATCTGGATATTCTATACACACTAACATGACCCAGCCATGTACTATAACAATCTCTTGACCATCCCTGTCCTACTAGTCGCGTCAATTCTTGCCGAAGACTGGTCATCCGTCAACATTGAGAGGAACTTCCCTGCGGCTCAGCGTAATACTGTCATCATCGTCATGATCGTCTCAGGACTTTCCTCTGTCTTCATCTCATATACTTCCGCATGGGCCGTTCGTGTTACATCTTCGACCACGTACTCCATGGTTGGGGCTCTGAATAAGCTTCCTATTGCTCTTAGTGGATTGATCTTCTTCGATGCCCCTGTCACATTTGGCAGCGTGTCTGCCATCTTCGTTGGGTTCGTTAGCGGTATCGTGTATGCACTCGCCAAAGTATGGCAGAACAGCAAGCCGAAGACAGTGTTGCCCACTTCCAATATCCCACTTAGCGCCAGTAGCCGAAGTATGCAGGACGGTCTCAAGGCCTAGCAATGCTGCCACCTAATGCTCGCGGTATCTCGTTGGCTTTTCAAGAATACCTTGAACTGATTTCAGGCACTTCATTTCGCTTTTGGCACGATACTGGTTCTTCGAGTTGAGCCTGTATCTTTCACCCAATGAACATCAACTTAACACGATCTGACACCTTCTAGAATGGCGTGGCGTTTGGCATGGGGGCGCTTGGCAGATTTGGACTGGACGATTAGGAGTTGACCGCACAATAAGCTATGATGTATCGCTCAAAAGGATCTTAACCGTGATTTTATCCAATTGTTTGTTGCCTATTGCCAGCCATTGTGCCTAATGCATGACGGCAGTTATTTTCGAGGGATTGACCCCACTACAATAGAGAAAGGATCATTGTCCTATTGTCCTATTGTCCTATTGTCCTATTGTCCTATTGTCCTATTGTCGCGATTCTCACAATGCTGTTCAGCACTCACGCTAGCGCACCGAACTTGAATCAGGTAATAGTACAATAGCATTGTGATCGACAGAAGCAGTCTCTATTTAATCCTCAAGAACAAAGTCCCAGTCTCGAATGTTTTCAAGTTCACTGAATCTAAAACTCATAATTTTATGCTTTCCTTCCACTTTCCACTCAACTCTAATCCATTAGTTTGTTCAAATACAAGGATTTTACGTTGCATAGGTACTACCTTTGAGCAAGAAAGAAACCATGCAAGACAAGAAAAGAATCATGCAGCGCAAAAAAAAAATCTTGCAAGGCAAGAAAAAAATCGTCGGTGCCTCGGGGAGAGCCTCTTACCTCACTGGTATGAAGAATATAGACATCATTGCCGAACCAGACCACGAAGAGAAGCCGAGAGTGAAGGCTACAAGCCCCAAGGTCCAGAGTGGCATATTCAAAAGTGTCATTGAGAATGCCAGAAAGGGCGGAGAAGACATAGTAACGAAAACACAGGCGGAACCAAGCCGTTCGCAACTGACGACTGCCGAGCTTGCAAATATCACAAACCTGTTGGCCACCATTCACAATCATAGCAAAATTTCCCATAGCAGGTCACATCGCGAGCAAGAAAAACATCAGAATTCAAACAGGGACCTGCACGACCGTCAGGAGGCGCTCTACTGGCAGCCTCGCGGAGTTTCTGTCGCACGTGTCGGTAATATCATATACCCTGTTTCCGATATATTCCATCAATGCAGTCGCTGCAGTCGGAGCCGGCAGTGTGAGCGCCATCGCAAAATTGAGTACTTCAAGACTAGCATATCTCTATGTGAGAAGTCCCATCTGCGTATGTCTGTATCGTGGGACATTACCGATCCTGAGAACCGCAAAGGTAGTTGGCGTTTTGGAATCGATGAACGTTTTGAAGACTTTGAGAATGAGGAACAGGAGCGACGCAATCATGAAAATTCTGTCGCAGAGCAGCGCAATGCTGTTAACGGTAAGCCAACAGGAAAGAAGCCAGCTCCTACTGAGAAGAATCTTAGTTGTCAGCCAACGGAACCGAGATGGAGAGTCAAAGAACTTGCCAAGCGCATGATGGAAGACTACAATGAAGAACAGAAAAACGTAGCCCGGAAAGCTAATCTGGATCCCAAAGGTAGGGAATACCAGATCACGTCGAGTGTATGGGGCGGTAAAGATCCTTTCACGCCATCAACTCGATCTCACACTCGTGCAGCTCACGAAACCGGCTACATCTCTGACGGTGGCAGGACAGAACGTGAGCTCTGTGCCCTTCTCGCGGCCTGGTATACCACACAACGTAGCGCTGAAGAGAAATACGTCGACCGCACATCACTTGCTGCAAGCAAGTACTGGGCCGAGAAGGTTTCAAAGCTTAAGCTTGCGAAGACTGTAAAGCATGCAAAGGACGACCAGGACAAAATGAAGGCAAACACAGATTCTCTCTCGAAGCGCCTTGTTAAAAACCTGAAAAAAGGAACACCAAGGGAGCCACAAGCAGAGCCACAAAACAGGTACAAAATGACTACATGGGACCATAACAAGCTTGCGGCCCAGTCTCTTGACCCAAGTGACACTGCTCAGACTAATGCAGCAGCCGAAGCCGTTTCAAAGGGAACCAAGGCACCGCTTACTGCTGAGGAAAGGAAGCTCATCAAAAAGATGGACAAAGCAGCAGAGGCAGAGGCGGAAGAGACTGCTCGAATAGAGGCAGAGGCAGAGGCAGAGGCAGAGGCCAAAGCCCTGGAGCAGCAGCAAGACCATGATTTAAATGCATCTGATACAGAAGCGCAAGAGACCCTCACGATTGGAATTACTAAGGTCGAAACCGAAACAGTGGAGCAAAATACTACCGCTATGGCTAAGACTTCAGTCAAGGAGTCTGCTCAGAAGAAACGAAAGTGGGATCCAATTTCCTCGCCAGAGCATGCAGAGAAGAGACTGAAGGTAAATGATACACCGGAATCAGAGCAGCAGAAGAAACGCAAAGCGGGCTTAGATGATGATGCTGTTTCAGACGATAAACCGACGAAGCGTCGCAAACAGAAGTCTGCTGATATAATTGATGCCAGTAATGAAGAAGCAGACTATTAATTATCTAGGATGATATGATTTAGATTTCGGGGCATAGTCAGCGGGCTGACACTCGAGCAGGAGGTTTCCTTCGGAGTGAAGGATAGGTAGGAGATGTAATGTTAAAATGCGAGTGTTTTAGGGTAATTGCATGTTTCAGAATAAAAGGAATTTAAGAATTAATATATGGAAATCTAGCTACAGCATATCTAATACTAGATTTTTCATCTGTTAAGAAATTTCTACGTAAGTGTCTTAATGCATAGTTGCACTCTGTGTTCATGTGGACTTCTACATGAAATATAACTAGTATCATTACGTCTATCTAATACAAGACAGTATACTTTCTAAAAATAATGTTGTATATATTTTAGCAGTTTAAGAGGAGAGTTGTTCGCGCCGCGCGGTGATGTATGAATTTAGGTTCCAATAAAGCACCTTAATTGACAGAACAAGCTGAGTATATCGATTATGATGAACTGAAAGTAACCTCACAACTTCAATCTCTGGATGCTGGGGCACTCTCCGTTGTGCGACAAATAAGGGGTACTTCGACTTCAAGTAAACCGCTCTCTTCCCACATGTAAATATTTACTATAGGACAGTGGACTGTAGTTATTAGTTATGTATTATAAGTATTTATAAATATCCCTTACTTATTCTAAATAGGAATTATACTGCTATTGCCGCCTTCTTGTAAAAGTTGTATTAATAGGATAAGATACCGGATTATATAGTTTACTACTATAAGATCATCATCGTATACTACTTTAGCTAGTAGCTAAACCACCTACCTACCCCTCTATAAAATATAAAAAAGGGACTATAATACCTCTCTAGCGGCCTTAAACAGACGAAAATTACTACTACTACTACTACTTATAAAAGTTATACATTCGTTTCTTAGCCTCTAAGCTTAAGTACTATTAGCTATAACTAATAATTAATCCTTGCCTACCTTAATAGGGTAAGGCTACTAGTACTACAAGCGGTAAGATAGTATAGAGAGGAACCTTAGAAGTAGCTAGGACTCGTCTAAACTTAAAAAGACTGCTAATGCATCGTCTTGTAAATAACTAATATAGTAGACTCTGGGCTACTCAGGACTTAACATTAAGTAAAGCGTTTGCAACTACAATTTTCCAGCAGTCTAATAATATTTGTTTAATTTTTCCACTTTCAGGCGAACGTTCTCAGCTCGGCGTCTACGGTGAAGGGCCTCACTACAATGACTACATAAAACCCACGTGCTTGTGTCTTAGGTCAGGCATAAGCCCTCGCCACTGATGCATGCAACTTCTCCCTACAATGTGGCTGCACTTGACAAGAATTCTATTTACAGGCCAATAAGCGATGAAAGAGATATCTTCGCAACCATGCAAAGGGCATCAAACCGCCACGGATCCTAGCAGTGCAGCCGCTTTAAGCGCTCAACAACATACACCGTCCCAACAAACATCATCATATCATATCATCAATCCGACTAAGAAAAACAAAGACAACCCCCAAAACAAGAGCCCCTTCCCTAACCTTTCCACAACCTCCCACACCACCGACCCAGGATCCTCTAAACTCAAATCCTACCCTGTCTACCGGAAACCAGCCTTGAAAAACCAGTTCAGCACCACCTGTTTCCCGTCACTGTACCCCCCTGCCACACGCGCGCGTGCACGCACGCCACCTGACATACATATGTAGATACACAAGTTACATGAACATAATGATGTACATGACTACATGATGCACTAATACCCTGTTTCTTTTGTCCCATTTCTCCATAATTTCCCAGCACCCTGGCGCCGCCATCGAGCCACTCATGTTCCTTCCCACTTCCCCCCTTTCCCCCCCTCGTCCCGAAGCCAGGACCCAACCTCATCCCGCAGATTGGCCCTATCCCCAATCGCTCGCCTGACGTACGTATACATAGGTACCTATACACATGCAACCGCGGGTCGGGGCGTCGATACCAACCCGCATACCATGCCCAACCTGAGGCTTGGGTTGCGCAGCAGAACGGGAACTGGGCTATTGGGAGGCCGAGCGTGCTCGCGGAGAAAGATCGATGAGGGGAACTTGCGTGTTTGTGATGTATGTATGTGTGTAGAGGAGGGTAGGGTAGCAGGGTAGCAGGGTAGGTATATTTGTATACATACATTTGTGTGTGAGTACGTGTGAGAGAGACCAGGGTATTCACCCACCCACCTACTTCACGAGTCAAGCATCGACAAAAAAACTTATGCATAAAATACCTACATCAACCCTGCAATGAAGCAAGTGATCAAGCAAGCAAGCATCAACCAACTGTTCAACTCAAGAAAAAAAACACAACACAACACAACAAATAACCTTTCGGCTTTCTAATAGCGCCGATGAATACCTACATGAGATCTTCAAAAAAAAAAACAAAAAACAACCCATAACCGTACCAAGTAACTCTCCCCTCGTTACATTTCTCCACTTCCCCCCTTCCCCAAACTCTATCCTATCCTCCATCCTTTCCCTCCCCCCACGCCCCAAGCCACACCCCATCTAGCCCCGTCCAAAACATCGCATGCGCACTTTTCTCTCCACTGCCGCCCGTTGCCTTCCCGGTGCCACGTATCCTCCCCCTTCTCGCAACGGACATGTTCGGGCAGCTAGCCCGCCACGCGCGCAGAACAGGCTTGTGTCACTAGGGGATTGGCATACGGGCAAAGTAAGAAGTGAAAAAAAGTAAAAAAAGTATATATATATGTGTGTGTGTGGGGGTGAATGTGTGTTGGCTTGTTGCAGTATGTACTCTGTAGATATTACAAACATGTACATATATACCTAGGTGTGTATAGGGACGAAGTGACGAAATAGATGCGCGATGGAATCCTGCATGTGTGTTTGCATGGTTGTGTATTTTCTTTTTTTTTTTGGTTGGGCTGGCTTGTTTAGGTATCTATTATCTGGTCTGGGTATGTTCTCCTTGTACTTAGTTGTTCTTTTGCTTGGCTATTGTCGTGTGATGGGTGTGTGTGTGTGTGTGTGTGTGTGTGGGTACACTTCAAGATGCAGAGTGAGCAACTATTTGTAAGAAGGACGGCGGGAAACTCACAAATGTCCAGCGGGCGTGCGTGCATATGCGACGGTAATAGTAACGGCAATGGCAACGGCGGTGAAGCTAGTGAGCATACCTACCCCTCTGTTATCGTTGTTCAGGCAAACTGCATTGGATTTGAAGTAGCTAGGTAGGTAGATGATATGTCGGGAGGACACGATTCTAGATTCTTCACCGACATATGATGGGCATTGCTCTGCTTTGAGAGATCAGCGCATATATGCAAGTATTAGCAGGTATACACATGTAGATTACACTTTCACGGTATCATGTGTAGATATGCGAAAATTGGGATTGATGACCCTTGATACATGTACCCAAGACGGGTACGTGGATGGCAGGTGGCGATGCAGATGCATGTGGTGTCACATACATGATCCAGACCTGGTCTTCCAAGGACCGGAATTTCCGCGGTAGCATTGATAATCAAGCGATAAAACACGTCACGTTGCAAAGTGTCGGTGAGTAAGAATCAGGATTAATCGTAGTTTCAAGGTAGGTATTCATTCCTTCTCCATCATGGCTAGCTATCTCCATCATGCATATCCTGTACCCGCGCGTATTCATTCCCATATGCTAGCCCATTGGATGTGTGAATCTTGGGTATCATAAAGCAGTGCCGTAAATTAAAAGCAGTAATTGTAGAAACCACGAGACCCAATGCGTCAAGGCGCGCCTAAAAAAAGCTGGAATCGAAGGGAACAAAAACAGAAAACGCCTGCCGCTATACAGCATTGTAAAACGTAGCTGCAGAAAAAACTTGTTGTTATTTTTTTTTTCATGTATTGATTTTCGTCCGTTGGAGGGGGCTGGGCTAGCCGCCCCAGGCAAAGTTTGTAATGGTTGAAAGAAAGCTTTTGTACATTGCCGATTGGATCTTTTTTTATACATGGTCCGACGATGTTTCAATCGTCGTCCGAGAGCTCAATTGCAGTTTCTTCTGTGCCACCTGGCATATTTGCTGTTGGTGCCTGTTTGCTGTGTTGTAGCGGTTGTACCGGATGGACAGGTATGGCATGTTGTGTGTAGTAGGGTTGCTGATCTTCCTCCTCGTCTTCGGTGTACTCTTCATCATACTCAAGCAACCCTTCGTCATCATTCTCTGGAGTAGGTGGCTGGTGATGATTGTGCTGATAGTTTCCAAATCCTTGTCCGTTCGTAAGGCCCTCTTCGTACACAACCTCTTCTTCAGATGTGTCTGAATCGTCGTCTTGATGGGTAGAAGTTTGCTGTTGGTCGTCAAAGGACTGTTGGTCGTCAAAGGACTGTTGGTCGTCAAAGGACTGTTGGTCGTCAAAGGGCTGTTGGTTGTCAAAGGGCTGTTGGTCGGCGAAGGGCTGTTGGTTGTCAAAGGGCTGTTGGCCAGCGAAGGACTGTTGGCTGGCGAAGGACTGTTGGCCTTGATCTCCCCCATACTCTTCTTCAGCCGTGTCGGAATTCTCCTCATCGGTGTCTACGCGAACGGCTCCAATTCCATTGGCCTCTTCAGCGGCGCTGTATTGGTCTCCTGCATGATTGTTGTTTGATGGTGTGAAGAATTGTTGTGCTGGGATTGGCGATGAGAATTCTAGCGGGTCGGTGCTATTGGGTCGGGTATTAGCTTGTGAATTTAATCCGTACTCTTCGCGATAAGTAGAGATTGCTTTTGGCCCGCGGCCATACAAATGCTGAGGAACGAATCTGCTCTTACGCGTCCAATATGCGGCACGATTCTCTTTGAAACCGTGCACAATGCTCGAAGCGTGAGCTGCGCCATATGGTGACGAAATTGATAAGCCAAGGTTCGGGACACTGCGGCCAAAGTCATGCTGGACATTTGGAGGCGAGGCTTGAGGTGTCGCATTTCGACCAATGATTTGGCGGGCGTTCTCCATGACGCTCGAGCGTGCACCTAGTGAGTTGCAATGTTTGGCTCGTGTAGCGTTTGGTGGTGATGCTCCAGACTTGCTCAGTTTCTGCTGAAGTGCACGGAATCGAGTGAGTGCATCTTCAATAGTATCAGGAGTTGGCGCCGCTACGTTGGGCTGTGGCAAAGATTGGTGACCAGGACCTGAAGCTGATGGCGATATCTTTTGGCGTTTTGGCTGCATCTCCGGTGAGTTCTCCTCCTCAGAAGTAGAGTCAAAGCTGCGCTTGCGGTGCGTGGGAGGATCAATGCCCATGGCGCGCAGTTGGAACCAATCAGTCTCGGTACGATCGATGGGAGCAACAGAATTGCTGTAGGCCTCAGAGTAGCCCGCATCTACCGTTAGATTCTCGCTCGCGCTGACGTGATTGCGAGCAGTCAGCGAGTTAGACTGTTGCTCAGCTACATTTGGTTGTGTCTCGTCGTGTGTAGCTTCATGCTCACGCAATACTTGAACTTTGCGGCGTTGTTCGATACGCTTAGCCTTTCGTGTACTTGTAGACACTTCAGGCTTCTGGGATGGTGCTCCATCGTCGTTTCCATGGGCGTTAACAACTCCACTTGTGCTATTTTCTGAGCCCAACCCCTGGGTTGGCATTTGTGGTCGATGTTCCTTCAGTCTCTTCCGTCGATCCCGAGCATGTCGTGCTCGCCTTTTCTTCTCCAGCCTGGCAATCCAGCTGACCAGGACCAGTCGTTTAAGCCCCAGTTGCCGCTGCTCAAGCTTTTCTTCGGCCTTCAGTTTCCGTTTTTCCCATACTTTGAGCCTCCGTTCCTCCTGTAGCTGTGCTATGACGGCATCTACCGTACTGATGACCTCGTTCTCGACAAACTGTTCTATTAGTCCCTCTTCGACATTGAACATGATATTCTTAGTCAGTGCGTCCCACGCTGACTCTTTTTCGCGCACCCGTGCCTCCTCTTCCTGAGCTTTACGGTATTGTGCTTCGCGAATCTGGCGATCTCGCTCTTGCTGTTGCGTCTGGATTTGTCGTTGTTCTGCTTCACGGCGCTGTCGTTCCGCCTCGGCGTGTTGTCGCCTGGCTGCTTCCCTAGTTCGTTGCGCCTCTTCTTTCTGTGCGCGTTGCTTTTGAGCTTCAGCTTCAGCCTCGGCCTTGCGCCGTCGTTCCTCCTCTTCAGCTTTACGTTTCTCCACATCTTGTGCAGCTGGATCTGGCTGTGTCGTCGGAGTTCCAGCGGGCGTGAACGGAGGAGAGTCTCCCTGTAAGAGGGAGGTGGGAAATGCGAACTGAGCCGGTGATGAAGTAGTAGGCATGGCTGTGGCTTTTTGTGATGCGGTTTTGGCAGCTTCTAGAAAAAAGTTTGGCTTTGGTATTGACCAATCTTTTGCTGCAGTCGACGATGGAATCGTAGGCGTTCCCGAGGCGCCAGCATTGAGTGAGTTTGTGTTGTTGATACTGGCAAATGGATTGGTCGATGCTTGTGATGGTGCAAATTTGATGGCATCTTTCGAAGACTGAGACCCGTTAAAGGGTGGTAGAGACTCATTTTGCGATGGTTGTGGCTTGATGAACGGGTTTGAGTGGGCAGCAGCGGGCTCTTTTGGTGCAGTTGCTGGGATGAAGGGATTGGCAGCAGGACTCAGCTTGACGCTACCACTAGCGATCCCGCTTAATTGGCTGAAGATATTTGACGAGGCAGTGGGAGCAGCTTCTGGGACAAACAGCGACTTTTCATCTTCCATCCCTTCAAACTGTGATGCAGCGACAGGATCGGCCATGAGTCCCGACTTGTTCGCATTCTTGACATTGAGGCCTTGAATGATTGCTGAGAACGTTCGGTTGTGTCGCTTGGCCTCTACAATGTGTTCTGAGAAGGTCTGAGGCTTGAGAAGGTCTGGTTTGCCCAAGGGCCCGCGGCCATAGCCCATTTTGGTGATGTCGAGAAACGTCTGTCCTGCGCCATTGACACTAAACTCAAAGCCAAAGAGTTCGCAAAACTCGACTGCTTCGCTATCCGTGTCAAAGCCTAGTACACCCTTGAGTCTAGCCGTTGTCCAACTGTCGACAGTTCTCGGCTTCAAGGAAGTACCAATGCGATAGACGCGCCACAAGGTGTCCAGCACCATGTGCCGCACGCGTTGGAAAGAAACTTCGGCAGCGCAAGCCATCAAATACGACACACTTGGTGATTTGATAAGCTCCCAGAAACGTTTCCAGTTCGCCTGAACCTGCACAAAGTATTTGCTTTTATTGTAGACGACAGATCTGAGCAAACGAAAGATCTCAATGGCGGTCTTAACGCGTGGGTTGTTGTGGAGATGGTCAGGCAATCCATGCAGCTCATTCTCCAATTGCGTGCTAGTGTAAATGGGAGCCAGGATCAAGCGGTATGCATAGAATTCAGCCTCGTTTTCAGTGATTTTGCCCAGGCGTCGATTGTCGATATATCGTTCCTTCAATGACATGAGTGTCGCATTGAGTTGTTCAATATCTTGTTGATGAGAGTAGTCGTCTTTGGTGCTCTTGGCCATTTGGTGGGTTGAAAGGAGGAGGAAGCGGACGCTTTGTTCCAGACAAGCCAGGTAGGTTGCAATGTCCTTGGGTGATTGTATGCGTTGGGTGCGCAGGTCTTTCCTAACGGCACGTGTTCGATCCCAGACCCAACCGTGGAGAAAGTCAAAGTCGTCGTGGTCCAGCCGCTGCATGAGGTAGGTGATGGTTTTCTGTTACGAGTCAGTCACAACGTTCTTGGCTTTTGCGCGGGCTGTTTGTTCATTACCAAGCAAGTGTCTGGAGACCGAATCTCAGAGACCAATTCGACATCCATGCCGGCCGCTGATCGGGCATAGGCTTTGACCATGCGGGTCTCGTCGGGTATGCGTTCTTTTCGCCAAAGGTGCTCGGTTTCGGGGGTCTAGGAGGGTGTTAGTATACAGGGAGCCATGGCGACGATGTGGCTACATACGCATTCGGGAGGTTTCACGTCGTCTTCAACTATGCGGCGAACTCGCTCAAACTCGGGACACATGTCTGTGCAGATTCCCACCAGTTTGACAGAGTCACTGAGGCGCATCTGGCCATCTGGGTTCATTCTGCGCTCTTTGATGAATTGCTCGCGCAGTTGGGGTCGCATGTTTCGAATCTTGTATTTGTGAGCTCTTGCATGTCCATGGGAGTCTGTACGATTGACTCACATGTTCCAATCGCTTCTGGTAGTCATTGGGGGTGAATGGCGTCGAGTTTTTTCCACCATAGGCAGCGGGTCCAGGGCTTCCGTTCCTATGGGTCTCTGGTTAGTAGAGGCCGCGAGCGGCACAATAGCACCCGTCGCCTTGGGGTGCTCGCGGAGGGGCAGAGGCATCTCGTGCATCTTGCCAGTCGAGGCAATGCGTCTTGGCGCCACCCGCGACCTACGAACATTGTCAATTCAAGTAGAGGTTGCAAATCACTCACATATGCGTCCCCCGGCTACGCGTGGTGGCCCGCGACATGGCTGCGCCTCGAGCTGCAGCACCGCGAGATGATGAAGCTGGACCGCGAGGCGTGTACACGGCTTGTGCTGGGCGCTCTGGACTGGAGTGACTGCATATCGGTGTAGTAGTTCTGGATGCGCCATTTCCTCGGCCGCGTGTTGCAGCACCACGGCCAAAGGTGACACTGTTGTTGCCTCGTCGAGCGGTCCGGCCGCCTTCTCCTCCTAGACCGCCGCGCGGTGACGACATATTGGGGCAAGGCAGCAGGCAGCAGTACTTGGTGGTGCTGCTGGCGCGGTTGCTGGTGGTGCGGTTGCTGGCGCGGGTGCAGGTACGCGCAGGGGGGGGGAATTCAGATGTCTTGAGGAACCATTAGCACTGTTTTTTTTGCAACGAGATGATCACGGTGGTTGCAGCAACGATGTGCTGCAACTATTCACGATTGCTGATCAGGGAAAAGCCCTATCAAAGACGATTTGTCGCGAACAATAGAATTGGGTCGCTCGGACCATCGCGCTCGGACCACCCAGGCGCAACGCCATCATCGATTAGCGCCTTGGCAGTGCTGCACGGCCCCTCGTCCTCACGTGACAGCCTACACTACACGCTACATCCTCCACATTTCCACATCTACACATCTACACATCTTCACATTTACACAGCACGCAAATGCCCTAACTATACCGAGATATTTTGTCTACTTGATAATACTTGATTACGCCACACGTCTGTGTGCCTTGGCCAGCTAGCCAATATACCACGCATGGCCTCGCATCTTGCCCACCCCCATTTTTTGTATACTCCAATACCTTCATATTCCATACACCGACCAACACAACCGAAATAATCACTCTCTTGTTGCAATGCATTCGTGAACCTCGTAACATCGTAAGGGGTATATCGCGCCAGACAGACCGCCAACATGCAAGCTTGAAGTCGAGCAGCGCTCCACAAATCCCAACAATGCCGAAGCAAAGGCAATCGAGGGGCGACCAATCCCTCGTTTGCTTGCTGGAACAATGATCAATTAAACAAAAAGTCTGGAAAGGAAACAAGGAGATTCGTCATTGTAACGTATGGGCCAACGCAAAAAAAAAAAGAAAAAAAAGAAAAAAAAGATAACAAAAAATAAGAGCACCACGTGCTTTCAAAGTCTAATATTAACTAAGAATACTGTCTCCATGCAGCGTGAGACGTCCGAAAATATAGGTGTGTCGTTGGCGCTCAAAGAGGTGTGGCTGTCAATGGAGTGCTGTAGCAACCGTGCCCCTGACCAGGACCATTGGGCTCATAGTCATATGGGAGCCCGTGGAAAGCTGTGTTGACTAGTGTTGGCATAGAGGACATCTCCATGGATGCATGTGCAAAAACACCGTCTCTTTGGTAAGGGAATCCTGAGTTGTGCATCGACATAGGGGGTGGATATGTGGTGTGGTGCATTGCAAGAGGATACGCCCCATCGAACATGGTGAAAGAGTTGGGGTCCACAAACTCGTGCGCCTCAAACGGCGGATAAGACGACTGGTCAGCGTGATGATAATGACCAACATTGGGCATGCCAAGAAAAGACTCGTTGACGTAGCCAGGGTGACTACTACTGGGAAAATGCGATGGACGATCACCCGGCATCGTGTCTTGTTGTATGGGTTCTTTTTGGTCACGACGTTCGACAAGATTGCTTGGTTTCGAATCTTCCGATAGATGCAGGCGATGTACTGCGTTGTTGAAGCAAGCATTCGGGGTCGACTGTGAGGTACGCGTGTGAAAGGATTGTTGCGGTATGGTTGCTGGTGTAGTGGCTCCTTTGACGCGCAGCTGTTGAGGTTCTTCCTCGCGTGCACTTACCGCTGCTCGATGTTGTGGCTTGTGAGTTACATGCTCGCGACAGCGTATCTGCATAGACTCGTCGAGTTCAGTCTCATCACCCGAAGCATCGACATGGGCCTCGACATCGCCCTCCTTCTTGGATGCGGATGCACTCGTGCCCTTGCGCGCTCGCTTACGTTGAGCCGTCTGCCTGGGTGGCCGAGCAATAGGCTGCCAGTTGATAGTCTTACCCTTTGGCAAGTGTGAAGTGTCGTCATACTCCCACAGATTGTACTGGAAAATATAGTCCTCAAACGACTGAGCAACGTCAAACAGGCTTGGCAGGACGAGATCTCGCGCCCGATTCCTCATTTTCAAGCTGAAGTTGGGATCATCTGAAGAAGAGAATTGCTCAGGAGGTGTCATCTCCACAGCATACTCGGCTGCTTGGCGAAGCTTCGCTGTCCAAGAGCCCCTTCGCTTAATCTCATCTTTGGGACGATGCTGCAGCATGATGTCGACCGCTAAGCTAAGCAAGCCTGCCATGGTGTTAGTCGCCGTACATATCATCAGCGCAGACTTGTAGCAGCATACCTGACTTGGAAAGATGAGAAGGCTCGTTATACATGACATCCTCTGGCCACCATGGCGGGGTAGCATCTGAGGGAGCAGCAGCGGGCAGAAGTTTATGGTAGGGTCCATAGTCTCCTAGTCTTCTTGGCTCGAGTTGCTTGATCCAGGCTGTGACGATTGGTCGTATCGGCTTCATGGTGAGTTCGTCCAAGCGGTAACGGAGGAAAACTTTCAATTCCTTGACATCGCCGATACGGAATGTTCTTGACGTAATGTTTGCGATTTTGGACTCATCTTCGTCACTAGCTTCCTCGTCGTCACTGTGGCTGGTGGAAGGTTGGGTGACAGTGACATCGCGAGCCACAGAGCGTGACCTCTTACGCGAACCTCTTGCTTTGGAGCGCTTGGTATTAGCCTTCGCTCTGGATGTGGTCTGAGTAAGCTTTGCTGTGCATTCTCTAGGCGTGGGATGGGCCTCATTGGACCCCGGTGACAAAGTTTGTTGTTGCTGGGTTGCCCCTGCATGGATCATGTTAACAAACCATGTGGTGTCAGCATAGCCTGGTGGCCTTTTCTTACTCGGGGACTGATGCTGCTGTGCTTGAATGACGGTGGTGGCATCAGGAGGAGGACTAGGAGGACTAGGAGCACCCTGGAACATGTCCTTGGCCTGGAACAGGTGCTCGAAGCCATCGATGGGAGTATAAATGATGGCCTCACGGCCATCTGCAGCAATGATTTTGCATGGCAAAGTCGCGTGAATCGGTGTTGGGGCAGCAACCTCTTCGACTTGATTCGTCTCGGTCTGCAAAGCGGACCATGGTTAGTAACTTGGTAATCATGGGCTGCTTCTATCCACTACCGTACATTGGTTTGGCGAAAAAATGGGCTGCGCCTAGTTCGATGACCGAGCCACCAAGCCACCGAGCCACCGAGCATCACCAGAACCAAACATTAAACTCACCTTGCTATGCGTCTCATTATCCACTCGCCGTCTCGCACTATTGATGCTCCACGGATCAGGGCCGTGACTAGACATTTTCTGTGCCGCCTTTCCCTTCAGTCGTATCGACTGTTGCTGGTCCTTCTTCACAGCCGTCGATTCCGTCTCCCCCAAGCGAAACCTCGCCATTGGCTTTTGACCAGGTAGTTAGTGCCGCTGGTACTTGGTCGACGGGCAATGTCGAGCTCAAAATGCAGCTGAGATGCCAATTGTACCCAATCTACAGGCTAAAGGTCAGAACGTGGCTCAACTAGGTTGATGCTGGTCGTCACAGAGAGCCCTGCTGTTGTTCATCGTTAGTGACTGTTGCTATCCCAGACCCAGTAATTACTGCTTGTTCTCTGTACCACCAGCAGGGGCAGGTATTCAAGAGGCCACCAATTGACATGGTGGACTTCACCATCCATCGAGCCCCATCCACTTTGGTATCAGTGGTTGAGCACACTTCGCTTACAGCAGTGTGCTGGCATTGCTTACCTGATGGAGCAGGATCCAACCGTGGACCCTGGTTCGCGTGGAGCAAGTAATCAAAGATGAACTTGTTGTGTATGCGTGTGTGTGTGTGTGTGTGTGTGTCAAGACTCAAGAGTCAAGACTGGGTGGGTGTTGGTTTGATATCTTGATAGAGAATGACTCGATTATCGTCCCCAAGCCAATGCAGAAATATCGGATTCGAGAAACTTTCTGTTGAAGGAAGCGTAACCGAGGCGGCAAATCGGCGAGAAGCGGAGCCCAAGTAGGTAGAGAAGATTGGTTAGTGGTGCGGCGGATGCTTCCAAGGCGTCGAGCGAATCGAGCAGGCAGGGTTCAATATTGTTAGCAAGCTCAGGTAGGTAGTCGAGTAGGGAATGGGAAGTCAGATGCAATATATTGGTCTTGCTATTGACAGGGCTTTAGTTTTATAAAGCATCCCTCATGCTGATATTCCGCATCAGGTACAAATCTGCACTGCATTTTCGCCGATTCCAGCACGTACCCGCACGCCAGACATGCTAATAGTTATAAGCAAACATGCAGGCAAGATCCTGTCCCACCGCGGACTGTCAAGGTTAAGGGGGGGCTGGTACATATGTACATACATACATAGACACATACATAGCCGTTGAGCTCGAACGGTGAGTAATGGTTACGGCCCGGTGACTGCACAGTAGCTGCCGCCTTCCCCGATAGCCACCACTAGACTCCTTTGAGACTCCCCCCTGACTGTAACGACATCTCATCATCAGGCGAGAAAATGACCAGCAGAGATGTGACAAAAGACCAGACCTCTTCCACATACGTATACACGCCAAGTGCATCAGCCCCTTCAAACCCCAAGGGCGAAAGACACCAAAAAAGCATTCCAAGGTTGGGCCGCAAGAGGGCGAGAATAACTAATAATTCACTCCCTCATAGAAACAAGTTTTGCTGACGAATCGGCAGGGAGGAGAAAAACCTTCACGAATGTCCACACACACACACACACATGATAATATGTATTAACGTGCAGTACCTCCACAACAAGACTCTGAGCAACGTTGCACATACCCTGTAATACAGTGAAAGCTCGAGACTCCCTGACCAACCGAACCTCCGTAGGGATGCAACCGTTCATCCTCTTCCTCCATCCACATCCGCATCCAAACCACCAAAACAGCCTGGCCTTTGTCCCGGAGCACCAGCGCTACACCACCATCGAATGTGAGTCGACTTGGCGGTAGCGAGCGCATCAAATCTCTTGTCATAAACAAACCACAAACACGTGACACTATCTTTCGTAACCCAGAAGGAAGGAAAAGACCGTATGAAATCAGTCAAGGTGCCTAATTCCTACCATTTTTCCTCATCCTCCATCCCACCTCGCAATAATTATACCAACAAGACCAAACACCACAATCAATCAACCTCCCGCCAACTAGCAGCGCCAACCCCCCCCTCATCGCCAGCGTACCATCCGTCCATCCATCCCTACCAGATCTCTCTCGCCCGAATTCCAGGCTGCCGGGGTCAAGAGTGCGATTCCCTCTGATCGATTTCCCCCGATTGTCCAAAACATCCATCAAACAAATGCATGTTTCCTGCGGGTAGCCTTCCCACCCCTTGTACATATAAAGTGGGTGGCGGGCCCCAGCGCTAAGCGTCGTGGTGCTGCGTTTCCGGGTTATTACCTACTATGTACTGCTCGTCGTTCTTTTCCCCGTCCCTTCCCCAGGCGCCCGCTGAATCTGAAACGCTTTCCGAGGAGTGGTGGCATGTATCGGGTTTGAAGAGATATGAGTGAGTGGTGGTTTCTTTTCTTTTTCAAATAATAGGTACTGGTGTTGGATTCTTTCAGGTTTTAACTATTGATTAATACTGGGTAGGTAGGTAGGTAGGTAAGTATCACCACTCTCTCTTGGCTATTGTGAAGAAAGTGAAAGAGATTGGATTCTATCCTCCTTTCCCCCCTCCCTCTCCGATGAAATGCCCAAGTGGGGGCGGAAATAGAAACAACTCCTAATTTCCAAAAAAAAAAATCCACTCCTCCCCCTCCCTCCTCCCCCTATTTCTAATGTATGTAATACCTAACATTCCCACTGTAACCGTTACATGCTTTCAGCTAATAGTCTTCTCATTACCCGCTCGCGCCTCCGGTACTGCTACATGGAAACAGGCCAAAAAAAGAAAAAAAAAAAGATAGCGTATTCAAAAGAAGATTAGATACAGAACGACACAGAGTCCTACGCACGTTATGCATGGATGGTGTATGTATAGGTACATAGGTATACATACGAAGTACATGCCGGCCTCGTTTCATTTCCCTGCAAGAGTGATTCGATGGAAGGAAAAGGAGATGCTTTCATGCTCATGAATGAGTTGGGGGTCGTACATACTGTGACGACTGTGTGCGTGCGTTATGCAAGGTAGTATCCGCTGTTGTTCTCCATGACTACAAGTGCCGAGAGATTCTTGTGTGGGTGTGAAGAAGAAGCGCTGGAGGACTAGGGCCGCAGGTTTGAGTTGAAAACGTTTTTGCTCTTTTCAGAGCCAAGGTGTCTATCGGCATTGGTATCAAATGGGCATGTAGCTCACCGTTCAGTTTCATCAATTTTGTTTTTTTATGTACGCCATGTCCCCCCCTCCCCCCACGCAGTCAGGACGACCCAGCCACTCCGGCCTCACTGATGACTTTCCAGATTTCGTGTCACCTGAACTTTGATCAACCGCCTGCCTTCCTATACAGCCCGCATACCTTTTTCGCTTATTCTAACCTTGTCTTCCCAGGCACTGCACAGCACGCTCGATGCATCCAAGTACATACTATAATTACGGAATTTCATCCGCGTGCCTGGTTGGTGGCCTTGCCATGTGCCTCGCGTGGGGCTCGGAACTAGATCGGCCGCTACATACCATCTCCCTCGAGGCTTGCAGCCTTGAGTGTGCAAATTCAATAGATGGCTTGCACTCACAATGATCTATTAAGATCCAACGAGTTCAAAAGCCCTGCCTCCTTGACCAGTTCATAAAACAGTCCCGTCCGCTTTACGAGCTCAGCTGGTGTATCAAATTCAGCTACTCTGCCCTTGTCCAGCACAATGATTCGGTCTGAGTCCAGGATTGTATTGATCCTGTGAGCGATTGTGATGATGGTCCTGTTTTTGAACATGTTACTGCGCAGAGTCATTTGCAACATCGCATCGGTTTCGACGTCGACAGCGGCTGTTGCCTCGTCGAGAACGAGGATGTTGCTGGGCGCCAGGAGTGCACGCGCCAAAGAAATGAGCTGACGCTGCCCAGAACTGAGATTGGAGCCTGTTTGTTGTTGTTAGCAAAGCATACATGGCACATGTAATCAATACAAAAACTCACCTCCTTCATTGATTTGAGCATCGAGTTTGCCAGGCATGCTAGAAACGTGCTCTTTCAGGCGGGCATGTTCCAATACGCTCCACAATTCGGTGTCGTCGTGAACGTGGCCAGGGTCAAGGTTATCTCGCACAGTTCCCTCGAACAATGCCGCATCTTGTGGAATGATAGCCAAGCGCCTGCGCAGATCGAGCAACCCAATGGTGCTGGTATTTAGATTGTCAATGGCGACGTATCCGTCCGCTGGCTCAATGATGCGGAAGAGCGCAAGAGTCAGAGAACTTTTGCCTGCTCCTGTTCGACCCACGACACCAATCTTCTCGTTTGGTTTGATGTCAAGATTGATATTCTTCAAAACAAGATCGAGGCCTGGGCGGTATCGAGTACTGTAGTTATTGAAAGAGACAGCGCCCTGCGAGGGCCAGCTGATGGGCGGTCTGTTCTTGGAAATGATTTCTGGTGCTTCGTGGGGGAGGGCGGCGTATTCCAACACGCGCTCCACAGACACAATATTAGTCTCTACTTCGACCGTCTGTCTAACGATCCAGTTGAGACTCTGGGTGATCTGTAGTGCATACGACATGGCAAGACCAACCATGCCAGCTGATAGCCCGCTATTACTAGCCACCGAGATGATAGCGAAGCCTGCAGCGGCCAAGATGATCACTGAGCCAATAAACTCAAGACGGACTGCGAGCCATCTGTTCGCACTGATTGACGGGTAGTAAGCACGGAGGTTCGCATCGACTCGCCACTCGTTCTCCAGTTCGAAGCGCTTCTGTTGGTTGTACGCACGTATCGTGCTCATGCCACTCAGTGATTCCTGGAAGTGTGCATAGATGGGACTGCGGCTAACTGAGTCAAGACGCTTTAATTCGCGTGATGTGCGCAGGTAATAGCGCTGAATATACAAATATAGCGCCCCAAGTGGCAAAATCAGTGCAATGAAGATGGGAGTTGAGGCGGATATGACCACGAGGGTAAATCCAGCTACATCGAAGAGTTAGTAAAGATGTATAGGACCGAACACATGTGAAGGATTCATACCTCGTGCCGAATTGACAAAAAGCATATTGAACGTTCGCCTAGACATGTTAGGACGAGGCCTGGAACGCCAGACACGGCTTCTATGGAATGACTTACGCTAAGATTTCATCAACTCGATAGATATCGCTGCGCACGACAGTCAGGATGGGTTTTCACACAAGAAGTATGGGAAGCAAACTAACCTTGAAAATCGATTGAGGATACGGCCCGCTGGCGTAGTTTCGAAAAAGCTCATCGGCGAGCGGAAGATGGCAAAGGCCATCCGCTCGTGTAGTTTGCGGCTGGCCTGGACATGTTTCAGTTACACGCGAACAATGATAGCAAGAATACAGTCGTGCGTTACATACCTCGATCGAACAAAAGATCCAAAGAATGAGTGTCTGCACTACGACCAGGGCTGCGGAACCGATACCAAAGGCGAAATAGATACCAATGTACTTCCCTACATTTGGGTTACCGCCGTATCTTTGGTTGACTTCTGACCATTGTTTGAGCCAAACACTTGCGCCTGCACAAGTTAGCTTGCGTAGCTCAATTGTGAGAAGATGATGAGCCAATGATGCTTGACTTACCCACTGAACTTGTCTGCGCCCCTAACAACAGAATGAGATAGACAGTTACAGCACCAAGGTTGCTAGTCTTTGCGTATTCGCCATACACGGACCACTTGACTTTGCCTTGCTCGGAGAACTCTTTGGACTGTTTGCTCTTCAGTCCACCACCCTCTTCGTCTGTGAGTTTACCGCGAGGGCCTTTGAAACTTGCTGTACTGGCCCGACGCAGAGTGTTGGTACTGTACTTGCGACCGTTTCCGCTTCCTGGGTTAAGAGGTGCAAGGTGAGCTACATTCTCCTGAGCCGCCTCAGCTTCAACCTCGTCTTCTTCTTCGTCCTCCTCAATTGGACTGCCACCATAGATTGTAGATTCTTCATCGCTGACGACACTTTCTGACATGCGACTGCTGTCAGCCTCCTCGCCTTGATCCTCGTTCAGCGAGGCCTTGATCAGGTTTGCAATTTCGCCCTTCATAGCCATCAATTGATCGTAGTTGCCCCTCTCGAGAACTTTACGATCTCGAAGGAGAAGGATCATGTCTGCCTCCATGAGGACAGGGATCGAGTTAGTTGCCAGTATCCTTGTTTTGCCAAATAACAAGCCTTTTGGTCCCAGAACATTATCAATCAGGTGTCGCCCAACATGTTGATCCACAGCAGAAAGACAGTCGTCAAGCAGGTACACATCGGCACGGGCGTACACTGCTCTGGCAAGCGTAAGTCGAGCTTTCTGTCCACCCGATAGCGAGATACCACGCTCACCGACCTCCGTCTGATCACCATCTGGAAGTTGTGCAAAGTCATCGAGCAAAGCACAGGCGTGTACAGTTTTTTCATAGAATTGTGGGTCCCAGCGATGCCCAAATACAATGTTCTCCCTTACAGAAGCATTCATGACCCAAGCTGACTGAGGGACATACGCCGTTTTCCCGCGCAATACGACTTCTCCGTTGATTTTCCACAGGTCACCAAGCACAGCTTGCAATAGTGATGATTTTCCGGACCCTACACGACCCACAATGCAGGCAAGTTCACCTTTATGTGCTGAGAAATTGATGTTTTCCAGGGTATTAGTTGCACTGTTCCTATCCCAGGTAAAGCTTGCGTCTCGAATTCGGACCGACTCGTCACCGTTCTCCTCCACAGCACTTTCCCGAATCACGGCGTTCTCCTGAAGCTCGTCTGCCGTCAAGTAGCCAGTGATACGGCCGACAGCAACGCTAGCCTCGACTATTGCGGTAATAACCATCGGAAGGATAGCAAGTGGGAATGTCAGAAGATTGAAGAGTGTCAGGGCGGGAAATACGATATCGGTAGTCAAGGTGCCTTGATTGGTGAGAACGAATACACCAAAGGTAGAGCAAGAGACGAGGAACGGTGTTGTGGACCAGGTGAAAGTCGAAAAGGCTTGAGTAGCACCAATCTTTCGAAGTGTCTTGAGTTCTTGGTCATTTCGAATCGAGTTGAGCCGGCTCGCGAAAGCTGTTGTCCAAGCATATAGCTTGATAGATTTCATGTTGTTGAGAATCTCCGAAATCAACTTTGTGCGTGCGTCTTTATTCTTCATTTGCTCTTTTTGCAAAGTCTTCATCCAGCGAGCAATTACACCATTGACTGGAATCATGATGAACATGGCAGCCACACCGGCAAAGCAGCTATAACCCAGTAGCTGATAAAGCGACAGCATGCACAAAGTGATCTGGAAAGGGGCTGACCAAAGCTGCTGACCATACTGAGCAAGATCTTGCAGACGCTGTGTATCTACAGCCATATAATTGACGATATCGCCAGTAGACTTGGTTGCGCGGCCCTCGTTCGATAACCGAGTTGATTTGGAGTAGATTGCGGCGGTCAGAGATGACTTGATGCGCATGCCAGTCTCAAACGAGCGCTGGAAGTATTGATGCAGACATGCAGTTTGAGAGACAGATACAGCAAACATGGCAATTGCAATGGCAGCACCACGGACGACAGGTTGAGGGTTTCCTGTACGGTATGAATCTACGAAGCTGATCAGGAGCCTCAGTAGCTGCGGTTGTGCGAAGTTGAGAACATCACTAATTGTCTTGATGGCGGCTCCTCTAAAATATGGACCACCAAACGAGCGAAACATTGCCAGCCAGAGTGACGGGTGCTTCTTCTCCATTTCAATCGCCCAAGCATCCTCAAACTGTGATGATGTGTGCCTAGTCGAGTCTCGTTGTCGCAGATTCCACAATGTGTCTTGAGTGAGGAACGTCTTGTAGCCGCGCTTCATCATAGGCGTCATCCAGCCGAATGTGAGGACAGAGAAGACGTCGGCATACTCGTAAGGACACTCGTCATCATCTCCAAGCAAGTCATAGTCGCTCATACGCTTTTGAATAAGCCATTCGAGCGCAAACTCTACAACAGACAGGCCAACGCTAGTACAGAAGACTGCAAAGTATGCGACGTGTTCGCGGTGAATTCCCTGGGCGACAAGCGAACGAAGTTTGACAGCGTATGCGACGAGAAGGAGTAGCCAATAGAAGAGCACCACACCGTTGGCATTGCGCGATCTCCAATGTTCGATGTACTGAATGTAAAAGATGACTACAAGGGAGACAAGGGTGAGGATTGTGGTCCAGAAACGGAAGTCGCCTGCCCATATTACGTCTTTGTAGTATTCGATCTGAAGTGCTGCCTGGAGGGCAGTGGTGACGATGACTGCCGCAAGAGTGATCTAGAGGGTGAATACGTCAACACGTTGTGCATTCACTCAGTCTTCCTAAATAGGACGTACCAATTTAGCAAAAAAATGCCAATTGCGCTTTACAGGTTGCGGAGGGCAATGGCGGTACAGATACCACAATGCGCCTGCGCCTCCCAATATGCCAAAAGCTGCTACGGCGGCAATCCAAACATCTAGGAAGCACGGGGTGAAGTCATAGCGAATAGGGCTGATGGGACCCCAGCCTTCATTGTTACCGCATAATGGTTGCCGGTCGTGCTTGGAGGCTACTAGGTAGCCGTACGCGCGCCCTTCTGACGTGGGAGGCAGAAACGGAATCTGCTGTCCCTGCATCGGTTGTATGGATAGAAGATTGCTCCAGTCTCTAACTATAAGAGCAGAGTTGGAGCCAAAAGGACTGATGGGCGGGAAGGAGAAGGCGAGAAGATACGGAGTAGGAGTAGTTGGTACGAACGGGTGCCCGTGCGCGCTTTGATTTATGTCATCAGTCATCGGCGGGATTTAATACTAAGTCCACCGGTACTCCGTATTATTAACTACATAATAATACCTAGACAAAGGAAGCCTTTTTTCAGCTGACACCCGTCTTCACCGCTCAGCTTATGCATAATACCTATGTAGAGGCTAGCACACTACTCCGTATGTCAGTGTTCATAGATAGCGTGGTTGTGCGACGCGGACGAATATACGTAGTAAAGACTTGAGCACCCAAGCGCTTGTTTAACTAATATGCAATCGGCAAGCCCATCTTGGGCTATCGTCGACCGGCTATGTAATTATTATGTAATGATGAGGTGGTGGTAATATTATTAGTGCATGACTAAGACGCGTCTAGCCTACTAAATGCCAAGTCACGTGAGCAGCACGCGATATTAAGACTTATCCACACCGTCTTGTCATTGATTCAGTATATATTGTTATGATTAGTTACTCTTGTTATATAGTTAGTTATATAGTTAACTAGCTTCATCTGACGGTTTACCCGGTACTAGAGAATGGGGCGATTGTAGCTACGGAGTAGAAGGTACATTATACATACTAGCAGCTACTTGGCTTACATGACTGCCATGGCCCATGTGGGTTCAATCGCAATCCATGGATCATCACTTTCCATCAGGGAGCAAATTCAAGCTTACCTTAATAACACTAGGTGCTCCATCGCTGCCATCATCTCGGCTATGCCATTAGTTATCATGTTCTCAGACATTGTCCCCTCGATCCATCCGTCGAGAAAAGTGGGCTTGGTAGAGGAAGAATACACACCTGTAGTTACTCTAGTTTTCATTACCTAATCTAGATTATGACCTTGGTTCAAGGGCTAGCAAAGTTGGTTTGCGTCAATTCCAACCTAATTAGAAATCTTCATTCATCTGGTAACTAACTATAGAACCCGTGGTAATAATATTTCTCGTCTAAACGTCCATTTCTACTCAAACAGTGTCCAAAAAGCATCAACTGATTAGTTAAGCTCGGGCACCCACTTCCGGCCCACCCATAGTTCCGGCCCACCCTCGCCATCTTGGCCACCCACTTTTGAAGTTGAATAATTCAATAACAACGATTATATTTGCCACTCAGTACACATAGATTCAAGAGAAAGAGCTGCAGTCTCAGCTGCAGCTTTCGCAGCAGCTTTTGTATTAAAATTGCGCTTGTTTTTTGCTGCCTCAGCTGCGGCAGCGTCCATCGCTTTTTTGATCGCTTCAATATTGCTGAAGCGTTGATTTGGGCTCTTCTTCACTTGTTTTCTTGGCTGATGAGGCTTGAGTTGCTCAAGTTGAGATTTCAAGCGTTGATTCTCCATCTGGAGTTCAGCAGCGTTGGCGTTTCCTACTGCGATTGCCTTACCTGCTTTGCCAAGTACTGCCCTCATACTTCGTGTGAGGCGCTCAGATCTCTCAAGGAGTTGCTGAACCTTGTACAGCTCCTGAGATGACTGTGGAGTTTTCAAGACCTGATCTAATATATACTCGGGTGGAGAGGCTGGAGGTGGTGTTCTTACTTGGGCTAATACTTGAGAGGAGTTAAGTACAAGCTCTGGGTTGAATGGAGAGATCCCAGTTGCTTTCCAGCCAGCCCGTATTACTCGCGGCGATAATCCAGCATCAGGTGCCAGCTTGTATGAGCGTATAAAGCGCTCTTTTTTGACTGGCGCGGCGTCATCGATCAATGAGAGCTCACTGATCTCATCGCGATACTTTGACTTGACGACGCTGAATGGAGCCAAATCAAGTGGCTGGAGTATATGGGAAGTATGGGCGGGGAGAAAGAGGAGATGGATCTTGTTCTGATAGCACTTCCACATAAACTCAGGGCTTGTATGAGAGCCGTGCCCATCGAGTATCAGCATTCGATCCCGCCCATCTGGGCGCGCCGTGCCGGGTTGGAATACACGATCCACCCACTCAACTGCGATCGCATTTGACGTCCATCCATTTATTGAAGAGGTGTAGAGCCAATCAGGAACAGATTCAGATGGGAACCAATTACTCCACACGTGCTTTCCTTTGAATATTACTACGCACTGCAGCGTGGCTCCAGTGGCTGAGATGGCCTCAATAATCGTTGCCCACTCTCTTGTTCCTGGAGTTTTTTTGTAAGCCTTGCTCTTTTTGGAACTGCCAAGTACTTGAGAGTTGTTACATACTCCAAGTGCGACACCAGTCTCATCCATATTCCAAACGTCTTCCAGTTGTATATTGAGCCGGGCTCTCGTACGCTCAAAGAGCTCAAAAAACGCGCGTATAATCTCTGGAGTGGCGGCAGTAGCCCGGGAGGCTTCAATTGATCTTCCAACGATTGAGGCAACGCGTGGATTGCGGGTGATGAAGTGGGTAACCCACTGCTTTCCAATCGGCTCAGGATTCCCATTCTCACGCGAGATTATGAGAGCTATCTCACGCACGCGCGTGTGAGATGGAGCTTGCCCACGTGACTCAGCATTGAGTATCCAGTCTGCTAACCTCCTCTCTTGAGCTGGAGATAATCGCTGCTGAGGTTGATGGGCAATCGCGTGTGGAAGCCGCCCTCTGCGACGCGCGCGGAAAGTTGATCTCTTGACATTCCAAGCCGTGCACGCGGCTCGTTCGCTTTTGTAAACACCAGTAACAAGATCGCGGATAGCTAATTGTATACGAGCTTCGTGATCACTCATATTGGAAGCGGCGTTGTTGAATTATTCAACTTCAAAAAGTGGGTGGGCAAGATGGTGAGGGTGGGCCGGAACTACGGGTGGGCCGGAAGTAGGTGCCCGAGCTTACCTGGGTATCGCCTAGGTAACTAGTCGGGCGCAACTGCTTACCTAAGTGATGGGCATGACCAAATTGCTCATGTCAAGGGTATCTACAAGCGACTTGTTTGGTCGATAAACTGAAGCAAATCTTGCAAGAGAGTGCGCCAAGACACTTTCCGTAGATATTTCGACAAGGGAAACTCGGGT
>SSBG01000041.1:160235-176116 GCA_028220655.1 Shiraia bambusicola | reverse complement strand
CTGGCACGAGCTCACCCTAATCACTCAAGAATGAAGAACCTTTGTAATGGAGCAATTCTTGACCGGAAACCCAGTCTGCAAAAGAAGAGATACCCATGATCAATCTCGATTGAACCTGATGCCTTACTAACCCTTCCTCCTCCGGCCATCTTGACCACACTTACCTGTCCATCTCCAGCAGCTGCCTCCTAACCTCCCGACTTTCCATCAACTCCAGCTCCTTCTCCCAATCATTCTCCTCCTCTTTGTTCTTGCTCAATTCTGAGTCTGACTGGCTGTGTCCAGGTGACCTACCCTGTCGTAAGGTGCCAGGGCTCTGGTTGCGATTACTAAGCGATGTCCAAAAAGAGCTGAACGAATCTCGAGGGTTGGACAACGATCTTCGTGGAGGGGCAGATTTTGGGATTGTAACAGGGGATGTAGATGCCGATGCCACAGCACTAAGTTCTGGAGTTGATGGAAGACCTATAGCATCTGTGTGATATCCTGGCTGTGAATCGCGGAAAGATGTCGAACAAGACTTCTTCACTTTCAAGGTGGAACAGGGGGAAGGAGGATAAGACTTTTCCTCCACAGCCTCGAGTCCTGCTGTCTTGGGCTCTACTTTCTTGTACGTAGGCGCATGAGTCCACGGAGCAAGTTGTGAAGGCTTCTCGGTCCGGTGCGCTGGATGAATTTGCGATTCATCATCTTCCTCTTCTTGTCCTTTGGGCTCATTCTCTTCTTTGTTCTCTTCCATAATCTTCAACTCGTTTGCCCAGAGACTCAATTCCACATGGCTGGCGCCTCTGTGTCGGAACGCCTTGTCCACAGGACTCAACTTGGGCCTGCCGTCTTCTTCTTCCTCTTCCTCTTTGATTTCGCTCGTAATCAAGCCTAGGCCCCTGGCTGCAATGCTGGCTCTCTTATTCTTATCGGGACTTGGAATATCACTGCTCGTCGAAAGGCTAACTCCTCGGGACCTTGAACTGAGCGCCCTAGCTCGAGGCGCAGAAGATGCCTTCGCACTATCCAGAGTGGTAGATCGTGACCTCCACGGCACCGCAGTGACTGGAGATGATTCTGACTCCGATCTGGTCACTCTATTGGTACTCCTTATGAAGTTATCATAACTGTAACCCCCATCCACACGCTCTTCTCCTGCTCCTTCGCCACACTCTTGCATCTCATTGAGCCGCTCCATATCCTCCAGCATACTCGTTGCCCATGCCAACCTCATCATGTCGTCCGTCAAGCTCTGCATTTGCATGGTACGCTGAGTCCTCAACATGCGCAACATGCCGCGCTGCGCATCGAGAACAGTGGTGAGCTCCGCTGAGGCCGTGTCCATATGCGACCACAAATTCACGTCCTTTAGGTCAGAACTATCTTGGATACAGTAGTCTTCAATAATCTTGGCCTCTTCACGCGCAATCACTTCAAGAGCGCGGGGATCTATAGCTGAGTTTTGCGAAGCAACTTTTGCGTCTTCGAGCATGTTCTTTGCCGCGTCAATTTCTTCAGCCAACCCAATGGGTGACTCGTTTGTGTCGCTAGCTGCACTTTCGCTTGTGCTGCTTGCAAAGCTTGTTGTGCTGGCTTTGGAATTCATACTTGTCCTTTGCGTATGTGCAGTCCATGCTCGAATGCTAACTTCAGCTTTCACAAGGTCATATGCAGCGCGTGCTTCTTTGCTCTCAGGCACACTGGGTGAGAATGGTGTCGTCGACATGTCAAGGCCAGGTGTCTTGGGCAGCGGAATAGAAGAGCCTTCCCAGAAGCCGCCCTCTGAAAATGCATTTCCGCTGGGCGTTGGCGAAAGAGGCGTCATTGGCCCGTGAGGAATGACATCCCACCGATCCCGAGTTGTGGGAGAAGGCGAACAAAACGAAGTAGATGTTTTCAGACGCGGCAAATTGATAGGTGATGGTTTGGCATCGGTAGCGTTGTTGACGATGGGCGGTGCAGAATTGCTCGTCACAAGATTACATCGTGGTGCTAGAGTCGTGTCGATTGGTGTTGAACCATGTTCAAGCTCTAGTCGTAACGGGTCTTCATTGGCAGCGTCCTGAATTCTCTTCTTGACAGCATTCCATTTCTTGTCTTCGAAGCGTTTGCGAAACTTTGCGGCTGCAGCGAGTGCTTTGGCCTGCTGTTCGGGATCGGTTATGTGCTTGAGCGAGCCGCTGACGTACCGCTTCGTGAAACCACGTTCTGTTGGTAGCTGTTGGGGGGACATGGCTATCTGATCTGCTGAGTTATTGCTTGCAGGCCTGTCAAAGTGGTTGGGTGCTGTGGGGAGTGGGCAGTTGTCGTAGGCAAGGAAAAACCCAAGGCACCCACGCACAGTGTATAGATTGGCGAGTGCCCGAGCCATCTAGTATGTGACAGAATATCGATTACTTACCTGAGAGATCCTGTGAATATCTTCACGTAGACTGGCCGCAAACCGACCAGAGGGTTGGGGTGTAGGTGGCCAGTGTCACTTGTTTGATAAGTTTTTCAAAGCAACGCGCAAGCGCGTGCAAACGCGAGCAACTCAAATTCACAAAAGAGTTTAAAAGGCATGACGTATGATGAATATGAAATTTAATCTAATATGGTATCAAGCGCCGCCAATGCAGATGCAGAACTTATTCTAGAAATGTGAAGAGGTTTGTGTGCACGACATTGAGCGCGCGGTCTGCTTCGCGCTCCTCAATGACACAGGATATATTGATCTCGCTGGCACCTGTGTCATACTGTTAGTGAAGAGCGCAATCAGCACCTCCTGGACCAAACACATACCTTGCGAAATCATCTCAATGTTGATATTGTTCTCGCCCAAAACACTAAAGAATCTGCCAGAGATACCAATCATGTTCTTCAGCTGCTTGCCGACCAAGCTGACAATGGCCATGTCCGGAACAATATCAATGGCACCGAGCTGGCCAAGATCATTGACAGCACCCTGAAGATCCTTATCTTGAATCTTGTACTCATCTTCACCTCCACCGCTGAGAAGGGCAGATTCAGAGTGCAGCGCCATGGAGACATGAACCTCTGACGAGGAGATGAGGTCGACAGAGAGGTGCCAGCGGTCCAAGATGCTAAATATGTTCATCAGGAAGCCATGGGCACGTGTGCGCTTGTTGCTGTGAACGTTTAGCACAACAATATTGTGCTTAATGGTAACAGCCGTAGGACGCTTGGGACCTTGGAGAGTCGTTACAAGGCTGGATGATCGCATACGAAAGAGCTTTGAGTCTTTGAAAGGAGTACGATTATCAATCTCAGCAAGGTTGTCAGGGAATATGACGGTGCCAGCGTTGCGCGGGTTCATGACATTCTTGATGCGAATCGGAATGCGAGCGCGAATCACCTGCTCCATGGTAAAAGGGTGGATGACCTCTGAACCATAGAATGTCAACTCAGCAGCCTCAGAGGGCGTGACGGTGGGCAGAAGCGCAGCAGTAGGGACCTTTCGGGGGTCTGCCGTGAAAATGCCGTCCACCTCCTTCCAGACCTGAAGCTCCTCAGCCTTGATGCCGACAGCCACCAGAGCAGCACATAGATCCGTGTAACCGCGGCCAATCGACTTCAAGAGGCCTCCCGGGACATTGCCAAAGTAGCCGGTGATGACAGGCACCTTGTCACCGCATGCTTCGACCTCGTGGCGCAGTGCTTCGGCCAGATGCTTGTAGAAGTGGTCGTTCAGGCCCTTGGTGGGGGCATCAAAGGTGATGACATGGGAGAGATCGACAAATTGAGCGGGGGTGCCACGGTCGTTCAGCAGCGCGGCCATGTACCTGCAGCTCAGCTTCTCGCCTTTGCTGATGATCTTGTCCTCGGCACGACTGGTGACCTCTTCCAGGTGCTGGGCAGACTCGAGAATCTTTGTCAAGCCTTCACATTCGGCATTGACGTCGCGGATGAAGGCAGCCAGTACATCAGGCTTCTCCAGAGTATCCTTGGCGGCCTGAATGTGGTCGGTGCGGATCGTCTCGACAATCTCGTCGTAGTCACGATGGGCCGCTTTCTCAGCAGCACGGGCGGCGCGAAGGAGGCGATTGGTAGTACCCTCGAGCTTGGTGTTGTTACTGCGGGCCGAACAGACAATGGCAGCGCGGTTGCCTTTGAGGCCAGCCCTGTGCGCGTATTAATAGTGTCTGCCGTGTGCTACTCCAGTCTCAGTGGTGGGGCGAGTTGCTCTTACTCGACAATGCGGGCTATGTTGTCCGCAAACTTGCCCACACTCGTCCCACCAAACTTGAGCACGACCCAACCACCAGGCAGGTGCTTTTCTTGCGTGTGAGCTATCCGCTCCGACTGGTGCTTGTATCCATTTACCATTGCCGACATGGTCAAAGTTTGAGTTGGGCGGGCGTCAGATTAGGCCTGTGTGCTAATAACTCTTCAACCAAGTGGATGGAATGAGGCTGGTACTTTGTTGTAAATATGGACGACAACAAGAAAAAAAACCTCCCAATTGGGCGTGGAAGTAAGTGTCAGGTGTGTGTATGTATATATATATATATGTGTGTGTGTGTGTGTGTGACGTGTGGTTGTGAAGAAGGGAGAAAATTGCAACTTGTATGTAGAGTCTTTGGTGGGGCTTGACTCAATCAACCATACTAGTAGTTAATTATTACCTAGTAATAGTCAACCGTCCGATTGCGCTGCCGCCATTGAACTTTTGGAAAAATCAGTCAATAACCATTCACGTCTATCTACCTGGGTCCCTACATCATACGACCGGTGACATGTTGCGTTGAGCGAAACAATTGCTTCCTGTTCCCATAATATTACTCGGGGGTGGGGAGGGGGGTTTTTTTCCGCCGCCAAACACCCCGAGGCGCTTAGTCAGCAGCAGGCGTCATACTACATAGGACTGGACTGGGTGAGTAGGTACAACTACACCGTTACTGCACAACACAGGTACAACAACAGCAGAACAACAACTACTGCATTAACTACTTTACTGTAGAGATGGCTGCCTACGTCCTGGTATCAATACGCCCAACCGCCCAAGACGAAATTGACGCCAGAGAAATGCTACCCGGCCTCCCAACGCCATGTTCTAACGGTGTTCCACTCCATACATGCCTGTGCATTGCCTATGAGGCTCCGTGAATCCTGTTCTGCCCGATACTCAATGCATTTCAATCAGTTAATCAATCAATCTATCTATCAAACGCCGATTTGGAAGGGAAAAAAAAAGAAAAAAAAAACCTTCAACGTCTCCTATAGATGTCGTCGTTTCGAGCGTCGCGGTTCCTATCCCGCCGCTCAGGACTCCTAGACCGAGTTCTGCCGTCTCTGCGTTCTCGTGCAAAATTCCTAGATTCGCCTCCTCGCTCTCTGTCACGATCTCGATACCCTCTTCCGCGCTCGGCTCGGTCTTCTGTCACGCCTTCCCGTGAATTTCCAGAGTCTCGTGACCCTCTTCGAGGCCTATCATCCGGTTCACGTGACCGCCGTGGGCCATCGTTGTAGCTTGGTATATAGACATCGCCTGGCGGTGGGGCTCTACGCCTATCGCCTCCTTCAGGGCCGTACCGTGGCATGTTAGGCAGCTGGTGGCGTCCGTCCCCTGGTGGAGGCGGAAGATTGCCGTTACCCCAGTTTGGTCGTCGTTCTCCTGGCGGCGGCGGTGGTGGCCTGTGATCAAATTGTTGATGCCGTCGATCGTAGCTTCCTCGAGGTCGGTCAACACCAGGCGGGCCTCGATCTTGTGGTGCATATCTCCGGTCACCGTTCTGCCAAGCGTGCGGCGGCGGCCCTGAACCAGTCCATTCGCCATTGGGCCCTCCACCTACCGTGCCACCTTGAGGTGCTGGCGGCAGTGCTTGCTTCTGACCCCGTGCATTACGTCGGTCCAGTTCGTGCGAGTCGGCAAAGTGAGGAATGTCCTCTTCTCGCATGGGCTTTGGATTCTCTCTGAAATACGGATGATCAATCGCATCAATGGCGTTGATTCTTCGGCGCCAATCAAGACGCATAAGATCCTTGAGGAGGGATAATCCAGTGGGTGAAAGTTCACGGAAGCGTGAAGCGATATTTCCACCACTTGGCTGGAACGAGCGGATTGGCTCAGCTCCAGGCAGCTCGTTCCAGCCAGGCATGCTTTGATCGTTGGGTGAACCGACAAGCTCGAAGATGATCTGTGCTTGGTGAAGATCACTCTGGCCTGTGAGGATTGGCTTGCGCTTAAACATTTCGCCAAACACGCAGCCTGCACCCCACATGTCGATGGCGGGAGTGTATTTCCTAAGCTGAAGTAGGAGCTCCGGAGGTCGGTACCACCGAGTTACAACCAGCGAAGTGTATTCTCTTCGAGCTTCGCCGTTGCCCTTTCCTCGCTGAGGGACAGGTTCGTCGTAATGTCGCGCCAGACCAAAGTCTGCTATTTGAAGACGGCCGCGATTATTGATGAGTAGGTTCGCCGCCTTCATGTCGCGATGGAGGATGTGGTTGTCGTGAAGGTAGCGAAGGCCCTTGAATAATTGTAGCATGTAGCATTTGATCTGGGCCTCTTGGAACTTGACATCGGGGTTGTCAAGGAGGCCAGAGAGATCATGGTCCATGTACGGAGTGACCATGTAGAGTATTGCACGCTTCCTGCCTTCTGCCTTGGGTCGCTCAACAGCCATCTCTTCTAGCTTAAGAACGTTGTCGTGAGAAAGCATCTTCAAGAGCTTGATTTCTCTCAGGGCTGTAATGGGGAAGCCGTCCTTTTCATTGTGCATCAGGATTTTCTTGAGCGCATACACACTGCCGGTGACTCGGTGACGCGCTTTGTGGACCTCTCCAAAAGTTCCCTCGCCGAGCTTCTGCAGCAGTTCATACTCTCCAATCTTGGAGCATCCCTGGAAACGGCGATGCAGACCCTGCTGTGGTGTTGTAGTCGATGGGTTTGCCATGATGTCAATTGTGGACGACGAGTGCAACCCTATCAGACGGGCTTCGTGGCGGCTTGCTGCTGTCGATAAAGTGTTTCGCCGCTGAGAGATGCAGTTACGCAGCAGCCAAGCATGGATGGATAGTGAAGACAATGGGCTGATGGGCGTCGCAGTCGCGGGCGCTGCCGTGGGGTGGGAGATCCGAGGCAGTGCTATTGTAGTTGCATCATAATAGCATCGTCAGGTCGTCGCGGATCAAGGAGGGTTGGGGACGTGATTGACTTGTTGCACCTTGCTGAGCTAACTAGCGCCTCTAACTACCAGGGAGCTAGCGATCGGACCTTAACCTCACTTCACACACTCACCACCACACGCCGGAGCTGTTGTACACCACATCGCCCAGGTGCATGTTGCTGCCTACCCTTTGTGCCGTCTTCCGACTGCTAATTGACGCGCAGGCTCGACTTCCACAATGCAACCTTCACGAATCCGCATGGGTCCGCCCAAATATGGCCCTCACCCAAACCACCCTATCCACGTTCACCCTGTTCGACCGCTGTACAGATTCATGGCAACTGGCCTGGGCGCTTCCATGTGGTTCTTCGTAAGTGGATAGGAGGCTGGGTGATGGGCTCTGGCTAACAATGTCAGTTGATGTACCGTGCGAAGAAGGACGGTCCTGTGCTATTGGGCTGGAGGCACCCCTGGGAGCATTGAACACGTTTGGGCAGCTAGACAAAACAAAAGGGAAAACACGGCAAATTTTATACCAGTCAGAATTGGGGGTTATTGTACATGGGAAACGACAAAGCCCTGCGCCACATGCGAGGTCCAACTATGGACCAATAACGCCAGCGCCAAGACATCAAATGCATTTAAAAGAACTTTATAATCATGAACTTCCATCGAGAGCGTTTACTTTTGATCTTGAATTGGTCAGGGAGTAGAAATCTATTGGATGTTCTACAATACCTAGCAGCAGTACATCATAGTCAAACTATTACTGCCCTTACTATGGCTTCTCAAACAGATAGTGGCTTACACCCCAGGTATCTCCACCCTGCCAGTTAAACAACTCTGCGCATGCAAGATAAAAGACTTGCCATCGGTTCCACCACGTCAGTGCACCCTCCTTTCCATACGTTTCTTCCAAGCCTGGCCATATTTTCGCCTTGTTGGAGCACATCGTGACTAGCCAATCCTCGCACGTCTTTCCATAGTGCATGCCGTTCACCCACCATTGGCGCTTCAATCTCAGGCCTCCCTGGAAGAACAGCAGCAGATCGGCCGATGGCATCGTTCCGCCAGTGAAAAAGTGCTCCGTCATCCATCCGGTTTCAAAGTCGTAAGGCGTAGTTGCATGCGCAAAAATATGCACAAAAAGTTTCCCACCCAGCTTCAGGGCCCTGCTTACCTTTGAAAGCAGCTGCTGGTAATTTTTCATGTGCTCAAACAACTCGACAGAAACAACGCGATCGTACACAGAGTGCTCAAACTCGTAGTCTACCACGTCGCCGGTGATGACAGTCAAGTTGGTCAGATTCTTTGATTTAGCAATTCCGTCGATATATTGCTTCTGCGTCCTGGAATTCGAAAAGGCAGTGATCTCGGAGTTGGGAAAGATTTCTGCAAAGTAGAGCGATGCCGAACCCCAACCACAGCTGCACTTGATTAGCAAAACTGTGACCATGGGCGAAAATGATGGATATAACTCACCCAAGATCCAAGATACTCATGCCATCTTCAATTTCAGCCCTCTCCACATACTTTCTCAACATTGCAATCTCAGCCTGCGCCAACGTCTCTCCACCCTTCTCATACAAGCACGCTGAATACTTCATTCGTGGGCCCAACATACCCTGTAGCACACTCGTGCCCACCTCGTAATGTTGTTCATTGGCAGTCGAAGTTTCAATTGCAATAGGTCTGGTACGTAGCAACTTGACATAGTTCATCTTTGACTCATAAGCTGATTCCAGAGACGTGGTTGCGATTGATTGTAAGCGGTCAGCGAGTTGCCGTCGAATGCCCAATCGAATAACAGAGTGAGGAAGGTAGCCATTATCAAGCAGAGTATTTATTATGGCGTCGGGATTGACGAAGCCTTTCGCAATGATCAACACGTGAATCTATGCATGCAAATGATTGTCGGAGGATTGAACATACTCGAGATGAAACTCATTATTTAGAGCAGCAAGCTCGCCCAACGAACAAGCAATACAGCGAAGAGGGTTTTCGTAGATTAGAGGAATTGCAATCGGCTGGAATGCAATACTTATTATGATTTTGAAGCAATGGTGTCGGGATAACAGTTTCGTAGTAGGCTTAGATAGGTTTAGCCTTTCGTCAAGATGACGTCGACGATTTTTCTACGGAATTCGCCAGCACAACGACATATGATCGGCGACAAACATTATTGCTGTATATTTGATCATTATTTGTGCCCAGATCTATTTGAGGAGCTGGACTAAACGTTTTGTCTTGACTAACAATAGAAAATGCGGCTAATCAATGCAGAGCGAATCATCGACCAGGACCATGGCACTCATGGTTAGCGGAGCGACTAGCTTACACAAGAGCTTAATGTGAACCAAGTACACTGAAGCTCATAAATCTCATTCGTTGGGGTGTGTCCAGGTGTATCGAAAACGCACATTTCAGTCTGATTGCTTTTGTGTTGGTTTATTAGTTAATCGATGACTAATTTGTTCTGGAACATTGGCAACATGAAGTCAAAAGCCCTCCAGGGCTCCGTCATACTACAATCCGCTCCTAAGCCACTCCCTAGTTATTGGCCACCCACAATTCTTCACCGCCTTCAGTCAAGCTTACTATCCAGGCCTGAAAAGACATATACTCCATTCCTATCAAAATCTCTAGCTTTTGTTGTATTGCAATATTCCTGACGCTTCAAGATTCGAGCGGATTGCAGTTCCGTGTTGTACCCTTATTTTCCCTCCCCAGGATTATGATATCCCACCAATTCTGGTGCCTCCACACTCGCCGTCAGGGGTTGCGAGACGGCTTTGTTTGCCTCTCTTTGCCGTCTGGATCTTCTATAGAAGAAGAAAGCCGCTAAAACGACGGCCGTAACACCGAAGACTGAACCAAGCGCTATTCCTGCTTTTGCACCAGTAGCTAACGAGGATGAAGAGGAAGAGTCATCCCCACTGACGGCGGCAGTCGGCCCCGGTATGTGAGCAGTTGCAGAAGGTGAGGCCCCGACTTGTAGTGAAACTGTAGAAGGAGTAGAGGTTGCCATGACTTTGATGGATAGTCTCGACTCGAGTGCTGCGGCGTATTCGGGTCGAAAATTCCGGAGGTCAGAGGCGCGCCACCATACTTCAATCGGGTCCGCAAACAGTGTCCCTGTTGTGAGGGTTGTGCTATTCTTGGTCCCATCCCAGTCGGTAGAAGTTCCAGTGGTAGACGTCTCATCACTGCCGATGATTACGGTAAAGGTACGAACGTCGCCCAGGTATACAGAAAAATCCGTGGTAAAGCTCGACGAGCAAGCAAACACACCCCCATCCCAAGAGAGATCGAAGCCACTTCGATATAAAGTTAGTTCTCAGAAAAGGAATCACTATCCACCCCTTGGGATGCAAAATGATGCTCGTATGTGAGGTGTTTGAAGTAACATTCTGGTTGAAGATGCGCTTACCTGCTACAGCATTTAGCGTTCCATTGCTTATTGGACTCGTCGTCCTTGTTTGGAAGGACTCTGGTCTCAAAAATTGCAGCAACATAATATCCGGTAGGGCATTGACCGGGACTGTATTCGGGTCGACTCTTGCCTGGCTGACAAGTAGTGAAAGGGTCGAACCAAGCGCTGTCGCTATTTCTGGGATCTTTTAGCCATCGATTGCATGAAGACGCATACGTGATCGCAGTTGTGAGTGGCTTTAGTTTTGAAAAGTTCTCGAGGCTTGAGGCAATTGTTTGACCTAGCAGAGCATTCGAGATACCTGCCATTTTGTAAGATGCAAAAGTTAAAACGAGGCTGAAGTACAAATGTGGGGGGATCGCGTCCTTAAAAACGGCGGAACAGGAATACGTCACGCTGGTGTTTTGTGTCGCGTTAACAGCAACGCAGGATTCTGGCGTGGTTTTCCTAACCCGGAAACGGTGCGCCATGAGAGTAAGTCACCAACGTGCATAAGGGGTTGGAAATTGACATTTAATTTGCACAGGCTATTTACACTTTTAGCTTGTGTGTTCCTTGATCATCCAATGTCAATTTATGCAGCCCATCCCGGACGACATCCGCAGCCACTCGACTTCACGTGAAGCACTCCTGCGCGGCTAGCTTCCACGAGCCAAACTGCCCACTCGACTTCATGCTCTACTAGTTCACGCATCTCACCCGTCTGAATACGGTCCTCTTTAGTTCGCATGAGGAAGTTGCGGAGTTCCACAGAGCACTCTGTCACTGTCGCGAGTGAGTGGGCGGTAGTGATGCGAATCTTGTCTTTAGCGAGGACCATGCGCTCAACACGCCGCAGCAATGTTTCTTGAACCTCACCCGATTCTGCATACTTGTAGAGGGCTTTTGCAGCATTCTTCATGACCAGCGTATCTTCATTCGTGGCATGCGTGCAAAAGACAATTTCTTGGGGCCTGGCAAGGTTGAAAGAGCCAGCATCTCTCAAGACAAGTACATCAGTAAAAGATGTGTTCTGTGCGAGCTCTACGATGCCATCAGAATCTTGGATGGTTTCCGCATCGTCGTTGTCTGTATCTGACTCGGTCTCCTCGTCTGTATCAGGGGGGTCATCCGAGTCGATAAACAAGCTGTCTGAGAAGCTGAAGCCATAACCCACTTTTTTGCTCTTTTTTGTGAGATCTGGAGCGACAGGTGGCGCTTTAGGAGAATTCTTAGTTTTCTTCGGCGATGGCTCGGTATTCTCCACAGTTGTATCGTCGCTCCCCCACTGTCCATCATGTTTGGGAGTAGTAGGTGCCAACGCGCGCCTACGCTTGTTCCGTGGCTCTGTGTTTGGCACAGTGGTCTCGCCATACGCGCCACATCGACTAATATCAGTGTCTGAAGAACAATCACTACGTGCTTGCTCAAACGAAATGGGCCGCGATCGAGGTGGAGCAGCAACTGCATTTCTAACCTTGCTCCTGGGGGTGTTCTCTTCTTCGAAGGTCGGACGCAAATTTGTGCTTCCACGCACAGCTCGTTCGCGACTAGGCTGTGTAACTTGGGCGACATTTAGGGTTTGGTGGTAGATAGATACGAGGGCAGGGTTGGCTCCTGGAGTTGTCGACGGTGACACAGTCGCTGGGGCATTCATTTTATCGGCATCCATTGTCGATGTAAGTTCAGAGACAGCTTGAGTATCTCCCCGGCGGCGCCATCTAGACGGGCGTGGATATCGCTCATGAAAGGGCTTAGTCGGGGTCTCATCTAGCTCTGTCATCATGGGGGAGCTAAAAAGAGACAATGGTGCTGCGCCACGTCTCCTCTTGTTCGCAGCCTCTGGAGTCTGGGTTTCTGTGAATATCTACATGAGAATTTGTGGAGATAGACTCACTGTTGGTGCGGAGGACTCTGGCTTCTCCTTCGAGCTGGGAGGTTGCATCTTGCGTATGGTAGCAGCCGGGTAGCAAAGAGGGATTGCGTATCAAGTAGATGCTCTTTGATTGAAGGAAGATGTCGCTGATCGTTATAGGTTGGCAGATGAAGATATATGGAATGAATGTTCAATAGGTATCTTGGTTTTGTAGCGACTATAGTAGTTTGGGGTTGAGCGATGTGGAGTTGATTGCAGAATGGTTGAGGTGCGAAAGACGAGAAGAGTGAAAAGTGCCAAAGCTCGCAGTATTATCTAGTCAGAGGCGATGGAAATAGGACTGTTTGTTGACACGCGGAACACGTGAGTTTCAGTCACTCGATTGGCGCAAAGTGCGGCAATGAAAGGAACCGGTCAGTACTGTTGCACCACTTAGAACCTCGAACAGTGAAATTACTATCGCATTCCTGTGACTGAACTTTGAGTCATCTTATCCTCTGCTCTTCAACAATTGCACCATGTACGCCGGGTATTTCCGTCCACATCTATTCCTTCCCATTCTCCAACAGCTCGACGCCAGTTCTTACGACGCCGATTGCAGCACCAGTTTGTATCGCTTCACTTCCTCCTCCACTCAAGCGGTATTCGATATCCGCTAATCCTGATAACCACGTTACCATGACTTGCGATGGCACATCGTTATCTACAAGCACTTCACTGACAGCAGTCAGGATATCGGCCAAGGCTAAACCCTTCATCATTTTCAGATTGTTGACAGTTCGCATACATTGGCTCATGTCTTGCGTTGACAATAGAGTCTCGATTACGTAGTTGATATCTGAAGGATGTGGGGCTGCTATGCAGTCGTAGATGGTCGTTTGAGTAATTTGATCGCGCACAGTGGTGTTTGGGTCCAAGACTGGTTTTCCAGGTGGCTGTAGCGGCGTGCTTGAGGCGTGACAGGCTTGTAGAACGTTGAGTGCTCGTCGCATGTCACCTTTGCTCAGAGTAACTAATGAGTCAATAGCGCCCGGTGCAATATTGACCTTCTCTTCTTCAACCACCTTATCTACGAGATTACGAATATCTCGCTCTTTCAGTGGCGAGAATCTGAAACGGGTACAACGCGAGAGGAGTGCTGGTGACAGCTTATGCGTATAATTAGCGATGATGCAAAATCGGGTGTTTGCTGTATACTTCTCCATAATCCTCCGAAGAGCCATTTGTGCGGTAGCAGTCATCGCGTCTGCTTCGTCCAGAATAATGAGCTTGAATGTTGCCAGCGACGAGTCTCCCGGCTTTGGGGCTGCAGAGAATATCTGCTTTGTACTACTGAAAGTCTTGATCTGTTCTCGAACAACTTCAATACCTCTATCATCAGAGGCATTGAGCTCCAGGACCATTTGTCGCATGTTCTTGGTGCCATATATGCGTCGTGCGAGGGCGAGAACGGTCGATGTCTTGCCAGTTCCTGGAGGTCCATACAGGAGAATATGTGGTAATCGCTATCTCGGGTTAACACGCATTTTCCAAAAAACAAAAGTGGTGAAGAAGGCTCACATTTGAATCGACAAACTTGTTGATCGTAGTTATAATGTCCTTGTGTCCCTCAACGTCATTAAGAGTGTCCGGTCGGTACTTTTCCACCCTGTCAAATGTCAGTAATGGCACATATTTAGGTACTCTGAGAGGCCGCCTAACCATGGAAGAGAATCTTCTGCTTCTACAGGGAGGTTCGCAGCACTCCTCTTGCCCTTCTTTGTGTCTCCACTAAAAGTTATAGAGCTGTCCGCCATAGGAGCATCAACATCCATTTCGTCTTCAATGTCTGACATGTTGGCGGCGAGGGTTTTTGTGTATATCCAATGGATTTTCAGAGTTCAGAGCAGACGAGTGCGGCTACAATGTTCGAATTTGGATTGTAGACTTTGGATGAAGTTGGACGCGAACGCGCCTGGACGACGCGTTAGTTAATAGGCTAGGCTTATCTCAGCGAGCTCAGACAGAAGGGGCTTTAGCAAGGCTACGCTTATTATAGACTAGGCTATATTTTACTATACTTTTTATAGACTAGACTATAATTACTATACTTATTATAGTAAGACTTTTATTAGATTAGATATAAAAATAAAAGTCTAACTAATAACTTTAATCTAAAAAATAGCCTAGTATAGAAAGAGGTATTAGGTAATACTAAAAGCGCTAAGTAATTATATAGCTAATTAAAAGTTACTAGATTAAACCTAGTTACTTTTAATTTATCTAGCTCTCTTTAGCGCGTATAATATAATATATAGTTAAAGGTATTAGATTAGATATAGAAATAAAAGTCTAATTCTAGAGACAGCCTATTATAAGAAAATATAAAGTTATACTAGGATAGCGCTAATTAACGCTAGCGTTGCTAAGCAAGCTTTTTAGCTAATTATAAGTTACTAGGTTATACCTAGTTACTCTTAATTAGTCTATTTGCCTCTAGCGCGTATACGCGTATAATATAATTATTAAATAGAATAAGATATTATAAATTTATAGATAAGCTTAATAGAGTTAATCCTTAATTATTATATCTATCTTATTATTCTCTTTAGTTAGTACTATCTTATAGATTTAGGTAGGTAGCCTCTACGCTTTTCTTAGTAAGTTAATTACCTATTCTACTTACTTATTTAGCACTAGTTATTTAATACTACTATAGATCTATTGCAAGGGTCTGCTCAAGGATTCAAATGAAGTTGATTAGATTTGAAAAGTAACTGTAGATGCTCTTCTAACGTAGTAGAACAGCGCGTAGAAATACTGATTCTGCACGGGCCCTACGTGCCCCACGTGATCCACACATGATCACGTGATCCTGTTGACGTCAGAACATTCACTGTTCGGACGCGCGCATGGAGGAACCGTAACACGTCCCCCCTCCAAAACCGCTCAAAGTTCCGACTGAGCGGACTGTCCTGCTGCAGCTGGCTAGCCCATGCTGTTACCAAGTAAATACATGTGACCATCATCACACGGTACCATGTCCATCGGTCAGAGGTCCAATCTCACCAAGGCCCAAGGACCGCAGCTGTGTCGCCTTGACAGAAACGCTAGCAGCCGCAAGGGTGAGTGTACGGCTCACTTGACCAGTGAAGCAACCTCCGACGGAGCGCCATTGACACCAAAGTCAAACTCTAGGATCTGGAGCAAGGCGACCGACAGCTGTCCAAAGTCATCATAGTCGTCGAACGTGACGTGAGGACCAGGTTTCGCAGGGTGACGATCATGAAAATCTCGCACTGAGTCCTTACAACCTCTCACGTTGTCGTATCGTTGCCATGGTTGTGACTGATCGCTACCAACCCATTCCACCATGTATTCCAAACAACCCCGTGTACCAGTGAGTGGATCGAATTTTCGCTTGTTGATACGAGAGTCGAGGATTTGAGCGATAACGAACTCGGTTTCACCGTCGTCGGCTAAGTGAATCTCTGGGGGTGTTTCGTCGAGCGCGGGCTGA
>SSBG01000041.1:144811-159861 GCA_028220655.1 Shiraia bambusicola | reverse complement strand
ACGTGCCCCACGTGATCCACACATGATCACGTGATCCTGTTGACGTCAGAACATTCACTGTTCGGACGCGCGCATGGAGGAACCGTAACATCTATAGTAGTTCTATACTAGATCCCTTATAGGGCTATAGATCTACTTAGGGATCTCTTATTACCCTCTATTTAATACTTTTATCTTCTTTAAGTTTTATCTTATAATCTTATAGCTTATATTCTAGCAGCGCCTCTTAGCCTATCTTTTCTATAAATAGATCTTAGAATTCCTAGTATTCTTTTAGGATATCTAATTTAGTACGCTTTTCTTTCTTATCTTCTTTTACTTTCTAGGCTTTAGTACTATTAGCTCCTATAAAGAGTAACGTAGTTTTCTCTACTTATTAGGTTAAAGTAATTCTTATAATTATCCTCTTATCTTCTATCTTATTATAAGTATATAAAGGTATTAAACTTATACGCGCTTTTATATAGTTTTATAAGATCTAATTAGTCTTCTAATCTATATATAGGTTATAATCTTATAACTAAGGTAATCCTAGTAATTAGTTATAGAAGTAAGTTCTAACTAACTATATATTTATTATATAGTTAGAGATACTAAAATATGCCCTATACTTCGACTATAACTTTAACTCTAACCTTTCTCTTCTTCTTCCCATAATGTCCTCTAGCCTCTACCCGGCCCTCAGCCGGCAAAACCCTCGTTGCTGTAAAGATATACCCCTCAGCCCCGCCTTTACTCGTCATCATAGGATGCGTCCGCTCCGGTAAAACCTGCCAATGTCTCGCTCTCGCAGTCTGCAAGCAGGGCGCAAGTAGAAGCGTAGGATTGAGCGGAAAGTCATCATTGTCTTTGACATCGGGATCAGTCGTGCTGTCTGGGGTACCAAAAGCAGCGGCACCATTGTCGTCATTTTCGTCGAGGATTCTGTGTTTCTTGCCGTTTTGCGCTTTATTATCCGGTTGTTGCGATGTACAGGGAGGGGGGCCGAATTCGCGTGCGATGTAAGCAGCGCGGCGTTCCTTGCTGTAGTAATCGCATAGCTCGACGAGCGGTTCCACGTTGGAGTTATATACGACTATGTTTCCGCCGCCGCGAACCAAGGGGATGAGTTCTTTGAGGACGGTTTTGACGTCTATGCTGGAGGCTACAACGAGACCGTCGAAGCCACCGGCGCGGGTCTCATCGACTACGCTCTTGACCCGTTCCCATCGCCGTCGTTTGCGATAGTACGTGCCTCGTTTACTACTTTTCATGTTGGCGAGGACTTCGTCTGTGAGACGTTCGGGCTCGTCGTATTGAGGGTCGTCTTCGGGGTAGAGTAATGAGAGCCAGGATAGAGACTTGAGGTTCTTATATAGTGGGTGTGAGGGAACGGGGGCTCCGTAGTCGTATCCAAAATATTTCAGATACGACAGATTGGGCTGATTGTTAGGATGGAGGACTGTGAGAGAGTTTGTGCGAGCGGACATTTGCGGGACATGTGGTCGTGGAGTTTTGCGGAGTCGTGGAGGATCTGATGGGGCTGAGGTAGTAATGGGATCGGCAGATTTTGTGGCATCAACGTCCATCACCGATACATCCACGTCTTGTTGAGCAGAATCTGGTTGTGGTTCTGGAGTGCCATTTTTCGCCGTAATATCGTCTTTGATCTCTTCTCGGCCGTTTTCATCATCATCCTCCTCCTCCTCATCTGGATACAGTATGCCCATCCTTTCTGCGAGAGCTGCTGTCACTAGGCCTCCAGTATCGTCTACTACGAGCCATCTTCCGCCTCCTATTTGACTGACGCCATCCTCGGCTGTGAGCACTTGGTTCGTAGTGCTGCAATGTATGTTTGCCCAACTGGAAATCAAACCCAACAGATCTTCTCTGAGCTCCATGATCTTGTATGCTTCTTTTTCTAGTACATACTCGGTCAGGACACCCACGTCCATTGGCAACGCAGTGAACCTCTTCAAGTACTTTCTCGACTTGCGCAGAGTGTACTTGGCCAATGAAAACGAGGTTTTCTCGTCGATAGCGTTATGCGATGCCATGATCTTTGCGATGATGTCCTTTCCAGAGCCTGTTCCAGCCTTTTTGAGTTCTTCGATCTCGTCCATGGTAAGGGTCTGACGTGATGCATCATCAACGGTCAAGCGATTATTGCGCATAATCACCTCGCCATTTTCTCCCACGATATCAAACCCAGCGCCGCCATTGTTGTTCTCGTCGGCGTCAGTGACAGGCACGTATTCTTCACCCAATGCTTCAGCATGGAGTTCTGAAGCCGGCACGATGCGCAATTCTGTTTTTGCTCGACCATCGTCTTTATCGAGCAGCTCGTAGGTGAGGTAGTACGGCCGTCCGAGGATGAGATTTGAGTTGAAAGTGCCGAATTTGCCAAGATTTATACTTCTGTACAGGGTTTTAGCATAGCAGCTTGAGACGATGGCCCATACGAAGAGCCTACTCCAACGATTATGCCACGTACGTGTTGGGTGTAAGCTCCACAATCTTCAGCAGGCCAGAGGGTAGCCGCAGCGCTACATGCGTGCCTGGGCGCATATGGGAGTGCATGTGTCCTACGAGGCGCGAAGATAGTTATCACTGGGTCTGGGGCAACCTTGGAATTAACTATGATTAGTCATGCAAGGATGTGGCGTGTGGCGCACCATTCCCCCACATGGTCGTCGCCACAGTGGCTATGCAAGCTTCAAGTCACTTCCAGCCCAGCGTCGTCATCGGTGCCGCAGTGCGACTTCGGTAATCCATTTTGATTGCGCGGACAGACCTGTCCTCATATACTCACCCATGTAAGCTCTCCACCTCATGGTCTCGCTACCCTGCCGTGCTTGCTTGTTGCTTCTGCCTCCTGCATTATCTCCCGTCTCCTAGGCTCTAATTACTCTACGCCAGCCTGATCGCGCGCTCAGTTCTCTATCACCACTGGTTGACAAGCACCACCTTTATCACCCTCAACACCAACCCCTCGCCCCGCCATGGTGATGCGCAAGGAAGAGCCTGAGCCCCAGGCTGATCTCGTGCCTGCACCACTCTCCAAGGCAAATCCCCCTTATCCCATCACCCCGCTAGACGAGCACCCTCCTGCCATAGCTGCTACATCCAGCACCACTCCAGGGCTGTATTCGTCAAACGTCAGCAGCTCTCCAGCTTTCGATTTTAAGACGCCAAATGACACCACACAGCCCAAGTATCAGAAGGCGCCTCTCGAAGAAGAGTCAGAATCAAGCGAAGACGAATGGAACCGCTCAGACGATGACGATTTCGAGCAAGTCAACGCCAAAGATATCCCAGATGCCCTGAAGCCTGCTGGGGGCAAGACGCCAGTGAAAAGTGCCCCTCTTCCAGATGCACTGCGAGTGGGGCCGTCGACAGGAATACCCATCAGAAAACCAATCGAGAACATATCGCCAATGCCTACTGGCGCCAGCTCTGCATCATACGGTGCTATGAGCACTGTGTCTGAACAGTCGAACGGATCACTGCCTTTGCAAACAAACAATCCATATCTTAACATGCAACCCACAGGAAAGAGCAATTGGGGTGGCGAGAGCAGCCAGCAAATTTGGGGTGATTCGCAAAGCCAAGCTGCCAAGTACGGTGGACCGGTGGAATTACCCGCCTACAGTACGCCCAGTACCCCTGCTCACGAGTTGGCCAACTTGAACCTGAACCATCAAATCCCTCCTGTACCCAACACAAAATCGGCAGACCAGCCACCGCTTATTGCTGTCGACGCGCCTACTACGCTGACTAGCCCTCGCTCGGAACAACCGACACCGACACGAAAAGCTTCCAACCCTTGGAGCACCGAGGTTGAAGCTTCCTTGATTGATGCTGCACCTGGCACCATTGGGCTTCCCCAAGATGATTACAGTCACGCAGGGCCTCCAGCATGGCACCAGCAACAGCAGGATTGGGAACAGAGCGGAAAAGAGAGGAAAGAGCGAGAGGAAGCAGCGCAAAGAGCAGATGAAGCCGAAAATCGTGTTGAGCAGCCGGTTTCAACAAACCCCTTCGTCCCACCACAACCTGCGAATTTACCACCTCCCCCACCTGTATCACAAGATGAGGAACAGGCACCAGTTCTGCCTCCCCGACCAATAAATACTGCGATTGCTTCCAACGCCACACCCGGACCCGAATCACCAAATTCGAGGATGAACCGACAAAGAAAAGAGCATTATCAAATTAAGCAAATCCGTTGGCATGATGTGAATGAACCTGGCATTCGCACGTCACCGATTCTCACACAGAACCTCAACGGCCCTTGCCCACTTCTTGCCTTGGTCAATGCGCTCGTGTTATCCACGCCTGCGGGAATCGATACTGCACTAGTCGAGACTCTCCGAACACGAGAAACAGTCAGCCTTGGTTTACTGCTCGATGCAGTTTTCGATGAGCTGATGTCTGGTCGCAGAGGGACAGCTGCGCAAGAATTACCAGATGTTAGCGACTTGTACAAGTTCCTATTAGCTCTGCATACCGGCCTAAACGTGAATCCCATGTTTGTTCCCGACATAGATGCTACCTACGGCAATTCGGCACTTACAGATAGTCCTGCGAGCAGAGCCGGGGGTTTTGAGAATACGCAAGATATGAAGCTCTACCGAACGTTCAATATTCCTTTAATGCACGGCTGGCTCCCTGAGACAGACTCTGAAGCTGCTGCTGCTTTCAACCGAGTTGCTAGATCTTATGAGACGTCGCAGTATGTCCAATTCCAGGAGGAGGATCTCGAAGCCAAGCTACAATCCGGCGATCCATTGACGCCTGAGGAGCAGCAAATGTTCACCGACATCCTTACTATCAAAGAATTCTTGCAAAAATGGCCTACTCAACTCACTGATCATGGCTTGAAAGTGTTGCAAAGCAGCTTACAGACTGGGCAGGTCGCAATTTTGTTTAGAAACGATCACTTTTCTACCTTGTTCAAAGATCCTCGAACCGGAAAGCTCTTCATATTGGTCACAGACCAAGGATACTCAAGTCATGATGAGATTGTGTGGGAATCGCTTGTTGATGTGCATGGCCAGGGTAGCGAACTCTTTTCAGGTGACTTCCGACCAGTTGGAAACCACAGTGCTGCCCCGCAGCAAACACAGCAAGCGCAGACTCTTCTGGGCGCTGACAATGGTCAAGGATGGACAACTGTTGAACCTCGCAGAGGCAACCAGCAGCGATCTCCTTCTGTCCCTGGCCCAGACCAGTCCAATGAAATCTCACACGATGGGTTAAGCAGAGCTGAACAAGAAGACCACGACCTTGCCTTAGCTTTACAGCTTCAGGAGGAAGAAGAGGACCGGCAGAGGCGTGAAACTGTTCAACGTGAGCGTGACAATCAAGCTTCTGAGACGGCAATCGCCGCACATTCTCAAGCTCGCCCTGAAAACCCTCGTATATCTCGAATTGAGACTCCCCCAATCATACCTCCTCGACGTAACAACATAACGGGGCATCGCCCTACTACCGACCCAGCTCCGCCACCGACATATGAGGAGGCCTCAACTGCGCGGCCCTATCACCCTCCCCAAGGTCATCCGGCAAGCCCACAGGCGCCGATTCCACCCCAAGGCAGTGCTTATCAGGCCAACAATCCTAACAGACCGCCTCAACGTCCTATGGGGCCGGGACGACCAGTTGGGTCACCTCCGATGGGGCGCCCTGGCAGGCGTCACAGTGCGGGACAGAATGGGGAGGAGCAACGGGAGAAGTGCGTAGTCATGTAGACGCGCATACTTTACACGCGATGTTCAATCACGTTTTTACCTTTGATGCAAATATTTTTTAGGTCATCTGCACTTGAATGATTCTATACCCAGTTTCCAGTGCTTTTTTTCTTTTCTCTTCCGATAGACTACAATTATGAAGTCATAATGGTAATGGACTCTTGTAAACTAGCATGACGTCTCATATTTAAACATATATATATATACCAATAGTTATTGCATATTTACGGAGTACTTCACAAGACACGCGTACGAAGTATTAATACATGGATAGGTAAATAATGCTGAACGCGGCTCTAAGTGAGGGGTAACTATGCACATAATCCTTACAACCCCGCTCTACTCCACTACACCCCACGCGTCATGACTCTCCTTATCTTCTCCACCAATATCTTATATTATTCCTATCTCATTTCGTTGAATTTGCATAATTAGGTATATAAATATATTAAAAGATGGCAATAACATATCCCACGCATCGATAGTTTAGGGGTAGAATTGAAGCTTCCCATTCAACATTTGCTTGGTCTGCTTCAGGCACGGGTTCGAGGTGAGTTTCTTCAATGGTGTTTGAAGGTCTTTGGTGATGGAGATGACATCTTTAGTTTGGATTTGACTGTCGGCTAACTTGTTCGAGTCCCGTTCGATGCAGATTTGTTATTTTTTGAGTTTTTTTTTTTTTTGGTTGAGGGTGGAATCTGGATGCAGGGAAGGAAGGAATAGTAGAACAAGAAGTTATTTTTTTTTGGGGCTTTAGTCCTGTTTTAGGGTGAGTGGTTTAGGGTGTAGTGGTTTTAGATTTTAGGATTTTAGAAAGGTAGAGTTGAACTTGTGGATGGGTTTTTTAGGGGATGGGACTTGGGGAGGATACTTTAAAGGGAGAGAGGTGTGGTGGTTAGTAGGATTCAGGAAGAGGAATCTTCCCTTATAAAAATAAGGCAGAGAAAGGATTACAGTATTAGAATCATTACAATATTCTAGCATAACAATAAATTACTAGAACTCATTTTCATTAAAGAATACTTCAAAAGTTCTAGGCTAGTCGCTACTTATCCTTATCGTCTTTAACGTGCCTTTCCTGAACAGGAACATCGGCGTTAGTTCCGACGCGTACTGCCTCTAGCATCACGGCTTCTGCAGACTGTTTGCGGTCCGCCCAAAAGCAAAAGAAGAAAACACATCCTGCTACAAAACCTGTAATACCTAGGCCAGCATACATCCAGACCAGATATGGATCTTGGGAGACTGGACTAAGCGCAATGCAGATCGCAGCTGCAACACCGATAGTGATCCAAAATAAAGCTGATATGAATGATCGAAGACTATGCAAAGGAAATAATTAGTTTCCGCAGTTTTTTGGGGGGGTTATAGGCTTACTTACTTCTTAGGAGCCTGTGTAAAAGCGAGTTCAAGCCCAGTAATGATAATAAATGCCTCTGAAAAAGCGACAAGTACATATGCCGGTGCTTGGATCCACACATGAATGCTTTTCAGAGGAGACTTGTAGATGTAATGCTGAAGAACACTAGCATAAGCCATGGATATGGAAACGAGCATAAATGCAGCGAAGATTCTTGAGATGGGATCAAAGTCGATTTTCAGTCTGCGAAGGCCTGGGTAAACAACCACTAAGAAAATACATCAGTGTTGAAAGTGTGTCGGAATCCATGCCCAATTTTGAACTTACAATCAAGAAGTGGGATGAAGATGATAAGAGCAATAGGATCGAGGTTTTGCAGAAGATCGTTTGGTGTTCTGTGGAGCGCCATCCGGCTAGCTTGAGAGATAAGGTTGTTCCATATTTGAATCCAGCATACAAAGTAAAAGGGGAAGAATAAAAATATCTTGTGGAATGGTAAGGAAATTGCTCTGTACTGAAGCATTGTGATAGACACACCTTGCAGCTCTTAACACCCCGTTGAACATCTTGGACATACTCATCAGTATACCTTGTCTCCATCGAGAATTTATATTTTTCCAGCTTTCCAGCTTCAACAAGAGTAGATGGATAGGCTTTGTGGAAACCCTTCTCGCGAAACGCTATAATGGTGGTCCTGATAGCGTCGAGAATAGCTGAGCTATTTGGAGTAACTTTTTCATAACGCTTTTGACCGCTAAGGAAGACACAGAGGGAAATAGAAATGGCGCTGGACTGTGATTAGAATGTAAGGTTACATCGTGGAGTATGTATATGACTTGCATGAGCGGTATCAAGTAAGCCAGCCAAAAGGAATGTCTAGCCTCGACGTTTACAGTGATGAGAGATGACAGAGCTCCAATATTAACAACCCAGTAAAACCACATAAACAGCTTCTGGAGTGTAAGTTCTGGATCGACAAGCACCCTTTCTCCACTTTTCAGTGTCTTGATAACGGGTCGTGCGTTCTGATATTGCTCTGCACACATTGGAGTGACGTTAGCCTTGATACCTCCAGTACCCAGACCAATAGTAATCATAGCCGTGATTAGTCCTCCAAAGCCTGCACTATCTCGAATCGCCGCTGGAGTCGCAGTTGCGACTAGGATGACGAGTCCTGTGACATAGATCCCAGACGCGACAAGAATCGTTTTGAACTAGCATTATCAATCAAGTTTGCATTATATCTTTGGTGCAATTTGGTCGTACCTTTCCCAGGTATTGGTCTGCTACGATTGCACCAATGATGGTCGAAGCATAGGCCCAGAATTTGAAAAAGTTACCAAGCGCCGTTGCAACCGATTGACCTTTGCCAAGTGCTCCAGGAAGGCCGGATCCAGGGGCATATGGATTGCTGTGATTAATTAACTCTTATGAACGTCACTGTGTACCTAGGTAGGTAAACGTACTTGATGTAATTTTGAATAGGAGCACTCAGACCGAAGTATGTGAAGCGCTCGCCGAGCTTGAAACATATCAGCCCATGTCTTGTTTTTGTGGCATACAGCAATGATAAAAGTTCTACTAACCTCAACAGCAAGAATAAGTAGTGCAACTTTTGGTAGCTTGTCCGGAATTCGTCTCAAGTTTGCATATTCGCTATCAGCGATGATGCCTTTCCTCTCAAATGTCTTGTGACGACTGAGAGAAGTGTTCTGTGTCTCGATGTCAGGATGCATTTTGTGGAATGCCGTAACACTTGAATGAGGTCAAAGTTGCACTGATAATGATTAAAAGGGATTAGAGCATGGAAAAGCTCGCGTATTTAAGGAATATACATACTGGATAACGACATGTGTTCCATATTAGCGGGTCCCGACATGGGTCCACGGGTTCAACATGCGAAGATCGGCCAACAAAAGCGCTATCGCCAACCCCGACGCCACCAATCGGATAACTGGACTATATGGGCTCGATTCTGTTATTGATGAATACCCTTAGTGGCCCTTCCCATCACCTAAACATTTTGGGCACGAGATACTCCCATTTCTCTCAAAAAAAAAAGAATTCTTAAAAAAAATCAAACTTCGTTCTTTCAGAATTGGAGTCATGATGAACACGAATGGCACTACCACAGCACCTGCTCAGGATATACCTATCCCAAGGCTTGCTATCAAGCCAAAACATCTTGCTGGACTGGACCCCGAATGGGTCGAATTATGGCATACACATGGAGCACACATGATCAGATCAGACGAGCTCTCACTTGAAGAGTATCGCAAGAATCCATCGTTGTATAGCTTTACCTATCCCACATGTGCAGGTTAGTATATTGTAACCGCTAACTAATGGCATGTTCTCACAGCTATAGGCCCCAATGTTTTCCAAGTTGAAGATATGCAAGTGCCAGTGACAACACCAGCTGGAGAAATCACTGTTAGAGTATATTCTCCAGAAGGACCAGGGCCTTTTCCAGTTCATCTGAATTTCCATGGAGGTAAGTGATGCCTCTTGTAGCCGTGACGGAAGTGGGTATTGACCACTTCAATTAGGCGGCTGGGTGCTTGGTGGACTAAAGAGCGAGGCCGCTTGGTGTCGCCACATGTGTAACAAAGCCAACATCAAATTAATTGATGTGGATTATAGAATGGCACCTGAATTTCCATTCCCAACAAGCATTTATGACTGCTGGGACGCAGTCAAATGGGCGATAACCAATGCGCAAACACTGAACATCGATCCAAAGAGTGTCTCGATTGGTGGCTTATCTGCAGGTGGCCAGATGTCTGCTATTCTGGCGCATTTCGCTCGCGACGAAGGCGTCAATCTCAAGCTGCACATGATGGTTGTACCTGCGACAGACATGCGGTACTGTATAAAGGGACTCAGGCTGAGCGAAGCCAATTGCCCTTATCAAAGCGTACATCTTTTCCACGATGTACCATGGGGCCCGTTGGGTCGAGAGCAATGGTTTTTAAGATACTGGCTTGGTGACAGTAGAGGTAAGAGTTTTGATCTTCAGTTGTCCTGACCTCTCAGCTGACTAGGTCATAGAAGAGCAAGAGAAAGCCTTGAATAACTGGATCTGCACACCAGTTTTGGCTCCTTCATTCGAGGGCTTAGCACTTGCACATATTATCACTGCAGAGTTTGACCTTGAAAGAGACGAAGGAGAGTACTATGGCGAACTTTTGCGCGAGGCTGGAAATAAGGTGACCCTCAAGCGTTATACTGGAGTGCCTCATGCTTTTGGTCACTATAATCATTCAGAGCGGGGCCTTAAGAAGAGTTTTGAGTACATCGAAGACACGAGCAAGATACTACGTAGCGTCCACTACGGTGCGTAGACACCGTTGGTCAACCTTGGAAGTTGTCAAATTCCATCGACGATGATTAATCGTTGTACATGTACCTTTTGCTTGCCCAAGAAAACTCATTGCGCCCGACCTCGGGACGTGAAGAATATAATGCCCACCTGGGCATTCTCAATATTTAACTCCTAGGTACCAAACCTTGGAAAATGTCCATACCTGGGGATCGACTAGTCAGGTAACTTCAACTAGCGCCTATTACGAAGTATACACCTGCACATCTGAGAAGATGTAGAAGCGTTTCTAACCCCTCTTCTATCTAGAACCATGATAAGATAATAATAGCCCTTCCCTAGGAAGCTATCTGATAGGCAAGGATAGGCGAGTGGACGCCACCAATCAAAAGCGACGCCGTCGAAAAGGCCCGATTGCCACGTGCCTTTGTCCGCAATCTACGAAGTACTTGTCCGGCGGCATAGAAAGTGGCGTGTCTAGTCAGCCTGCGTGTATGAAAATTGGACCCATAAATGGAAGTTTTCGCCTGTTGTGACAAGATAATAACTTCGACAAAAGATGGGTAAAGCAATTGTCATTGTCGGGTGAGTCGTTGAAAGAAAATCGTGACTGGTGTTCACAAAGCTGATAACTACATCCCAATAACTAGTGCTGGTGTTATTGGCCTAGACGTTGCACTTTTGCTGGCAGAGCGTGGTTATGGGTCGCATATCACAGTAGTCGCAGAACATCTACCAGGAGAAACATCAATAAACTATACGTCACCATGGTAAGCAATCCTTGTAGCTCTCTCCTGTGTATAATACACACACGTATCACTGTGATGTTGATACACATCACAGGGCTGGTGCCAACTTCTCTGCCATTTCGGGTGACGATGCAAATGCTCTTCGATGGGACAAGCTTGGCTATGCCCATATGATGAAGCTCGCTGAAGAGCGCGGGACAGAGGCATATATCAAAAAGACCTCATCGTTTGAATACTGGGACGAAATGCCTTCTCAAACAAAGATCGACTCAATGGCTGAATATCTCAAAGATGTGAGTCAACTACACATACTCGAAAGCCACCATCAAACTAATATCCAACAACAGTTCAAAATCCTCAATAAATCAGAAATCCCAGAAGGATGCAAATTCGGCATATCCTGCACAACCATTACAGTCAACGCGCCACGCTACATCCAATACCTGCAACGCATCCTCAAAGCGCAATATGGCGTTCACTTCCTTCGACAAAAGTTACCAAGCATCCAATCCGCCTTCTCAGATCCAGCAACTAAACTCGTATTCAACTGTACAGGCAATGCAGCCCGTAATCTCCCAGGCGTCCAAGACCCAAAATGTTATCCTACACGCGGCCAGATTCTGCTAACTCGAGCACCGCAAATTTCTAAAAACGTAATGCGGCATGGAAAAGATTACGAGACGTATATTATTCCCAGGCCGCAATCAAATGGAAATATCATTCTTGGGGGATATATGCAAAAGGGCATCAGGTGAGTTCTTATATGTCTTGGTCTAGGTTCATTCTCAAAAGCTCATGGGTACCTATCTACAGCACTGGAGATACATTCTCAAGCGAGTCAGATTCAATCATTCAGCGCACCACTGCTCTTCTTCCGGAGTTGCTGACAGGCGGTATGGAAGTCCTAGCTGCATTTGCTGGTCTGCGGCCATCGCGCGAAGGTGGTGCGCGTGTGGAGCGAACGAGCATTCAACTTGACGACTCGAAAACTGGTGTCTTGGTGCACAATTATGGAGCTGGTGGGACTGGCTTTCAGGCTGGTTTGGGTATGGCGCATGATGCGGTAGCGAGCATTGAAGATATTCTGTCGAGCTTGCCGCAGGAGAGAAGGAGACTGTAATTTTTAAAAGAGGCAAGAGATTACAAATTATTCGCTATAAATGTGAAGGACTTTCAAAAAACATTCCTTGGCTCATGCAGTATTAGTAGCCAAGCTGGCTTTGAGCGCCTGGTCTACATGCAGCGGCAAATGCAAGACCTTATCCACACCTTTCCAAAAAACAGCGTCGATCCGAAGCAAGCCTAGACGAAGGACCGGTAACATGTTCGACTTGGCGCGCATCTCTTTGCGCGCATCGTGTAAATCCCGGAACCAGGTCAACGCCTCCTGAGTATCTGGTGAAGATATCGCCATCATCAGATCAAGGAAGCAAATGGATGAGAACGCTACTTGACTCCATTGCGGCCAGAATACCGGAAATTGTTCTTGTTTGAGATTTTTGAAGAATCTGGTTGCTCTCGTAGTTGCAATACGGACGCCTTTTCGAGCAAACCCTAAGTTTCTTTGATACTCTCTTGATGTTCGATTCGTGGTGTCTGTCGGCCAGTTATTGGATGTGAAGTTCGCCACGAAGGGTCGTATGGTAGCTCGGTGTATGGTCATATGTACGTAATGGGAGCCTAGACAGGTGATTTTGAGAAGCGAACGCTCCTCAGGGTCAGGTTTGCCGGGGCTATCAGCCGCTGATAATTGAATGAAGTATTCGTTCCACTTGAACAGTTTCTGCAGGAGTTCTTTGGAAATATCCAAGGTTTTTTGGAAGTTTGTGGCTGTTTCGTTCAGAGCACGCAGTGAACTCGAGAAGTTATTATTGATTACACAAGCTTATTGGAGAAACTTACAAAAGCTTCGATAGCACTTCGCCCATTAAAACACCTATTCTACAGTAGCATTCATGTGCGTACCAGAGTTCTGTGCTCAAAGCAGATGAGAGGTTATCTGTGGGGCGAAGTTTGGTCACAAGCCATGAGTCTTCTGTAATCAACGGTGGCCTCCCAAGACTACAGGCTAGCCACTTATCTAAGGTATAGATAGCGCAAGACAGTCGGCGACGTAGAGCAACCTGCGAAGGCACAATGTTCCAAGAGGTAGGATCATATTGCAGGCCCAGGCTTTGGGACGTAGCAACAAGCGTGCCATGAAGAGACCACTTGACGGAGTTTTCGAGAATCAAAGGATTATTTGAAGGGCATATTACAAGGAGTAACAGAGTTTGTACAACGGCAAGGCCTGGGTTGTGCGCTTCGAAACGCATGGCCTCATCAACAAGTTTGTGTAAAGCTTCGCTATTCAGGTTCTCGTAGGCCAATTCAATTGATAGGATATCGTCGAATTTGGCAAAAGGCTGAGCGACGAGGTAGATAGCAGCAAGTAAGTAAGTCGGACTGGTCTGTGGCGTAGCGAAAAGGGCATCAGAGAAGATGGGATAATAGGGCAGGATGAATTTGCGAAACAAGGAAATGAGCCGCCGGCCAATATCGAGCGAGACTAGAGTTTCAAGCTCTTCTCTAGACACTTCGGGTGATGTCTGCCGGTGACTCATTTCTTGTCTCGATGAGGCGAAAATGCCAGGTTGTGAAATGAGAAACTGCGTTGGTGTGTTGCCCCTGCAGAAAGAATGTATACTGAGCTGCTTGAATTTAAAAGCACCAGAGAGGTCATAACGGTAGTATTGTAGTAAATAGGGATCCATATCACCACTATGTCCAAGGATTTGAGAGTTAAGCGCATCTTGAACGTCGAGCTGGGTCCCTGTCGAAATGCCATCGATGCAGTTTGTGGGTGACTGCATGTCTGTTCCCGCAAACAAGCTTTGTGAGCTTCGCTGCCTTTCAAGATCCGCATTCGACAGTCCAGATTGGGATTCTGTTGCATCCTGCTCAAGACCATTGAAAAAGTGCTCAACCAGACTATCGAACATTGAACCAGGGCTTGGCACGTGGTCCATTGAGCTCCATTGTTGAAGGCCTCCAGGAGATATTGGAGATCCCAAATCATGCGGCCGCGGCAAGGAATCCATGGAAAGGGCAAAATCGTCATCTAATGTATCTAGGCTTAGGTCTTCGAAAGAATTAACAGAAGGTAAGTCTGCTGTTGATGTGGTTCTTTCATTATTTGTTGAAGCTGTGGGCCGTTTTCTTGGCTGCGCGGCCTGCAAAAAGGTGCATTGTCGGCCGTGTAATGAACATAGGCGACAGGGTAATGGCCCTTCAATTCGACAAGCTGCTTTACGCGACCGACAAAAATCACATGGACGTTGTCGTTTGCTCATGTATTTTCGTGTTGATGTTGACATGGGTGGGAAGTAATTGTGTTCGCATGTCAACGCGCACTGCTTAGGGCTAACTTTTAGGGGTAGCTCTCAACTGCTAAAGAGCTAGTGTCGCAGGAGCTTTCTGATCGCCAGATCAGCGCTCTTAGGCACCTCCTGTGATCATCTATCACTAGGAGCTACTTCAGCGCTGCTTATATATATTTAATAAGCTGTGAACAGTGAGCACTGCGTATTTAGGCGCAGAATAGCGGATTTTTTTTAAAAATAGGACAGCGCTAGCAGGGGTTTAGGTTCAGCTAATAGAAGGACTAGGATATATTTCTACGCTAGTACTTAATAAGATATCCCTTATTTTCTAATATAGGCTATAGCTAGGATTTAGCTTAGTATAGACTCTAGGATATTATAACGTAGTTTATAAGCAAGTTGCTTACCTAAGTAAGTCGCTTACGCCCTACTAGCACGTTAACCTTAAGATAAAAACGCGTAATACCTTAACTACGTAATACTTAATTAGCTTATTCTAAAGCAGACCTATAGCTTACCCTGCTA
>SSBG01000041.1:102397-134256 GCA_028220655.1 Shiraia bambusicola | reverse complement strand
GGGGGTTCGATGGGAGCTATGTTTTGTACGTTTTCGGGCTGTGGCTGTGATTTCTTAGCATGTGCAAAGGTGGGGGGGGGTTGGTGTGAGGGATTAACATACTGCAGAATCCGATGGAGCCGCTGGTGGGAGTTCCTCCGTGTTGGCCAACTCTGCTCGAGGAGCTCCATTGGGAGCAGGCGACGTGGGTGTAACATGGGTAGTAGCATTAGGAGGAACCGTGGAGCCATTTGGTAGCACAGGCTCCGCGTTGTTATCTGGCGTTGTGTCCATTGAATCGTCGTCGACGGTAGCAACCTCAACAGCGACGACCAAAGCGGGAGGCTCGGGGATGGGAGGGGGAACAGGCGCTTCTTGTAGCTGGCCGTTTGTCAAGCCTTCACCTTGGTGCATGTCTGTGTCTTCCCGGTCGTGCCGTTGGCCTGCAGGCACTAATGTGGTATGTGAAGTGCTCATGTCGATATCAGCAAGCGGCATTGGGGGAGGCGAGGCTGGTGTTTGTGCATGGAGCAGGTGATTTGGCGATTGTGGGGGGCTCGAGAACGAGGGCGATGAAGGCTGCTGGTTGCTTTGGAAGTGCAGCGGCGGCTGCTCTACGCTGACGCTCATGGCCTCACCAGGGAGGGAAGGCACATTCGAGAGCTGGGAAAGAGGTATTTGAATGGGAGACTGAGGTCACAAGCAGGTGGTGGTGGAGGTGGTGGGGGTTGGTTTCCAGGAGGTCGAGTCCAGTGAGAGACGGACGGACGTGCACAAGGCTACAAATTCTAGTGGATGGGTTGTCGTCAACTAATATGGTGAAGCAGCACAAAGCCAAGCTTGGACTGGGTGCAATATCGATAGGTAGAATGGTTCTGGGTGCGGTATAAGTGTTTGTTGGAGAGAGAGAGAGAGAGAGAGAGGGTGTGTGTGTGTGTGTGTGTGAGAGAGAGAGAGAGTGCGTGTGTGATGGCACAGAGCTGGAGAAAAAAAAGCCTCCCCCCCAACCCCTCAAAAAAAGGTTTCAACCAAAAGGCCAGCAGAGACATGTATGTGGCTGGGGTCAAGGCAAGGCTTGAGAGTCTGTTAACTTGCAGGCGTGCAGCAGCCTACCAGCGTTGAAGTGAGGCGGTAAAGCTAAAGTGCAGCGCGTCCGGGCTCGAGCACAACGTATGCACTATCCCGCATGTTGAAAGGCAGCACCAATAGCGTGCACCCTCATCATCATGGAATAAGTGTTTTGGTCACGTCAGCAGCCCGTCTTGGGAGGCATTTCGAGTCATCACATCAGGCTGCAGGCTCCAGAGTTGCAACTTGCATACATGTAGCATGGCGCACATGTCATCAAGAGGTCAGCTTTGGTGCTATATTAATGCTTATCGATTGCGGGAACTCCACATTCATCAATTACTTAATACTACATAGTAGGTACTCGGTACTACTAGGCATGTATTCATTATTATAGACTCACCCGACTTGGATAAGCGGGACACTGCTTGCACGATCCAGCCTCCAACTAAAACGTCGCTGCGCCACAACAGCCAGTGGTTATTAGTACCGAGTACTCCGTCATAGCAGGTAGGTAACAGAAGTGTGGATAATAGACAAGAAGACAAGAACAAGCGGAGACAGTCGGTCATGAATGTATCTGCAACATGACATTTACTACGGGCCTCTTGACGTGTCCAGCTCTCCATCGTCACGTCTACCTAATCATGACTGATTGGCAGATTCCACTTTTGCAAACGTTGCCGCCACAATCAGTGGAAACACCACGGTAGCCTCTGCATACACCTTGACGCTTTCCCCGTCCGCCTTGATCTTGCCCCAGCTGACTGCTTCGTCTGGCCGTGCGCCTGCATCGCTGCCATCAAACTCCTGGGCCGTGTTGATGTAGACGGCGCTCTCAGCTCCATTGCGCATCAGATTGGCATTGGCAATGTGGTGCTTGACGACGCCCCCGCCAAGCACAATCATGCCTGTCCGCTTGGCCCTGACGGCAATGGTGTTGATGTTGCGAATGTCCTCGACAATGTCGATGCGCAACTGTTCTGGCGACGACTTGAAGGTGTGGAAGTAGAGCATGTCGCCCAGGCTGCCGTCGGTGAGGGCTGGGCAAAAGACGGGTATGTCGTTCTTCCAGGCCCAGTAGTAGACGGAGCGTGGGTCGTTGATCTCCTTGCCTAAGCGCTGGATGACTCTGCTGGGCGTCCAGTGCAGGGGCTCGTTCGTCTTCTTACTGGCCTCCTGCTCGTGGAGCATCGTGTCGAGAATGGGCACGAGCCAGTCCTCAAAGGCGCAATAGTTGCTGTTTGGTACGACCAGGTTGCCAATGCGGTTCATGCCTCTCTGGCGAAGACGGGCGCCGGGGGTGGAGAAGGAGCCCAGGTAGGTGGGGGCCAGGCACTTGATCAGGTCCTCCTCGACGCCGCCAGCCGTGGTGACAATGGCGGCAACATGGCGATGCTGGACCAGATAGCGCAGTGTCTCGCGCAGGCCCGACGAGATGAGGTTGGACGTGTATCCGAGAAAGATGGTGGTTCCTGTGCGGGAGACGGGGTCCCTCCATGCGCGCTGTCAGAAGGTTCAAAAGCTGTTAGCCAAGGGGCCAAGCGGCATGCAACGCTATGCGGCTAATCAATTGTTTCAAAATGGCGGATGCAGATGCACGGATGCAAGCATCCTTCTCCGCACCCTCCAAACCCTAGGGCCGGGCTCGACACGGCTGCGGGAACAAAACAAGTCAACCAACTCACCATGTTGTTGATGATGCGCACAGCTTCGCCCACCGACGTGGCCTGGAAGCCCATGGTGGCATAGCCGCCAACCAGCTCGCCGACGGTGATGTTGCGCGCGGCATAGCGGTTGAAGTCGATGCCCTCGACCCTGGGCGCCGAGTCATCGACTGGGGCCGAGGGCTTCAGCACTGCCTGTGTAGCGCTCGAGGGCGCCGCAGAGGACGACGACATGGGGTTAGATGGAGGAAGAGAGAGGGTGGTGGACCACTGGCGGTGCTGGTAGGCAGCAGGCGGCTCGGTTTTGTTTGTGTACCGAGTACTGAGTGCGTACCGAGTAAGTAGGTAGGTGGCTGCGTGCAGAAATTTGAAGACGGCCCACAAGCTACAAAGTACTATGTAGGTACCTATACATATTATTACTCCGTATGTAGTACTCCGTACTACCTACATACTACAAGCCATAGCCGTGCCCTGTGCAGATGGTGCATGAGGACCCTTGGCTGCTAACGAAATTACTAGGTACCTAGGTACGTAAGACCAGTACGGAGTAATTATCAACAGAGAGAGCCAGCCCACTGTTGCGACTTTCAAGTCTGCTGCTCCACGACCAAAGAATTACCTACCTAGTAGATATCATCAGTCCAACCACTATTACTGCCAGGGAAGGCTTTCACCATCTTCAATCCGACAGCCAATGAGGCTCTTGTCGGCCAGGGCTTTGCCTCGCAGACGCACTAGGCCGCTTTCCATTTACCAGTGCATTTGGCCTCGAGTGCTTGACGCCTGCCGTCATGTCTGTCAGTGCTCAGTCTCTCTTCTCACGTCTCTCACGTCTCTCACGTCTCGTCGACCTCCTCGTGTTCTATTACTAGTCTCGCTCTGTCTCGACTCCTCAATCTCTCCCTCCCTTTTTTTTTTTTTCCCTTCTTTCCCCCTGACCCATCGCCACTATGCTGCCGCCCTGCCTCTGCCCTGTGCCTGGCCTGCCGTCCTGCTGAACCACACTCGTCGACGCTGCGCCCCACCCCCAAAACAGCCCTACTCACGTGCTTCTTGCTTCTTGGTCTCTGCTTGACCGACGGCCTGCCGCCACGTAAAACGGGGGCTGAAGCCTGAAAGGCAAAGGAAACCGTCTCGACAGGCTCCAGACGTCGATTGCCAGCCGCTGCATCTCGTCGACCACTGCCACTGCCTCGACGGCCAAACTCGCCCCAGCTACGCCAACGCCCTCTTTTTTTTTTCTTCCTTCTTCTTCACTCTCGGACACGCGCAAAAACAACGACAAGCGATCGAATCTCAGCTTCCGGCGCCGAGTCGCACCGCCGATCGTGGCCCTCCGGCCGCTACTTCCCAAACTCCCTGCGCACGGACACGGCGCTAGTCCGCCTCGGGCCAAGCTTCCCCAGGAACATCGTGAACGCCAAAGCAGCCATCAGTCACGGCTCGAATTGCCTCTTGGCTGACTGTCCGTCTGTCAACCACACCCACCCCAACTGGCCACGCTTTTCTGGCAATCAGCAAGACCTTTCATGCCACACCCGCCTGCTTGATTCGCACATGCTGCAGCCTTTGATTTCCTAGACCTATGCAAACCATCCCCTTCCCCCTCCAAACAACACGCGACCGAATCCTGATAGTCTCCACGTGCACAACAACCGCCAATGCTCATGCCACTGTCGCAATCCCACGAGCCAATACACGACTGCAATCATGTCCGCCAACCGGTACCCGGACAACAACCGGTATCCCCGCGACAGATCGCCACCCTACCGCGATCGCAGGCCTTCTGCATTTGGCGGCGGATACCCCCCGAGAGGCAATGAGCCAAATGGCCGGCCCAACCCTGAGCCAAGTGGTTTCCCGCCTCGAGACATTCCACGAGGCCCCAAGTCTTCTGCAGACGCTGCTCCACGGGGTCCTTCTGCAGGGCCTCCATCAGGCGCGCCCTCTGCGCCACGTGACGGACGAGGCAGAGGCTTCACGGGACGTGGCGAAGACACTCCTCTGAGGACGGCACCACCGCTGAGCAGCGGGCCTCCAGCACCTGCTCACAACACGCACAGTTCCTGGAGAGCAGACCGTGACCGAGACCGCGATCGAGACCGCGACCGCGACTTTGATCGACGGGAAAGACGTCCAACACCACCGCCTCGACGCTCGCCCATGCGAGACACAAGGGATCCCAGAGACATGCGGGACTCGAGAGACCAGCGCGACTTTGCACCTCGCGACCTCGACGTCAATCGTGCACGGCGAAATTCGCGGGACGGCCCTCCCTCGGCAGGCTCAACGTATTCAGACCCACCCCTGCTGGGTGCCGGGTCGACGTATCGTGGCAGTGGAATTGGGCGTGGCCGGGGTGGCAGGGATTTTGCTGGAAGAGGGCGCCCATTTCATACTGACGAGCGAGACCGCCACCACGACCCGCGAGACCGCACGTGGAGACCGCGAAGTCGATCCCCCCCGCCTATACGTCGAGAAAGAGATGTGCGAGATGAACGACGTGACGAACGTGACCTGGACAGGAGAGACCGCGATGATCGGAGGTTCCCCAGAGAGTATGACTCTTATATAGGCCCAGCTGGCGCTGCGAAGCCTGGTCCACGCACTCTTGATACCCATCGTGGTGCCTTGGGCCCATCTGATTCACGATATCTGCCGGGCACCCCCACGGGTCCAACGCCTCATTCCTCGTCCCATCACCCATCGCCGTCTGACCGCCTGGGGTCACAAGCCGACTCGTACTCGAGACGTTCGTCGCTTGCCATTGACGCATCAGCCGCCAAGGACTCCCGCCGAGAACCAGGCAAGGATGAGGCTCTTCTGGCTAGCCGTGCAGAGGCTTCGAGAGAGAGATATGCTCCGCGCCCGTCATCACCCCCTGCTGCCGTTCCCGCCTTTGGCTCCAACGTCTGGAGGGCACCTGCTCTCGACGCCAAGCCCAGTTTAGCAGTACCCCAACCGCCGCCGCCGCCGCCAAAGTCTGCTGCTGTTGTTGTAGCAGCAGCAGCAGCAGCAGCACCTACCCCTCCTGCTGCTCCTGTTAGTACTCCTGCTTCTGCTGCTTCTGCTGTTGCTACTACTACTACTACTACTACTACTACTACTACTACTACTACTACTACTACTACTACTACTACTACTACTACTACTACTACTACTACTACTACTACTACTACTACTACTACTACTACTACTACTACTACTACTACTACTACTACTACTACTACTACTACTACTACTACTACTACTACTACTACTACTACTACTACTACTACTACTACTACTACTACTACTACTACTACTACTACTACTACTACTACTACTACTACTACTACTACTACTACTACTACTACTACTACTACTACTACTACTACTACTACTACTACTACTACTACTACTACTACTACTACTACTACTACTACTACTACTACTACTACTACTACTACTACTACTACTACTACTACTACTACTACTACTACTACTACTACTACTACTACTACTACTACTACTACTACTACTACTACTACTACTACTACTACTACTACTACTACTACTACTACTACTACTACTACTACTACTACTACTACTACTACTACTACTACTACTACTACTACTACTACTACTACTACTACTACTACTACTACTACTACTACTACTACTACTACTACTACTACTACTACTACTACTACTACTACTACTACTACTACTACTACTACTACTACTACTACTACTACTACTACTACTACTACTACTACTACTACTACTACTACTACTACTACTACTACTACTACTACTACTACTACTACTACTACTACTACTACTACTACTACTACTACTACTACTACTACTACTACTACTACTACTACTACTACTACTACTACTACTACTACTACTACTACTACTACTACTACTACTACTACTACTACTACTACTACTACTACTACTACTACTACTACTACTACTACTACTACTACTACTACTACTACTACTACTACTACTACTACTACTACTACTACTACTACTACTACTACTACTACTACTACTACTACTACTACTACTACTACTACTACTACTACTACTACTACTACTACTACTACTACTACTACTACTACTACTACTACTACTACTACTACTACTACTACTACTACTACTACTACTACTACTACTACTACTACTACTACTACTACTACTACTACTACTACTACTACTACTACTACTACTACTACTACTACTACTACTACTACTACTACTACTACTACTACTACTACTACTACTACTACTACTACTACTACTACTACTACTACTACTACTACTACTACTACTACTACTACTACTACTACTACTACTACTACTACTACTACTACTGCTGCTGCTGCTGCTGCTGCTGCTCCATCGGCTAGTTCAGGTCCCTCTACCACACCTAAACAACCCACTGTTCCCTCTGGCCTTGCCGTCGCGCCACCGACCGGCCCGAAAGCAGATCGCGCTCTAGATCGGTCATCGGCAGAGGCAGCTTCGTCAGAAAGCAGAGCAGTATCCTCTGCGCTTCCTCGAGCGGACCCGGCTTTTGTTTCGTCTCAAACCGTGCCTCCAGGAGCGAATGCTGTCCACTCTGACAAGCCTGAAATAAGACCGCAGACACAAGCCGTTTCTGTGCCATCTGCGTCGCCGGTTGCAACTTTTGTTGTGTCTGCCCCTTCTGTGCCTCAGATGCCCTCCATTATTCCCTCGGCGGCAGCGGCGGCGGCGGCGGCATCGAGGTCATCTCCCCAAGGACCTAAGCAACGGCCCCCTCCCATCGCTCCGCAGGCAGCACTTCGTGCCAATACTTCTCCACAATTCCCAAGACCACCGTTTTCATCCTACCCCTCCCAGGATCCGTGTGCAAGTGTCGCCGCGACGTCTCTTGGTCCTCGCAGTGGTGGCAGTGGTGGTGGCGCTTCTTTGGTCAACACGTCTCCAACAAGCTTGCCAGCAAACATTCCTACTGGGCCGAAAGCTGACCGGGCGCCAATGGCGTCTCGCGCTCCTCCCATGTATCCTCCCTCCGAGCGAGCTCCTTTTACAGCTCCAAGGGCGCCTATGAGTGGAGGGCCGAAGAGCATGCAGTGGGTTAGGCCAGGCCTCAACACCAATCGGCCCATGATCCCCAGCAAAAGAGAATTCCCAGCTGAAGACCGTGAAAGAGCCTTGGGTACGGCTCCCAAGGCACCGAAACTTGATAATGGCGCTTCTGCGACCCCATTGACACGTGTTCAGCAAGCCAAGTCGGAATCACCATCGTTCTCCAGAACAAATCCCGATGTTGAAAGGCCAAAAGAGCGAGCTGCTTCTGCAGAGCGCCGCGTTGAATCTTCTCCCAAGCCTGGTACGATTGAGACACGCCGGCATTCGGATGTATTCATGGCTGATGCCTCTCCTCGTACGGTCAAACCACCAATGTCTGTAGCGTCGTCCGCACCAGAAGCAGCATTGCAGGACTCGGAAGACGAGGTCGATCTCGACGAAGGTGACTTTGCTGAGATTGAAGCCAAGTATAATCGCGAGAGGGCTCTCCTCGAAGCCAAGCGTGTGGACCTGAGCGTGCCACATCTTCGTGCTACCACTCCATTACAAGCGATGTTTCTGTTGAAATGCATCACGGTGGACCATCTTAGTCCTGCTGTAGATGACCCCGGGCCTGAAATAGAGCCTCAGCAGGAGTCGATTGAGGAGGGGGAGGAGGAGGATGCAATTATGCACGAAGCCGATCCCTCGCCGCTCCCAACACAGGCTACTACGGAACGCACTGCAACTGAACTCCTGACGCCAAAGAATGAGACCAATGACGATGTTGACATGGAAGAGAAGCGAGACAAGTCACCGGCTCCGGCAACAGTTGCACTTCGATTGCGGCGTGGTGTCACGGTTGAGCAAGATGCAATGCCGGATCTCAGCACTCTACCCTATCTAGGCTCTGGCCCTCCAACGCCATTATCCGACATTGAGCAGGACCGACCGAAGCTTCCAGAAAATGTCATGCTTGCCATTCGCGACAAATTGCGCAAGAGTATAGAGCCAGAGTTGACGGCTGACCAGACACTCGAAGAGTATGCTTCTGTATACAGGCAGTGGCGAAACAACATTCGACCGCTAGACGAAGAGCGAGAGCAAGATGATCCCGAACGGCAGCCATCGGCGGAGCCTAGCCTCAAGGCTACCACGCCTGATGTCAGCACCGCAGGTATGCCTGGCCTGCTCGACGGGCCAACGACAGTATCTGGTCGACGTGGGCATTCGCATCGATGGGCAACCGAGCTTGACCTGGAGCAGGTGCTCAAGGAGTCGCTCAAGACGGCTGAAGAGGAACGAATTGGCAAAAAGGAAAGAGACCCAAGGAGGGCATTGGCGGACCCTGAGAAAGAGGCCGATATACCATTGGAGCTGGTTGACTCTGAAGCACAGAGACGAAGATACATCGACACCAACTTTCAGCGAGAGCCTGGACAGGGCATCTTTGTATTCCATTACGAACCACCAGAGGACGATTTTACAGAAGATGAGCATCGAGTCATGGTTCAGAATTACAGAGATCAGTACGCAAAGAAGTGGGGCAAGCTGGCCGAGATTCTCTTCAAGGAAGTTGGGACAGAACGAACCTACAAGGATTGCATCAATCATTACTATGCTACAAAATGGGGCAGAGAGTACAAAGGCAAGGCCAGACGAGGCCGAGGCGGCCGTACGAAGCGTGGAGGGGGCGTTGGTCGTGGCCGTGGAGCTATCGCGAATATGGAACGGTCCGAAGCACCAGGCGAGGATGGTTTACCTCCTGCAGTCACGGAGACTGGACGTCCTCGACGCTCGGCTGCACCAACCTTTGGCGGCATGGAGACGGACTTCGACCCTACGTCATCCACGCCTACTCCGGGGGGACGTGCGCGACGTCAAACCGATGCGGATGGCGGACAAGAGAAAGCGAGCAGACGCGGCAAGATTGCTAAAGAGAAGGGTACCCGCAAGGCAAAGAACATGCCTATTGCTGCGGCCCCTACTGGTTCGCCAATTAAGCTCGACCGCAAAGAGAAAGCACCCGTCGTCCTCAAGTCAGAGGATGATGGCAGCAAGCGACCGCTGGGTGAAATGCAAATCCCACCACCAATATCTGTCAACCCAGGGTTCGTTGAAGACCCAATACTCCCCCCGAATGAGGTTATTCCCGGCATGCCGCTTGGCTTGATGGATCGGCCAAAGACACAGGCAAGTGCCCGGCCAGGTCCTTCGAGCTACTGGTCAGTCTCTGAACTTGGTGACTTTGACAAGAACGTCGCGCATTTTGGTACCGATTGGCTGGCCATAGCGAACCATATGGGCACAAAGACTCACACCATGATCAAAAATCAGTACTTGCGATTACTCGAGACTGGCCGCACAGATTTGGAACAAGCAGCAAAGGATGCTGACAGTCGAAGAGAACGAGGCGACAACCTGGGTCCGCCACCGACGCCTACTCCCGCTCCAAAGAGACGATATGAGAGCACACAAACACTCCCCCGACAGCTTGCGCCTACCCCAGAACTGACCAAATCACCCCTCGTTAACAACACTATGCCATTGTCAAAGACTACACCTCCCCATTCTGCACCTTCTTCGAGGTTTTCTGCTATCGCACAAGCGCCGACTCCAGGGAAGCCAATGGTTTCTGTGCCAGGATATCCATCCTTGCCAGAGACTAGCCTAGCAACGGTACCTCCACTGTCTCAACAATCACCTCCAGCCCCTCATCATCATCATCATCATCATCATCGTCATCATCATCATCATCATCCTCCTCCTCCTCCTCCTCCTCCTCCTCTTCCTCTTCCTCCTCATCCTCCTCCCCCTCCTTCCCTTCCTCCTGCTGCCACTGCTGCCACTGCTGCCACTGCTGCCACTGCTGCCACTGCTGCCACTGCTGCCACTGCTACCACTGCTGCCACTGCTGCCACTGCTGCCACTGCTCCTCCTGCTGCCCCTACCCCTGCTGCTCCTCCTGCTCCTCCTGCTCCTCCTGCTCCTCCTGCTCCTCCTGCTGCTCCTGCTGCTCCTGCTGCTCCTGCTGCTCCTGCTCCCCAACGTGCGCAACCCCAACATCATCACACGCTGTCTCAGAATAAGCCCCAACAGCATCCAGGGCCAAGAGCAGGCTACTTCTCTGATGAGTTGTCCTCGCGACTCGACACTCGGCCGCCTTCGCAGCCCGCACATCAACAACCCTCGAGAGCTGTTCAACAGCAGCATGTACCTGCAGCCGTGCGTGCTCAAGAGCACCAGCCACCTGCCTATCGCGGATTTGGTGTGCACGAACGGGATTCTGCAGCAAGGCAAGAAATACAACAGGAGCAAGAGGCACAGCATCGGTACCAGCAACATGTGCGGCGAGTCTCGCAAGAAATGCACCAGCACAGACACTTTGGTGCTGGCAACATCCCACCCCTTGCGCCTCCTGTACGCACCAATTCGGACCCAAGATCACCAGAACACCGGCCCATGTCGTACTCACATTCTCGTCACACCTCTCAAGCTCATCAACCTTTCAGCCAAACGGCTCAGGAATCACATCACCAGCCTCACAATGTCATGTCGACAACAACACAGCAGCAGCAGCAGCTGCCGCCTAGGTCCATTCACACGCCGCCTGTGAAAGAGGAGCCCAGGAACCCGCTTCCATCCGCCACACCGCAAGCTCAATGCCATCAAGCTCAGTCACAACACCCACAACACGCTCAATATGGCCAGCCCCCTGTTTCGAATAACGTTCCTGCACCTCCTGTAGCCAAGCCAGCTGCCGAACCAAGAAAGTCCAATCTCATGTCTCTTCTCAATGACACTGAAGCGGAATCCGAGCCCAAGAAGAAGAAGAAGACAAGCGAGCCAGGACCTCTTCCATCTTCTCACAGCAACACACCTCTGCAACAAGCCGCGATTGCTGCCCCTCCCCCATCAACACAACCCCTGCCTCCACGACGTAATGTCTATGACGATTCGAGTTATCGGGCTTCCTATGCGCAACACACCTCGGTTCCACCTCCAGCATCGAGCCGTACCATCGATGTCACCAACGAGCAGCCCGCAGCTGGTAGAACCACTGTTCGAGATGGTTGGCAGCAACGGTTACCACCACAGCAGCAGCAGCAGCAGCAGCAGCAGCAATACAATGGAAGCCAGAGTCAACCTCCACAGCAAGCGCCATTGTCTTCGCATTCGGGTCTCGCACAATCATCGTACAATGATGGTGGTCTTTTTAGGCATCGTTCTGTATTTGCTCAACATAACGCTCCTCATCATAATCCATCCCCTCCCCCTCCCCCTCACAGTGCCTATAACCATTCGCCACACTTGCATTCGCGCACCCCTAGTATAAGTGGTGCGCCCGGTGGCCCGCCTCGGCACGGAATTCCGAGCACTACCGCAGCTCATCCCGGAACCCCAGGCACCCTTGGTATACTGCAACCGAACCCATATGCTCAAGTGGAACCACCAGGCAATAACAATGCGCAGCCTGGTCCCCTGGGTATGCGCCCCAGTCCACACCTTCACACTAGCCATATCATGCAACAGAGAGACCTGTCTGGCAGGAACGAGCATGTACAGTCTCAAAACGGCAACTTATCATACTCGAATCCTCAAACTCCCATAGAGCATCATATTCATCAAACGCCGCGTGGCCCGAATGTGTCAGAGGCGTATCGCCCACGCGATTTACGCGATAATCACCACGAATATGAACCACGTCACCACTCTGATCGGGATACCAGTCGGGAGCTCTCTCAACGGACGGATATGTTACGTGAACAACTCTCTAATCCGGCGCTGCGGCATGAAGACATGCGATATCAACCTTCTCACCACGATCGGGCTTACCTTTCGCAGCGCTCCCACACGCCGCTAGGTCGCTCTGAGCACAGTCAACCTCCACCGCTGCAGCATCCTCCACACTCGTCTTTGGGGGCCTATAGCCAACGACCACCTGAAGAGCATCGTGTTTATCCACCTTTCAATCCACGTGATAGGAGTCTGACAGAGCGCATCAGGGAAGAACACGCACAGCAACAGCAAGTAGCCATGAATCGAGAAGAGCACATGCGGCGCGAAGATGAACGTCAAATGCGGGAGCGTGATGCCCATATGAGAGACAACTTGATGCGAAGAGACATGCGAGGACCACCACCTGGATCGACAGGAGGGCTTGGACAAGATCAGAGGCCTACTGGTCCTGGCTCAATGGACTGGACCGGACGGCACCCGCAGGAGCGAGGATGGCAGCGATGAAAGGGGGAGGAAAACCAGTGGAAACGCTAGAAGAAAACGCACGCATCTTGTACAGGCTAACAACTAAACCCCCTCCCCCTCACCCGACATAAAGAAACAAAATTTCTTTCCTTTGTTCAGCAATGACATTTGGGAGGCGACCATGGCTTGATGTATTTCCCAGACACATGCGGACCCGGACATATACATATGGAGCGTTTTGCGTTGGGTGTTGGGTGTGTGTGTGCATGTTCATGTGCTGTTGGTTGATTGATGTGAAAAGATCCCCCCCCCTACACACACACACACAATTGGCGTTAGTCATATACACGTCTAATGTAGATATATTAATTATAGCTTTAAAGGCAAAATTTATTTAATTTTTAACTCTTTTACTTCTTCGACGTTAATATGCAAATATTATTAAGTTAGCGCACCTACTTTAAGCGCTATCAGATACACGATGGTAACGATATCTAGAATAATCAGGGTTAAGATAGGATGGAAGTGATTAATTATTCTGCTGTTCTGTAAGGGCGTGCAGCCCCTATATATTGTGTTATGCGCGTGTGCGCGCTAGAGGCAAATAGACTAATTAGGAGTAATTAGGTATAACCTAGTAACTTATAATTAGCTAGAAAGCTTGCTTAGCAATATTAGCGTTAGTTAGCGCTATCCTAGCATAACTCTATATTTTCTTATAATAGGCTATCTCTAGGATTAGACTTCTATTTCTATATCTAATCTAATACACTCCCTTAGCTTTAAAGATATATAAAGCTAAATATTAATCTTAATTAATAGGCCTTAGAGTTATCTTCTTTAGCTAGTCTTATATCTTTTATAGAGGCACTTTATTTATTACCTTATAGCTTATTAATTTTATAAGCCTTAACTAGATAACTATACTTATTATACTTACTTTAGCCTCTTAATATTACCTACTTTTTGCTATTAAAGCGTGTGTATAGTAATAAGATCTTAGCCTTAGTATATAATTATATTTATTATATTAGTAAAGAGGCCTTCCTTTCTACCTTTAAGGTAGCTTTTACTAAAGTTTTTATAAAGAGTAATATTAAGGTAGGCTTCTAAGGCGCTAGGCTAGTCCTATATAATCTAGAGGCTATAATATTAAAGCTTAATATAAGGTTATAAACGCTAACTCTACCTTAGTAAGATAATATTACGTAGGAGGCAAAGATACTATATAATATAAAGGAACTAGATATAAGGGACTAATCGTGTAGACACTAGTATATTGCCTTAATTGTAGTGTTGCGAGAAAATACGTATAAGGAGTAAACTGTAAGGGCCTAGCAGTTCTTATAGACTACGTCGGAGCGGAGGAACCTTCCTCTGTTAGTCCGTACGCAAGTCCTATAACGTAGCGCAGGCTCCCCCTTATAGTAGAGTTATAGATAGGGGATGACATTATAGAGCCTACAGAGGATCCATAACACTAGAAGCTTAGAGTACGCTTATTTAATAGAGAATAAAAAACCGCCCTAGGTCCTCTATAAGCTCTTTAGATAAGTAGGTCTACTAGCTAAGTAAAGGCGCCTAGTAGATAGTATATAACTAATATAGTATTATTATAAGAGGAAGTTAGTTGCCTTTAAGACGCAGTTAATGCGCAGAATAAGCGTAAAAGTTAAAAGCAATAATATATACGGACAGAGGAGACACTAATAGTTAGTAAGGTAGGTAACTTAATTACTAAAAGAGAGTATAGCGAAGTGTATCCTACCCTGCGAATTCTGCTTAGCATGTAAGGGGAGGCCTGAGATTGCTCGATGTTCTTCGTTGCATCGACCTTTTATTGGTAGAGGACTTGTTTTGCCCTGGTCTCTCCCATCAATATTTGCTGAAGCCCCCAAGGTTACGGTGTTGTACCCGAGGGCTTTGTATATCTCGTCAGCACTACAACTAGTCAGCCTTCAACTGTCGGCCATCTTCTTTAAGTCCTACCACGTGGAGATCTGCCACCCCGCTAGGTAGTCTGCTATAGACAAGCCTTCCGCACGAATATCCTTGTACCCTTTTGACTTCAGTGCTGCGACTAGTTTGCTGGCAATAGTTGAGCTGAAGTATGAATATTCATACGGACGCAATGGTACGCCTGGTTAAGTTGAGTTTTGTGGGTCAAGATGAGAGATGTTTACTTACAGCACGTAGCTATCGAGGTAGCTTTCCCTAAGGACCAGCCTGACTCGACCAACTTCTGCACCACATCGGTGTGTACGAGCCGCACGCTTGTTCGTAGCTGCTTCAAATATTTCTCTGTGGTTTCTCCCTTCACCAGGGCCAGTCTCATGATTCCGTTCAAAACCTCGAGCTCAACATCTTGGCGCGATTCTAGAATGGCACAATAAGAGAGGAACATGAAGAGATAGAGACGAGCAAGTGAGCCAGTGCGCTCCGCTTGTGCTATAATGCTAGCAGTTTGTTGTGCGTAATGCTCCGCTTTTCCAACCAGATTGTCTGCGTCAAACTGCGGGAAGCTCAACATAGGCTGTATGCTGTTGATGTTCTCAGGTTGAACAGTGTCGACGAAGGTGAAGCTGGGTTCCCATTCTGGGCAGTCAGGGACGTAACCAAGAAAACGTCCGCAACGAGAGCGGTGATCAGTCTTTCGTTTTTTCGGACGATGCTTTGTGCTGCTGATAGCCCCGCCGGTCTCCAGAACGAAAGTATGCCCGTTGGGCTTATCAGGCTCGACGCGCGATGATGAACGAAGAGAATTGTATTCTCGAGTTATTCTTGCCAGAGCTTTGTCGAGCGCCGTTCGGTCTCTTGAGACATCGGGACAAAGCGGATGCTCTTCATAAAGATGTAGAATCTGCTTGTAAATATGAATGCTCTGCTCAAGCAATAGTACTTCAGCCATGAGAGTTGTCGGAGACTAAACGAACCAGATTATCAAGCGCCAAGACAGTACGCCCTTCAGCTAACCCGATATGGTGCTAGGTAAAGCCTGGTACCCTGATGGGTTAGCGCTTTGCGACGCGAAGCTAGTAAATCTGCTTATCACTTGCACGCTTGGAATGCTGACATAAGTCTAGACGATCCAGTAATGCTGAAGGACTCTATGGTGTACGCTTTGGCAGACATATTTTTCTTAAGGGACCTAAAGTTACTTTGGCGAAATGAAACACCGCCTCAAAGTGGGTTGGAAAAGCAAAGACTTTCCACTTTGCGTGAAAGAAACCCAAGGAGCTCTTGCTCCATGCGCATGGCGGTCGCTGAGATTGCGGCTGAACATGGGAAGGATTTGCAGAAAGAGGAAGCTTTCCTGGCTCTCATACGTAATCCCTGTACGCTCGTCGTTGAGCCTACTGAGCGGACTTCTACTTGCGACAATAGGATGCGTTGGTTCCAAAGATTGAAATACTGGCCGCGTCTGGATGGCTACGGCTGCAGCTTTGTAGACTAACTGAATTCGGGCTCGCCAAGTACCCATTTAAGGCTAGACTCACTCTGCACTTACTTAAACATGCCTCTTGATCTCCCCGTCAGTCTGCCACGTGTTCACTGAGTTATTATACCCAATGCCAGTTTCTGAAGTATATTCCCGGGACGATGCAATCTCACAATTTTTCGCGCAGACTTGCACAACCCGCGATTCCTGTGAGAGAAGAGCGCGAGAACTTGTAGGTGGTACAATTGTCGCGGTTGAGGTGCAGGGCGTTTGTAGCTACACCGTTTATGCCGGTCCCAACCTTCAATACGTTGTTCAGTTTCGCCTGCAGTCCTTGAAGCTGCCGCTGAATATTGCTACTCTGGCTCGGCAAATCTATGGTTCTTTGGCACCAAATGTCACGTACTATGGAGTGCTTGATGATGAGGGCAAGAAGGACAAGGAGCCCTTATTGGTGTATGTCATGGATCGGATGATTGGAATTCCTCATCTCGACTTTGCTCTCGCCTATGGACATCCCGAAAACTCCCTGTCAAACTTTGCTTCGCGTAGGAATTTAATAGCCGGCATCGCACGGTACGTGAATGACTTCTGTCTACAATAGAACACTAAGCAATTATCAATCGATTTATGGCAAAGTCATGGAATACACCGCAAGAAGTCCCGCCAGATTATTGTGAGAATTTGCTTCGAACGTACAGAAGCGACTTACGGCTCTTACTTGCTGCACTACCAGAACGTTTTCACCCTATGATCCAGCTTTGCCTCGATCAACTAGAGTTGGTCTTTTCGCTCCCGATGGTTCTCCTTCATCGCGATTTTGGGATGTCGAACGTCCTCGTGGACGAAAAATCTTGCTATCTGACGGGAGTTATCGACTGGGCTGAGGCAGAAATTTGCCCCTTTGGGCAAAATCTTCATAATCTTGAGGCGTTCACTGGTGCAGTACATCTTCGGGATGGATTGAGACGATATGAGGATTATAAGAACCTGCAGGGACTTTTTTGGGCCACTTTCAGTTACGAAATCGGAGAAGAGGTTTTCTCCAAGTCGAAGAAAGCTATCGAAATTTCAAGAGCCATAGCCCTCCTTCGCTCCCGGGGGTTCACAAAGCGGTTTGCGAATCTCCCTCCGCCTACACCCATTCGTGACGACGCCGCAGGTCGATATAACTTGATGTATCTAGATGGACTTCTGATTAGTCCGCACACTAAGTTTATTGAGCTTTGACGCACATCTTCTGTTGTGCAGAATCACCAGGTAGAGACTACAGAAATAACTTAGCACAGAGCTCCCTTGTTATCGTGTTTTCAACTACTATGAACTTATGTCATTTTTTGTGCCGCCCCCAACTATGCTAATTCCTCATCCAAAATAGAAATCAATAGAAGACGGTAATTGACATTGGAAGACACTTGCCAGTCCTCACATTGTGTAGCCATAAAATGGCACATTCGCTGTAGTCAGGCTGGCATTAGTCTGCACAAAAGGATCTTAAATTACCCCAACCTCACTAAGAGCCACCTTCAAATCTTCAACGGTCTTCAACTTTGGCTCAGGTTTTCCGGCATTGAATACCTTGTGATTTCCTGATGTCATTTCAGAATGGGTCTCGTTCGATGCACGTGATCGCGGCTCCCCGTCTCTGACCTCGAATTTCCAACCCGTGATCCGGGTGGGCGAGCAGCCGTGCATTTTTGAAACGTCCATCATAACCGTCCCTTGTTCAAGCACAAGCTCTCCCATATCGCACTCTATGCCATCCATGAGAACCTGGAGACCAAGAAGGTTAGTAAGCCCATTGCTTACGATGTATTCGACGAATTCTTTCACAAAATTCTGTTTGACTCCCGACATATCGAGCATGGGTCCATCCTGATACTCATACGCTACAAATTCGTTGGCTCTCATGGTGAATATATGTCCATGAATAGTGCTTGTGTCGATAGTGCTGATATCAGTTGCCCTAGACCATCTGCCTAGGGGATTTTCGAAATTTTTTCCGAGCATGACGGTGTTCTCCGGAATTTCAAAGTGACCGTGAACCAAATGAATTCCAAATACGCCATGGACATTGTGGCGGACAAAGAGCTCGGCCAAATTCTTGATGTGTTCGTCCGCAATTTGTGGTTGTTGTCCGTCGTCTGGGAGAGCATTGTAACTGCACATGTACATAAGCATTTGCTTATAGTCGGTGAATTGAATGGGCATTTACACAGTGCGGCTTCTCTCCAGATCTTTCCCATTCAAAGGTCTAGCGAAGTGGTTTTCATGAGTCATGCTTTGTACAAAGACTGACATTTTGGAGAACACTGATGTGATAGACAAGACGTTTGCTAGAGATACGGAGATGTTGTAATTACACGTGAAAGGGAGGGTGCCCAAGGTTGGAGATCTGGCTTCAAATAGTTCAGCAACAGCCTCTTTTAACTATTGAGCCATGAATCCCTAACTTACATCAACACAGGCTTGAGGAGGCCTTGACAAAGCACTTCATCAATAACGACGCAGGCTTTATCGCCTGCCTCAACGCGAAGTGCGGTCACAGCTTCTCGATCGGTGATTGCAAGCGCAGGACGGACAATAACATCAAGCAGAAGATCACCTGCCCCTACTGCAAGTACGAAATGTGCTTGACATGCCACCGTCCACTACACAAAAGCACCGACTGCGGCAAAGCCACAGATTTAGAAGACAAGCAGTCAGAGACAGCCATCAAAAAGCTAGGTGCCAAGCCGTGTCCCAATTGCAGCATCATCATCCAAAAGGAAGGGGGCTGCGAGCACATGACCTGCCAATTCTGCAACCACGATTTTTGCTGGCAGTGCCTCGCAGCAGCATACGGCCCCAACGGCGAGCACAAGGACGACTGCAGCTACGCCATCGCCCAGCAAAACCTCCTTCGCCGGCGGCCCTCGCCCCTCGTGCTCCCCTTCTTCACGATCACGAGAAACAAGGACTTGTGCCCCCCTCCCCAGTCCACCCTCTCCCAGCACAACATCAACAACTAGCTCTTAGGCCCATGCCTATGAGTCCCCCAGGTGCCGGTTGTCCTTTGCCTCCTCCTCTGCCACCATATGCTTTTTAGCACCTTGCACCACCTGTACACCCCCCCCCGTACCAGGTGCCAGAGCAGGCTCCATACCTCCGGGCTTTGACGTCGCAGAGTTCAATGAGACTCGCTTATATCGTCATCCGCGCTATGTTTCGAAAATATTTCTGGTATGTTGTTTTCGGTGTGGTTTGGGTTTGGTTTTCCCTCGTCTTCTAACGAGTTTATTGGCAGGATTCGTTGTGCATTTTGCGGCTTTGGCGGAGGGGAGTTTACTTGTGTCTGTCGCCATACACCTTCTGTCCTTTTTGCCCTTTCTGTCCTTTCTGTCCTTTCTGTCGAAGTACTCGAAGCAATGCGAGTAAAACCTTTCTCCTTCTTTCTGCTGCACTTTGTTTCCTCCCGTCTGAGTGTCGTGATACCCCGAGATTTCTTTTTCTTTTTCTTTCTGCTGTTGTTCTTTGTTTCTGTCTTATGATGATAGCCTAAGATTTCCTTTTTTCTTTCCTTCCCCCCCCCCCGTCTTCTGTCTTTTGTCTTTTGTCTTCTGTCTTTTGTCTGGAGGATTGCTTCCATAGAAAAAGTTCAGGGTTTTGGGGTTCAGGGGAAGGCTCGGGGAATGAATCGATATTAGTATAGTAAAATACAGGGAAATGGAAATGGAAAGGAGCGGAATCTGAATTTTTTCTTTTATGCTGTTTGTTTGTGTGAAAATCAATATGGTTGCGCAATCCCCCTATAGGTGAGAGTAAGGGGATAGTAGTAGAGGGCAGACAGGCTGTTCAGAATTGGTTAATTGGTTATGAGAGAGCGGATTATTCAACTATCTCTTAATGCTAAAGTCTCCTTGCTAGTAGCGTATTAACCCCTGCATCCTCATACGAGTAATACACATAAGAAAATCACAGTATTCCAGTCCATACTGATCATCACTTGATACAACATATCTCTTTCTCTGTCCAGATATCCAAATCAATCCACCCAACTTTTACCCCAAAATATTTTCCATGGGCAAGTACACAAATTAAACAACGTAAATAGAGTAAAATATCACATTTCCACACGCACCAAATAAAAGTAATAAAAAGGTTATTTTCAAAATAACATTCTCCTATTGAAATCATAATATTATACAGTTTTATGGTTTGTCTGTTATTCTTCTTCTTCTTTTTAGAAAAAAAAACTTCGCTTTCTCCAAAACACACACAGACACAAAGCAACGCAATGCAACAACGCAGTGCACCGCAAATACTCTTCTTCCTTGATCCGATGTGATTAGATCTTTATCACGATCAGAAAGAAAACGAGCACGCATGTGTAATAGATGCAAACAAACAAGCTGCTGTCCCTTAACAAGTTTCTCCAGATAAAAAACGCCTATTTCCAATCTTGTAAACCCAGAAAAAAAAACTTGCTACAGCGATTTCATCATGTATTTTTATGTCGTGGGCTTCTTTCTTCGTTTCTCGGTCTTTTCATACTACTAGAATGCCATACTGTCATTTGTACAGAATTACTCAACGTATTGAGATGAACAACGAATAAGAATGCACGTATCCATTTTGAACAAGAAATAATTTATACTCGGCCTGATTGCTATAAAACAAGATTTTGGCCTATTAACGTGCTTTTTGTGGTAACCTTGTCTAGCAATGTGGCTAAACGCCCAAGGAACCCATTAAATAGTGCATGTCTTGGCCCTCTTCGCTTCGTGTGCGGCTTTGGCAGTGGCGGTAAGGGCTTCGAGTTCGCCAGTGGTCTCGCACATGCTACGGAACGAGCCGTTTTCCAGGGAGATGAGGTCAAAAGGATGACCGAATTCAATGACTGAGCCTTTATCGAGAACAAGTACTTTGTCGTAATCAATGATGGTTTGAAGACGATGCGCTATGGTGATGGTGGTATTCTTGATCTCGCGAATCGTTTCTTGAATCTTGGCGTCGGTGGCATAGTCAATTGACGCGGTGGCTTCGTCCATTAGCAGAACCTTGGGAGCTTTGAGAAGTGCACGAGCCAAGCACAGAAGTTGGCGTTGGCCTTGAGAAAGATTGGAACCTGATTCAGAGACTGGAGAATTAAGGTTGCGGAACGGATTCTTGTTGTCGGCTTGCATGGCACTTTTAGCAATGTCATTAGCACTTGCAGGGTTACCATTAGGCAAAACGACAATGGTGTCGTCTTGAGTGTCGCCTCGGCTCCATTCGCGGTTGGCAAGGATTGAACTTGGGTTGACAGTAGATGCAGAATAGCTAGCGCTAACATCCGCGGTGACAGCGCTAGTATTTGGATTGGGTATTTCAATAGCGCGTGGAGGCGTTGAGGCTCTATTTGGTGTACCAGTCCCTGATGCCGGCAAAGAATTGGCTGAGATGAGGTGGACCTCGCGTAGAGCAGTATAAATTTCCTCGTCAGTGAAGAGTGTAAATGGGTCGAGATTGCTGCGGATTGTGCCTGTGAACAGTGTTGGATCTGTGTCATGTCAGTATTCATGTATAGTAAAAATAATGACCGCATTGTTTACCCTGCGGTACCATTACTATGTTCTCCCGCAAGTCTTGCAGACCAATCAAACCAATGTCGACATCATCAACAATGATTTTGCCCTTCTCTGCCTCGAGCGCTCGGAAAAGCGCAAGCGCCATTGAGCTCTTTCCTGCTCCAGTTCTGCCAACGACACCGACCTTCTCGCCAGGCAAGATCTTAAAGGTCACGTCCTTCAAGACCATGTCAAAGTCTGGTCTGTAGCGAGTGGAGTAGCCAACAAATTCAACTGAACCCTTGCTTGGCCAATTGGAAGCAGGTTTGGTCTCGGGGATGCTTGGAGGAGCTTCTTGCTCGACGTCCAAGTACTCCTTCACACGTTCAACCGAATTCATATTTTGCTCATTTTCAGAGTACAATCGCACAAACCACAAGACGTTTTCTGTGAATGTGACAGCATATGTGAGCGCAAGGCCAGCCGCGCCTGCATCGATGCGACCAACACTGAGAATGACAAAAGCACCAGCAAAGAAGCCAACAAGGGCACCCACAACATCCACACGGAATGCAAGCCATCTGTTAGCAGCCCACAGGTAAATGAAGGGCCGGTGTTGAGTGTTTATCTTTGCCAGATTTTCGCGGATGAAACGTCGCTCGTCACCGTAAGCTCGAATAGTGGTCATGCCAGATAAAGTCTCTCCAAACTGCTGATATAGTGGGCTTCGATGAACGGATTCGAGACGTTTGAGATCGCGAGAAGAGTTGATGTAGAAGCGGCCAATGAAGAAGTAGATGACTGAGATGAAAGAAGCTGCAATCAGGAATGCAGGGGTGATGACCGAGATCAGGATAATGATGGTGATGATGGAAGCCAAGCAATGAACGACCCCTATGGCGACAGGTGCTACTTCCTGGTCAACTGCCTCAATGTCCTTGGAGAAGCGGTTCATCAACTGGCCGAGTGGTGTTTGGTCGAAGAAGCGAAACTTAGCATGTGTGATCTTCTGAACAAGCCTTTCGTGTACGCGTCGAGATGCACCTAGGGAACCACCGAATAGAAAGCCTTCCCTTACAAAGGTGATCAACATGAAGATGAGTCCGAGTACGGCGTAAACGCCAAGGAAGTACGTCGTGTCCACGTCAGAGCCGAGAATTCTGAAGCTGTTTTGTCTGGCCCCGGTTTGCATGTAGCCGTATGAGTATTTTTGTGGCTGTGTTCGAGACATGAAGGGCATGTTCCAGCTACAAGTCCCACTCTTCATGCAGGTACCGACTCCACCCAATGTAGGAGCATGTGTAACTGGGGATTGGCTGTGATGTCCCGTAGCAGCATAACCTTGTTCAGCATACGAATTTGCCCAGATTCGGATCCAAAGATTTGTAGAGACAGAAGACAACTGAGCCGCCACAAAAGCAATGATTGCGCCAACCCAGTAGTGCCAAGGGCCCATAGCCTTGAGGTACATCATGATGATGCTCAGCTTGACACCTCCTGTGGCCTTGGTCTCTTCTTGTGTATTGCTTGATTTCTTCTTTGGTTCCGCCTTGCCATTAGCTTGCTCTGCTTCTCCGTCGTCTTCGCTATCATCCGAAGGAGCAAGAGAAGGATTCTTGGACGCTCCACGTGAGGCAGGACGAGACTTTGTGAGATCTTCAGTAAGTTTTCCAGAGTTGATCACCTCGTTAGCTGTGCCTTGGGCAACGACCTTGCCATTGTCAAGAACCACAGCGAATTCAGCGAAAGGTAGACACAAGGCAACATTGTGCGTGACAAGGATACAAGTTCGATTGTACATGAGCTGACCGTTCAATGCATTATCAAAAATCCACTTGGCAGTATGGGAGTCGACGGCACTCAAAACGTCGTCTAACAGAACGTGTCGAGCCTTGCTGTAGAGAGCGCGAGCCAGCGAGATACGCTGCTTTTGACCACCAGAAAGCGTAACCCCCTTCTCGCCCACGAGCGTTTCATCGCCAGAATCAAGAATTTGAAGATCTCGCTTGAGTGAGCAAGCTTTGACGACTTCCTCGTAGCGCTTCTCGTCCCATTCGCTGGCAAACACAATGTTCTCTTTGACAGTACCGTTGACAAGCCAAGCCTGCTGCGCACAGTAGGCAACACTTTCGGTAAGACCATTGACTGGATCTGGCCTAATATCTTCGCGGCTTCGACCTCCTGGAAGATACACATGACCTTTGAGCTTCGTCATCTCGCCCAAAAGTCCCATGAGCAATGACGTTTTGCCAGACCCAGTGGGTCCCGCCACAATATTGAGCTGTCCGACACGGAATTTGATATCAAGATCCATCAACTTGAAAGCATCTGCAGATGCTTGATCGGTCATATCCCGTCCGCCCCAGCTGAAGGTGACCTTCTCAAAACCGATCAGAGGCACTCCATCCTCATCATGCTTGCGTGAGATCACTTGTGTATACTTCTCAGTTTCAGGTTCGCTCAGATATTCCTCGATACGATCTACCGAAACCTTCGACTCCTGGACGTGGGCTACCATATCGGCCAACTGGTCCAGTGGAATGCGCAGAATCTGAAATAGCGACAAAGCAGTGAAGGCGACGGATGGAATTAGGGGCTTGTGCTCGACCTTGGTGTACACGAAGAAAGAAAGAAAGGTGATGAGAACAGGAGACCCTGACCAGATGGTAGCTGCTACCGCCCAAAGGATATATCTACGGCGTAGATGCTTCAGCTCGACATAACGCTTCTCATTGACGAGGCCAATGAAGCGCTGCTCCCAAGCAAAGAATTTGATGATGCGGATATTGGTGAGTACTTCATTGGTTGTATGAATTCTTGCATCGGTTGCAGACGAAATGAGTGTCTGTATCTTGGAAAACTGCCTTGCAACATACATGTTGATGGGAAGAAGGACTACCATGGTGCCGATGCCTGCAATGGAGCTGTACCCAAGAATGCGGTACAGGAGGTAGATAGCCAACACAACTTGAACTGGAGTATTGGCCCATAGGAAGTGAAGATATGCACAAAGCTCGCTAACCTTGAATGCATCGACAGCCATTAGATTGATAATAGCACCAGTGGTGACTTGAGCATCAGAGCCTGGCTCCTTTGTGTCCCCCTCTTGAGAGTCACCACTGGGCTTTTTGGGCTTTTTGGACTTCCTGCCAAGGTTGAAGAATCGCTTCATACCCTTGGACTCGTTTCCGCCCTCTTCCTTTTTTTTCTTCTCTTCACCCAATATTTTATCGGGCCCTGCAGCTGCTCGACGCTTCAAGGCTTTGGCGTAGACCTCTCCGATAATCACAGCGCGGATCCGTATGCAAATCTTGCGGCCGATCCAGAGTGCTTGGCCATCTGCGAGTGCAGACAAACTTCCTGAAACAAACAAGAGCATGACATAGAACCAGGCAGCATTCCTCGGCGTATATTCTGGCTTTTCAATGTACTCCAGGATGGCCTTCAACAGCAACGTAGGAACGAAAGTAAGGACTCCGGACATGGCGGCCCATGCACCTTGTATTATGAGGCCGCGTTTGAAGTATTTCAACAGATGGAAAGCGAGCGATGACGTCTTCTTGAATTGACGATAGTTTGCAATGATTGCTGCCGCCTTGTCTTTTGCAGGAAGGTTCCACACGTCAGTGAGCTCATACGTCTTCTTGTAGCCTGTCCACACAATCGGGTCGACCCAACTGAAAGTAGCAAGTGAAAAAACACTAGCCATTGGTTCCCGCGCTGGCAAGGTGTCACCTTCGTACTCCAACTCTACCGCCTTGTTTCCTTTTCTCGAGCACAGCGCAATGAGGAATAATAGCGTTGTCAAGGCGAAGTCGATAATGGCGAGGCGTTGGGCGAGAGGGGATCGTGGATGGATGATTGCGGACCGGAAGATGAGGACGGTGAAGACCCACTGGAAACCGTAGATGTAGGCAGTGTGATACCAGAGCTTCGGGAAAGAGACCTTGTCTGTGCTGGAAAAGAGGAGTCGCAATGAAGCCAATGCAGCGATATAAGACCACACAACCACGCTTGTGATGGCGGCAAGCCTTCCATTTCGCCCCCAATCATTTGTCCAGAGTATGGCGATGTGAACAGCCAATTGCGCCAGGACAGCCGCTTCTTCAAGAACAACGACAGTGACTTGTCCGCGGGGCCTGTCGATGGTCACCGCAGACACGGCAGGGTTCAACGCAAGTTCTTGATTGCGTTCCAACTCATCGTCTTCGGGCTCGCTGTTGACGTCGTCGCCATTGTAGTGAGGGCTGCGGAAGGACCATATTTGGTGAGGATCTTCTAATACGCTGTAGGCGTGGTGGCACTTGCTCTTGGTAGCGGCGAAGTAGAGCTGTAAAAGGAGGTAACTGACAGATAATCCACAAACGAGGAGAGGAAATAACGTAAGGAGATAACTGGGGTGTTGTTAAAAATCTAGGCCATATTACGTGTGAGGGGTCGCGACTCGCGCTCCGTGTGATGATAGTGCTCGAGTCAAAGCAGGCCAGATGCAATTGGTACTCACTCATTTTCGAAACACTTGGAGAAGTCGTCTCCACGGTGGCCCCAGATAGGGCCTTTGCAACGGGCGAACATGTTGTCCAGCGTTTACCCGTTTGGGGGCGATGGCTGCAACAAGTCCCAGTCTCGCAGCAATGCTCACACTAATAGTTCTTGATAGAGGTGCAGTCGCATTGGGAAGCTCTGGGGGAAGGCGGCGCGCAAGGAATGCAGCTTTTCTTCGAGTCTGGAATCTGGATGCGATGCGCCAAACGAGGAAGTTTGCGAGAGAAATGCAATCCTGAGTTTAACTAATTACTAGGCACCTAGATAGGCTTCCGTCGCCCACTAGTTATTTAGTTAGTGAGTCGTCGAAGACTGGCGCCTTTGCCGCACTGACAACGAACGGCTTGTGCCTGCAGGCTTCGGTGTTTACGGACGGGATGCAAAGCCGCGGAGGAAGGATGTTATAACTAACAACCACGGAGTAATAGTGAATAAGATTAAGTACTCCGTATACGTAGTAAGGAATTTGCCTCGTGAGTCGTAGTCGGCTATGCACGGGCCGCAATCTGATAACTAGGTAGTTACTGGGTAACTACTCGGTACCTACCAAGTATTTATGTACCGAGTAACTTCTTGGTAAGTAGGTAATGAGATGAATTAATTACATGGTTAATACTAACCTATTGCATCTGCTTTCACCTGGTCAGGTCAAGACTCAACCTCCACAAGCCTGGGGATGCGCCCTTTGTACAGCAGCAGACTGCAGACTGGCACGGGAGCTAATTAGTTATCCGCCGCAGTAACAGCTACTACGTATGTACATACATAATGTACGGAGTATGTATGTACTAATATATATGTAGGTAGGCATGTATGTACATACATACACTCCGGGGCCCACGCACGCCGCCGCCGCTACCGCTCTGATTCACAAGTCACAAACCATAGACGACGACGACGACGACGACGACGACGACGATGGTGATGATGATGAAGACATGCTGTGCGTATTATGCGGGTGCTCCCCGTCCACAAACACTCCAGCCCATCTTGCTGTACTCTCGTCGCAGGTGGCAGTGTCAATCGGATGTAACACAAACGAATCCACGCTCCATCGTCTGATAGGGAACATGTCATGATGATGTTTTCTCAACCCTTGCATCCTGCACCGTGCATACCGCCCTTTTCGCATCCTTTACGTACCTACAGCAGGTATACAGTACCTTAGCCGACATGCCCGCTCCCACTCCGTCTTGTGTATTACCAATATTACATACCCCGCCCACCATGGGCAGAGCCAGAGATGCATGGCAAGGTTCACGCTTCAACTAATTAATAGTAGGTAATTACTACGGTCAAGTCTACCACTGAAATGCCAAGCTAATTCCTCTCGTCACGGATTACCAAACACGCCCTTGCTCATCATTACCTGAAATAACAACCCACCGACAACCTCATCCTGCCGTCCACGAGTGTCGAGAGTCGAGAGTCGAGACCAGTGCTTATGTTGCGCCCTTTCTACCCCGTGCTGGAAAAGGCCCGTTAATAACATCAAAAAAAGGGGGCATTCCAAGAAGGGCGTCTTTACTTTATATCAGATTTAATGCACCACCATATTCTCCAGTCATGTCTTGAGGCCAAAAGGGCGCGCAGTTATGACTGATGAATAGGTACCTATGTACGTTGACTGACAAAAGGAATCATGAGTGACCATACTACTGTCGCGCCCTAACAACGGGGGTCCACGCCGAGTACTTGGGCTTGACGCTACTGAAAGTCAGTTTGCTACACCGAGTCCATCCTGTAATGAAAAAAAGAAAACCCACGTGCTATATGGCCTGTATCCTGATCGGGTCCATGTCAATGTCGGCCTGTGTTCCTTTGGCTCCCAAACGCGAATCTGACGTTGAAGAAGCTTGTCCTCAGCGGGCGACCTATCAACCATGTACGACATCCACGCGTGCCAGCCCGGCTCGATTTGGGATCTGTGGTGTTAGTCCTGAGCACCACATTTGAATCGCACTCGACGTACGGATCATATTCGTGGTCTTTGTAGTCCACCCAGCGTGTTCGTACTGCCAAAGGTCAATAGATGCCCTATCCAACCTCGAGACTCTATACTCACATGGTAATTCCTCCTCGAGATTCTCAAAGTACTTATTGCCGTATTTATCCATGCCGATCAGAGTTCCAGCTTTGGTATCACCTGCAATTCGTCAGAAATTACATGCTTTCCCTCCTTCTCCTTCTTCTTCTTCTTCTTCTTCCAAACATACCGATATGCTATGTTGGCGGATGGCCTTCGTCAGCCTAATCTGGGTGGCGTGGTGAGAGCGTGGGAGGGATCCATACCTGCATCTGGTGGCCATAGTCCTGTGCGGGATCAATTAGCTCGGTGATTCTGTCAGAAGCTGTAGATGATACATACCTTGAGTCCAATCCGGCGCAAGTTGCGCAAAGTCCTCATAAGCGTCGACATGGCTGCGGTGTATGGTCAATAGCTGTGAAGTCGGTCGGATGGTGCTGCGTCGATTGACGGTGCCAAGCATTTTGGGATCTTGCCTTTTCAAGACTAGTTAGCTTCCCGTAGTTAACTAATTAATCCCTGTACTCCGTAGTGCAAGGCGCATCAAAACTTTACGAGATGGACGACACGCGAGCTTGCGACTGGCACATTCGGGCATACGATGATAATACGAAGCTTGGTTAGGGCTCAAGTGCCCAGAATTGCCTCCCGAAGAATCTTTCAGACACCTGCGCGATCGGTCAAGACTGCCAGAAGATACTCAGTAGGGAATGCACCATCCATGGCATCATCATCACCTCAAAGTCAAGCTTCCATGCTGGCCACCATTGCCACAGACCTGGATAAGATTGCTCCGAGGTTTGAAATAGACCCAGAGCAAATTAGGATTATTCAGACTCCTGCCGAGTTTTACTCCGTGCTCAAGGTAAAATTTATTTTTGTTTTGTCTAATTCTTCTTTTCCGTACTATCCAATATCCATCCGATACACATTATTCAATTGGCTACATCTCCAACTTTTATTTACCACCAGTTTTTAATTCTGCTTAATATTTTCAGACCCCTGTTCACTCTTTTACCAACTTTTATACTTGTTGTGATGAAAGATCGAACTTATCGTGCATGCTCTGTATCTATATCTCGAGTAATACTAACTTTCATCAAGGACAAAATCTCCAGAGCACAGCGTAGGGTCTACCTCTGCACCCTTTACATTGGAAAGACCGAACATGATCTCATCGTAACAATCCAAAATGCTCTCGCCAACAATCCCAATCTTCGCGTATCCTTCCTGACGGACGCTCTTCGCGGAACCCGCGAGACACCCAACCCTTCATCAGCATCTCTCCTCGCCCCCCTGATTTCAGAATTCGGCAACAGAGTCGAGATCCGCATGTACCACACGCCCAATCTCACCGGCCTTCGCAAAAAGTGCATTCCCAAACGCATCAACGAAGGATGGGGCCTACAGCACATGAAACTCTACGGCATCGACAATGAAATTATTATAAGTGGCGCAAACCTCAGCACAGATTACTTCACCAACCGCCAAGACCGCTACCACCTCTTCCACTCCCAAGAACTAACAGACTACTTTTCCAAAATCCACACCATCATCGCAAATCTCTCCTTTGACATCCAACCCTCCTCTTCTGCTCCAGAGAACTACACCATGTCCTGGCCACAAAGTAACCCCGCCCCATCACCCCTCATATCCCCCCGAGCCTTCAAATCCTCTGCACAAAATCTTCTCGCACATCTACTCATTCCTTCCCACCAAATCACCGCTCCTCAAGAACAGACGAAAACGACAACGACAATCTACCCGATCCTCTCCCTAGTCCCCCTCCTCCAAACCTCAACAGAACTTCCAGCCCTAACCTCCATCCTCTCAAACCTCGCTCGCGCCCCTTCTTCCTCCTGGACCTTCACAGCAGGCTACTTTAACATGACACCGTCCTTCCGCCGCCTCTTACTCGCCACTTCCCCGACCTCAGCCACCGTTCTGACCGCTCACCCACACGCAAACGGCTTCTTCGGCTCCAAGGGCGTAAGCGGCATGCTACCTGCTGCATACACGCATCTGGCGAAAATGTTCTTGCGCAAGGTCAGGCATGAAGGGTTGGCGGGGAGTGTGGTGTTGAAGGAGTGGAAGAGGGGGGTTGTGGGGGAGGAGGGGGGGTGGACTTATCATGCTAAGGGGTTGTGGGTCACATTTCCTGTCGCCGCTTCGACTGGGAGTGTGGATGGGAAGGATGGGGCAGGGGGAGAAGAAGATCCTAGTGTGACGGTGGTCGGGTCGTCGAATTATACGAAGCGCTCGTATGAATTGGATCTTGAGGCGAATGTGGTGATTGCTACGTCGGATCCGGGATTGAGGCGCAGGTTGGGCGAGGAGGTGAAGTGGTTGGGCGAGTATGCGAAGGCGGTGGACGAGAAGGAGTTTGAGAAGCCGGATCGGAAGGTTAGTATGAGTGTGAGGCTGTCTATGTGGATCGTGCGTGTGCTGGGGGGAGCATTGTAGTTTGAGCAATCAAAATAGAAGTGTACAAATATCTGTAAGAGAGAGAGAGAGAGAGAGAGAGAGAGAGAGTTCTGGATTGCTCAGGTTAAAAAAGTATAGATTATGAGAGATTATGTCAAGTGGGGTATCAAAAGTTGAAGTTCGAAAACGAAAAGATCAGAAATTCTACCATGTTACCCCGCGCTATAGTCCCAAATGCACAATTATGTTTACCATGTCAACGAGAAAATGATTACGATGGTTTTGGCGTCGCCCAGCAATTCCTTGTGACTCGCCAGATGACGAGCCCTCTGTCACCTATGACTCGACTCAAGGTCTTCCAAATGCCATCATCTGCAAAATCCATGTCGTCAAGGTTGAGATGCCTCCGGTAGCTCCAAACCTCCTCGAGCGAGACTTCTTCCCGCTCACTGAGGTTGTAGTATGGTTTGAGAAAATATGCTGAACGTGGCGCAACTAAATAGGTGGCACCTACATGGGTAATTTTGGGCGGTTTTCGTGTTCGGCAGGTCGGTAACGTTTCCTTGACCTTGTCTAGCATTTGCTCACCCGGCATGCCCATTAGATCCGTTGTCGTAAGATTCTCATTTTTGCCGTTGAGGAGCCAGGTTGGCGGGCTATACGTTTTCCACCAGAACGCATATGAAACGGCTTCGTTTGTCTTGGCGATATTTATCTGCACCGGGACGATGCCACCTTGATGGTAGACGCCCATGAGGGCACCCATGACGAGGTTGAAAATGATCCATACTGATATCCAAGCTTTTTGAAAACGGGGAGGAGGAAGGGGGATAGAAGAAAGTATCAGTGGCACGGCTGGGATCAGAAATCGGGCCTCTTGGTGGGGGAAGATGCTAAGCAGGACAATTCCTGATAGCGACGAAACG